>CM026386.1:48878910-48935210 GCA_014843695.1 Archivesica marissinica
CTGCTTACTACTAGCAATACAACAATACACTGCTCACTACTAGCAATACAACAATACACTGCTCACTACTAGCAATACAGCAATACACTGCTTACTACTAGCAATACAACAATACACTGCTTACTACTAGCAATACAACAATACACTGCTCACTACTAGCAGTACAACAATACACTGCTCACTACTAGCAATACAGCAATACACTGCTCACTACTAGCAATACAGCAATACACTGCTCACTACTAGCAATACAGCAATACACTGCTCACTACTAGCAATACAACAATACACTGCTTACTACTAGCAATACAGCAATACACTGCTTACTACTAGCAGTACAACAATACACTGCTTACTACTAGCAATACAACAATACACTGCTTACTACTAGCAATACAACAATACACTGCTTACTACTAGCAATACAACAATACACTGCTTACTACTAGCAATACAACAATACACTGCTTACTACTAGCAATACACAATACACTGCTTACTACTAGCAACAACAATACACTGCTCCTACTAGCAATACAGCAATACACTGCTTACTACTAGCAATACACAATACACTGCTTACTACTAGCAATACAGCAATACACTGCTTACTACTAGCAATACAACAATACACTGTTACTATAGCTACACAATACATGCTTACTACTAGCAATACAACAATACACTGCTTACTACTAGCAATACAGCAATACACTGCTTACTACTAGCAATACAACAATACACTGCTCACTACTAGCAATACAACAATACACTGCTTACTACTAGCAATACAACAATACACTGCTTACTACTAGCAATACAACAATACACTGCTTACTACTAGCAATACAACAATACACTGCTTACTACTAGCAATACAGCAATACACTGCTCACTACTAGCAATACAGCAATACACTGCTCACTACTAGCAATACAGCAATACACTGCTCACTACTAGCAATACAACAATACACTGCTTACTACTAGCAATACAACAATACACTGCTCACTACTAGCAATACAGCAATACACTGCTCACTACTAGCAATACAGCAATACACTGCTACTACTAGCAATACACAATACACTGCTTACTACTAGCAATACAGCAATACACTGCTTACTACTAGCAATACAACAATACACTGCTTACTACTAGCAATACAACAATACACTGCTTACTACTAGCAATACAACAATACACTGCTTACTACTAGCAATACAGCAATACACTGCTCACTACTAGCAATACAGCAATACACTGCTCACTACTAGCAATACAACAATACACTGCTTACTACTAGCAATACAGCAATACACTGCTTACTACTAGCAATACAACAATACACTGCTTACTACTAGCAATACAACAATACACTGCTTACTACTAGCAATACAACAATACACTGCTCACTACTAGCAATACAACAATACACTGCTTACTACTAGCAATACAACAATACACTGCTCACTACTAGCAATACAACAATACACTGCTTACTACTAGCAATACAACAATACACTGCTCACTACTAGCAATACAACAATACACTGCTCACTACTAGCAATACAACAATACACTGCTTACTACTAGCAATACAACAATACACTGCTTACTACTAGCAATACAGCAATACACTGCTTACTACTAGCAATACAACAATACACTGCTTACTACTAGCAATACAACAATACACTGCTTACTACTAGCAATACAACAATACACTGCTTACTACTAGCAATACAACAATACACTGCTTACTACTAGCAATACAGCAATACACTGCTTACTACTAGCAATACAGCAATACACTGCTCACTACTAGCAATACAACAATACACTGCTACTACTAGCAATACCAATACACTGCTTACTACTAGCAGTACAACAATACACTGCTCACTACTAGCAATACAGCAATACACTGCTCACTACTAGCAATACAGCAATACACTGCTCACTACTAGCAATACAGCAATACACTGCTCACTACTAGCAATACAACAATACACTGCTTACTACTAGCAATACAGCAATACACTGCTTACTACTAGCAATACAACAATACACTGCTTACTACTAGCAATACAACAATACACTGCTTACTACTAGCAATACAACAATACACTGCTCACTACTAGCAATACAACAATACACTGCTCACTACTAGCAATACAGCAATACACTGCTTACTACTAGCAATACAGCAATACACTGCTTACTACTAGCAATACAACAATACACTGCTCACTACTAGCAATACAGCAATACACTGCTTACTACTAGCAATACAACAATACACTGCTTACTACTAGCAATACAACAATACACTGCTCACTACTAGCAATACAGCAATACACTGCTCACTACTAGCAATACAGCAATACACTGCTCACTACTAGCAATACAACAATACACTGCTCACTACTAGCAATACAACAATACACTGCTTACTACTAGCAATACAACAATACACTGCTTACTACTAGCAATACAACAATACACTGCTTACTACTAGCAATACAACAATACACTGCTTACTACTAGCAATACAACAATACACTGCTTACTACTAGCAATACAACAATACACTGCTTACTACTAGCAATACAACAATACACTGCTTACTACTAGCAATACAACAATACACTGCTTACTACTAGCAATACAGCAATACACTGCTTACTACTAGCAATACAACAATACACTGCTTACTACTAGCAATACAACAATACACTGCTTACTACTAGCAATACAACAATACACTGCTTACTACTAGCAATACAACAATACCTGTATATACTGCTCACTACTAGCAATACAACAATACACTGCTCACTACTAGCAATACAACAATACACTGCTCACTACTAGCAATACAACAATACACTGCTCACTACTAGCAATACAGCAATACACTGCTTACTACTAGCAATACAACAGTACACTGCTTACTACTAGCAGTACAGCAATACACTGCTTACTACTAGCAATACAACAATACACTGCTCACTACTAGCAATACAACAATACACTGCTCACTACTAGCAATACAACAATACACTGCTCACTACTAGCAATACAACAATACACTGCTCACTACTAGCAATACAACAATACACTGCTCACTACTAGCAATACAACAATACACTGCTTACTACTAGCAATACAACAATACACTGCTTACTACTAGCAATACAGCAATACACTGCTTACTACTAGCAATACAGCAATACACTGCTTACTACTAGCAATACAGCAATACACTGCTTACTACTAGCAATACAACAATACACTGCTTACTACTAGCAATACAGCAATACACTGCTTACTACTAGCATACAACAATACACTGCTTACTACTAGCAATACAACAATACACTGCTCACTACTAGCAATACAACAATACACTGCTCACTACTAGCAATACAACAATACACTGCTCACTACTAGCAATACAACATACACTTATGCATCACAATACATGACTCTAGCAATACAACAATACACTTCTTACTACTAGCAATACAACAGTACACTGCTTACTACTAGCAATACAGCAATACACTGCTTACTACTAGCAGTACAACAATACACTGCTTACTACTAGCAATACAGCAATACACTGCTTGCTACTAGCAATACAGCAATACACTGCTTGCTACTAGCAATACAGCAATACACTGCTTACTACTAGCAATACAGCAATACACTGCTTACTACTAGCAATACAGCAATACACTGCTTACTACTAGCAGTACAACAATACACTGCTTACTACTAGCAATACAGCAATACACTGCTTACTACTAGCAATACAACAATACACTGCTTACTACTAGCAATACAACAATACACTGCTTACTACTAGCAATACAGCAAACACTGCTCACTACTAGCAATACAACAATACACTGCTCACTACTAGCAATACAGCAATACACTGCTTACTACTAGCAATACAACAATACACTGCTTACTACTAGCAATACAACAATACACTGCTTACTACTAGCAATACAACAATACACTGCTCACTACTAGCAATACAACAATACACTGCTCACTACTAGCAATACAACAATACACTGCTCACTACTAGCAATACAACAATACACTGCTTACTACTAGTAATACAGCAATACACTGCTTACTACTAGCAATACAACAATACACTTCTGACTACTAGCAATACAACAGTACACTGCTTACTACTAGCAATACAGCAATACACTGCTTACTACTAGCAATACAGCAATACACTGCTTACTACTAGCAATACAGCAATACACTGCTTAGTACTAGCAGCACAACAATACACTGCTTGCTACTAGCAATACAGCAATACACTGCTTACTACTAGCAGTACAACAATACACTGCTTACTACTAGCAATACAACAATACACTGCTTACTACTAGCAGTACAACAATACACTGCTTACTACTAGCAATACAACAATACACTGCTCACTACTAGCAATACAACAATACACTGCTCACTACTAGCAATACAGCAATACACTGCTTACTACTAGCAGTACAGCAATACACTGCTCACTACTAGCAATACAACAATACACTGCTTACTACTAGCAGTACAACAATACACTGCTCACTACTAGCAATACAACAATACACTGCTCACTACTAGCAATACAACAAAACACTGCTCACTACTAGCAATACAGCAATACACTGCTTACTACTAGCAGTACAGCAATACACTGCTTGCTACTAGCAATACAGCAATACACTGCTTACTACTAGGAATACAACAATACACTGCTCACTACTAGCAATACAGCAATACACTGCTTACTACTAGCAGTACAACAATACACTGCTTACTACTAGAAATACAACAATACACTGCTTACTACTAGCAATACAACAATACACTGCTCACTACTAGCAATACAACAATACACTGATTACTATTAGCAATACAACAATACACTTCTTACTATTAGCAATACAACAGTACACTGCTTACTACTAGCAATACAGCAATACACTGCTTACTACTAGCAGTACAACAATACACTGCTTACTACTATCAATACAGCAATACACTGCTTGCTACTAGCAATACAGCAATACAATGCTTCCTACTAGCAATACAGCAATACACTGCTTGCTACTAGCAATACAGCAATACACTGCTTACTACTAGCAATACAGCAATACACTGCTTAGTACTAGCAGCACAACAATACACTGCTTGCTACTAGCAATACAGCAATACACTGCTTACTACTAGCAGTATAACAATACACTGCTTACTACTAGCAATACAGCAATACACTTCTTACTACTAGCAATGCAACAATACACTGCTTACTACTAGGAGTACAACAATACACTGCTCACTATTAGCAATAGAGCAATGCACCGCTCACTACTAGCAATACAACAATTCACTGTTCACTATTATCAATATAGCAATACAAGGCTTACTACTAGCAATACAACAATACACTGCTTACTACTAGCAATACAACAATACACTGCTTACTACTAGCAATACAACAATACACTGCTCACTACTAGCAATACAACAATACACTGATCACTACTAGCAATACAACAATACACTGCTCACTACTAGCAATACAACAATACACTTCTTACTACTAGCAATACAACAGTACACTGCTTACTACTAGCAATACAGCAATACACTGCTTACTACTAGCAGTACAACAATACACTGCTTACTACTAGCAATACAGCAATACACTGCTTGCTACTAGCAATACAGCAATACACTGCTTGCTACTAGCAATACAGCAATACACTGCTTGCTACTCGCAATACAGCAATAACTGCATATTACTAGCAATACAACAATACACTGCTCACTACTAGCAATACAACAATACACTGCTCACTACTAGCAATACAACAATACACTGCTCACTACTAGCAATACAACAATACACTGATCACTACTAGCAATACAACAATACACTGCTCACTACTAGCAGTACAACAATACACTGCTTACTACTAGCAATACAGCAATACACTGCTTGCTACTAGCAATACAGCAATACACTGCTTGCTACTAGCAATACCGCAATACACTGCTTGCTACTAGCAATACAGCAATACACTGCTTACTACTAGCAATACAGCAATACACTGCTTACTACTAGCAGCACAACAATACACTGCTTGCTACTAGCAATACAGCAATACACTGCTTACTACTAGCAATACAGCAATACACTGCTCACTATTAGCAATACAACAATACACTGCTTACTACTAGCAATACAGCAATACACTGCTTACTACTAGCAGTACAACAATACACTGCTCACTATTGGCAATACAGCAATACACTGCTCACTACTAGCAATACAACAATACACTGCTTACTACTAGCAATACAGCAATACACTGTTTACTACTAGCAATACAACAATACACTGCTTACTACTAGCAGTACAACAATACCCTGTTTACTACTAGCAATACAACAATACACTGCTCACTATACAATACAACAATACACTGCTCACTACTAGCAATACAACAATACACTGCTCACTACTAGCAATACAACAATACACTGCTTACTACTAGCAATACAACAATACACTGCTGACTACTAGCAATACAACAATACACTGCTCACTACTAGCAATACAGCAATACACTGCTTACTGCTAGCAATACAATGCACTGCTCACTACTAGCAATACGCAATACACTTCTTACCACTAGCAATACAACAATACACTGCTTACTACTAGAAATACAGCAATGCACTGCTTACTACTAGGAGTACAACAATACACTGCTCACTACTAGCAATACAGCAATACACTGCTTACTGCTAGCAATACAACAATACACTGATTACTACTAGCAATACAGCAATACACTGCTCACTACTAGCAATACAGCAATACACTTCTTACTACTAGCAATACAGCAATACACTGCTTACTACTAGCAGTACAACAATACACTGCTCACTACTAGCCGTACAACAATACACTGCTCACTACTAGCAATACAACAGTACACTGCTTACTACTAGCAATACAGCAATACACTGCTTACTATTAGCAATACAACAATACACTTCTGACTATTAGCAATACAACAGTACACTGCTTACTACTAGCAATACAACAATACACTGCTCACTACTAGCAGTACAACAATACACTGCTCACTACTAGCAATACAACAGTACACTGCTTACTACTAGTAAAACAGCAATACACTGCTTACTACTAGCAATACAGCAATACACTGCTTACTACTAGCAATAGAGCAATACACTGCTTAGTACTAGCAGCACAACAATACACTGCTTCTACTGCAATACAGCAATACACTGCTTACTACTAGCAGTACAACAATACACTGCTTACTACTAGCAATACAACAATACACTGCTTACTACTAGCAGTACAACAATACACTGCTTACTACTAGCAATACAACAATACACTGCTCACTACTAGCAATACAACAATACACTGCTCACTACTAGCAATACAGCAATACACTGCTTACTACTAGCAGTACAGCAATACACTGCTCACTACTAGCAATACAACAGTACACTGCTTACTACTAGTAAAACAGCAATACACTGCTTACTACTAGCAATACAGCAATACACTGCTTACTACTAGCAATAGAGCAATACACTGCTTAGTACTAGCAGCACAACAATACACTGCTTGCTACTGGCAATACAGCAATACACTGCTTACTACTAGCAGTATAACAATACACTGCTTACTACTAGCAATACAACAATACACTGCTTACTACTAGCAGTACAACAATACACTGCTTACTACTAGCAATACAACAATACACTGCTCACTACTAGCAATACAACAATACACTGCTCACTACTAGCAATACAGCAATACACTGCTTACTACTAGCAGTACAGCAATACACTGCTCACTACTAGCAATACAACAATACACTGCTTACTACTAGCAGTACAACAATACACTGCTCACTACTAGCAATACAACAATACACTGCTCACTACTAGCAATACAACAAATCACTGCTCACTACTAGCAATACAGCAATACACTGCTTACTACTAGCAGTACAGCAATACACTGCTTGCTACTAGCAATACAGCAATACACTGCTTACTACTAGGAATACAACAATACACTGCTCACTGCTAGCAATACAGCAATACACTGCTTACTACTAGCAGTACAACAATACACTGCTTACTACTAGAAATACAACAATACACTGCTTACTACTAGCAATACAACAATACACTGCTCACTACTAGCAATACAACAATACACTGATTACTATTAGCAATACAACAATACACTTCTTACTATTAGCAATACAACAGTACACTGCTTACTACTAGCAATACAGCAATACACTGCTTACTACTAGCAGTACAACAATACACTGCTTACTACTATCAATACAGCAATACACTGCTTGCTACTAGCAATACAGCAATACAATGCTTCCTACTAGCAATACAGCAATACACTGCTTGCTACTAGCAATACAGCAATACACTGCTTACTACTAGCAATACAGCAATACACTGCTTACTACTAGCAGCACAACAATACACTGCTTGCTACTAGCAATACAGCAATACACTGCTTACTACTAGCATAAACAATACACTGCTTACTACTAGCAATACAGCAATACACTTCTTACTACTAGCAATACAACAATACACTGCTTACTACTAGGAGTACAACAATACACTGCTCACTATTAGCAATAGAGCAATGCACCGCTCACTACTAGCAATACAACAATTCACTGTTCACTATATCAATAAGCAATACAGGCTTACTACTAGCAATACAACAATACACTGCTTACTACTAGCAATACAACAATACACTGATTACTACTAGCAATACAACAATACACTGCTCACTACTAGCAATACAACAATACACTGATCACTACTAGCAATACAACAATACACTGCTCACTACTAGCAATACAACAATACACTTCTTACTACTAGTAATACAACAGTACACTGCTTACTACTAGCAATACAGCAATACACTGCTTACTACTAGCAGTACAACAATACACTGCTTACTACTAGCAATACAGCAATACACTGCTTACTACTAGCAATACAGCAATACACTGCTTACTACTAGCAATACAGCAATACACTGCTTACTACTAGCATAACAATAACTGCTATACTAGCAATACAACAATACACTGCTCACTACTAGCAATACAACAATACACTGCTCACTACTAGCAATACAACAATACACTGCTCACTACTAGCAATACAACAATACACTGCTCACTACTAGCAATACAACAATACACTGCTCACTACTAGCAGTACAACAATACACTGCTTACTACTAGCAATACAGCAATACACTGCTTGCTACTAGCAATACAGCAATACACTGCTTGCTACTAGCAATACAGCAATACACTGCTTGCTACTAGCAATACAGCAATACACTGCTTACTACTAGCAATACAGCAATACACTGCTTACTACTAGCAGCACAACAATACACTGCTTGCTACTAGCAATACAGCAATACACTGCTTACTACTAGCAATACAGCAATACACTGCTCACTATTAGCAATACAACAATACACTGCTTACTACTAGCAATACAGCAATACACTGCTTACTACTAGAGTACAACAATACACTGCTCACTATTGGCAATACAGCAATACACTGCTCACTACTAGCAATACAACAATACACTGCTTACTACTAGCAATACAGCAATACCCTGTTTACTACTAGCAATACAACAATACACTGCTTACTACTAGCAGTACAACAATACCCTGTTTACTACTAACAATACAACAATACACTGCTCACTATACAATACAACAATACACTGCTCACTACTAGCAATACAACAATACACTGCTCACTACTAGCAATACAACAATACACTGCTTACTACTAGCAATACAACAATACACTGCTGACTACTAGCAATACAACAATACACTGCTCACTACTAGCAATACAGCAATACACTGCTTACTGCTAGCAATACAATCACTGCTCTATAGCATACCAATCACTCTACACTAGCAATACAACATACACTGCTTACTACTAGAAATACAGCAATGCACTGCTTACTACTAGGAGTACAACAATACACTGCTCACTACTAGCAATACAGCAATACACTGCTTACTGCTAGCAATACAACAATACACTGATTACTACTAGCAATACAGCAATACACTGCTCACTACTAGCAATACAGCAATACACTTCTTACTACTAGCAATACAGCAATACACTGCTTACTACTAGCAGTACAACAATACACTTCTCACTACTAGCCGTACAACAATACACTGCTCACTACTAGCAATACAACAGTACACTGCTTACTACTAGCAATACAGCAATACACTGCTTACTATTAGCAATACAACAATACACTTCTGACTATTAGCAATACAACAGTACACTGCTTACTACTAGCAATACACAATACACTGTTTTACACAATACACTGCTACTACTAGCAATAAACATACACTGCTTACTACTAGCAAACAGCAATACACTGCTTACTACTAGCAATACAGCAATACACTGCTTACTACTAGCAATAGAGCAATACACTGCTTAGTACTAGCAGCACAACAATACACTGCTCTACTGCAATACAGCAATACACTGCTTACTACTAGCAATACAACAATACACTGCTTACTACTAGCAATACAACAATACACTGCTTACTACTAGCAGTACAACAATACACTGCTCACTACTAGCAATACAACAATACACTGCTCACTACTAGCAATACAACAATACACTGCTCACTACTAGCAATACAGCAATACACTGCTTACTACTAGCAATACAGCAATACACTGCTCACTACTAGCAATACAACAATACACTGCTTACTACTAGCAATACAGCAATACACTGCTTACTACTAGCAATACAGCAATACACTGCTTACTACTAGCAATACAACAATACACTGCTCTCTAGCAATACAGCAATACACTGCTTACTACTAGCAGTACAACAATACACTGCTTACTACTAGCAATACAACAATACACTGCTTACTACTAGCAATACAACAATACACTGCTCACTACTAGCAGTACAGCAATACACTGCTTACTACTAGCAATACAACAATACACTGCTTACTACTAGCAATACAACAATACACTGCTCACTACTAGCAATACAACAATACACTGATTACTATTAGCAATACAACAATACACTTCTTACTATTAGCAATACAACAGTACACTGCTTACTACTAGCAATACAGCAATACACTGCTTACTACTAGCAGTACAACAATACACTGCTTACTACTATCAATACAGCAATACACTGCTTGCTACTAGCAATACAGCAATACAATGCTTCCTACTAGCAATACAGCAATACACTGCTTGCTACTAGCAATACAGCAATACACTGCTTACTACTAGCAATACAGCAATACACTGCTTAGTACTAGCAGCACAACAATACACTGCTTGCTACTAGCAATACAGCAATACACTGCTTACTACTAGCAGTATAACAATACACTGCTTACTACTAGCAATACAGCAATACACTTCTTACTACTAGCAATGCAACAATACACTGCTTACTACTAGGAGTACAACAATACACTGCTCACTATTAGCAATAGAGCAATGCACCGCTCACTACTAGCAATACAACAATTCACTGTTCACTATTATCAATATAGCAATACAAGGCTTACTACTAGCAATACAACAATACACTGCTTACTACTAGCAATACAACAATACACTGATTACTACTAGCAATACAACAACACACTGCTCACTACTAGCAATACAACAATACACTGATCACTACTAGCAATACAACAATACACTGCTCACTACTAGCAATACAACAATACACTTCTTACTACTAGGAATACAACAGTACACTGCTTACTACTAGCAATACAGCAATACACTGCTTACTACTAGCAGTACAACACTACACTGCTTACTACTAGCAATACAGCAATACACTGCTTTCTACCAGCAATACAGCAATACACTGCTTGCTACTAGCAATACCGCAATACACTGCTTGCTACTCGCAATACAGCAATATACTGCTATTACTAGCAATACAACAATACACTGCTCACTACTAGCAATACAACAATACACTGCTCACTACTAGCAATACAACAATACACTGCTCACTACTAGCAATACAACAATACACTGATCACTACTAGCAATACAACAATACACTGCTCACTACTAGCAGTACAACAATACACTGCTTACTACTAGCATTACAGCAATACACTGCTTGCTACCAGCAATACAGCAATACACTGCTTGCTACTACAATACGCAATACACTGCTTACACTAGCAATACAGCAATACTGTTTACTACTAGCAATACAACAATACACTGCTTACTACTAGCAGTACAACAATACCCTGTTTACTACTAGCAATACAACAATACACTGCTCACTACTAGCAATACAACAATACACTGCTCACTACTAGCAATACAACAATACACTGCTCACTACTAGCAATACAACAGTACACTGCTTACTACTAGAAATACAACAATACACTGCTGACTACTAGCAATACAACAATACACTGCTCACTACTAGCAATACAGCAATACACTGCTTACTGCTAGCAATACAATCACTGCTCACTACTAGCAATACGCAATACACTTCTTACCACTAGCAATACAACAATACACTGCTTACTACTAGAAATACAGCAATGCACTGCTTACTACTAGGAGTACAACAATACACTGCTCACTACTAGCAATACAGCAATACACTGCTTACTGCTAGCAATACAACAATACACTGATTACAACTAGCAATACAGCAATACACTGCTTACTACTAGCAATACAGCAATACACTGCTTACTATTAGCAATACAACAATACACTTCTGACTATTAGAAATACAACAGTACACTGCTTACTACTAGCAATACAGCAATACACTGCTTACTACTAACAATACAGCAATACACTGCTTACTACTAGCAATAGAGCAATACACTGCTTAGTACTAGCAGCACAACAATACACTGCTTGCTACTGGCAATACAGCAATACACTGCTTACTACTAGCAGTATAACAATACACTGCTTACTACTAGCAATACAACAATACACTGCTTACTACTAGCAGTACAACAATACACTGCTCACTACTAGCAATACAACAATACACTGCTCACTACTAGCAATACAACAACACACTGCTCACTACTAGCAATACAGCAATACACTGCTTACTACTAGCAGTACATCAATACACTGCTCACTACTAGCAATACAACAATACACTGCTTACTACTAGCAGTACAACAATACACTGCTCACTACTAGCAATACAACAATACACTGCTCACTACTAGCAATACAACAACACACTGCTCACTACTAGCAATACAGCAATACACTGCTTACTACTAGAGTACAGCAAAACACTGCTTGCTACTAGCAATACAGCAATACACTGCTTACTACTAGGAATACAACAATACACTGCTCACTGCTAGCAATACAGCAATACACTGCTTACTACTAGCAGTACAACAATACACTGCTTACTACTAGCAATACAACAATACACTGCTTACTACTAGCAATACAACAATACACTGCTCACTACTAGCAGTACAGCAATACACTGCTTACTGCTAGCAATACAACAATACACTGCTTACTACTAGCAATACAACAATACACTGCTCACTACTAGCAATACAACAATACACTGATTTCTCTTAGCAATACAACAATACACTTCTTACTATTAGCAATACAACAGTACACTGCTTACTACTAGCAATACAGCAATACACTGCTTACTACTAGCAATACAGCAATACACTGCTTACTACTAGCAGTACAACAATACACTGCTCACTATTGGCAATACAGCAATACACTGCTCACTATTAGCAATACAGCAATACACTGCTCACTACTAGCAATACAACAATACACTGCTTACTACTAGCAATACAGCATTACCCTGTTTACTACTAGCAATACAACAATACACTGCTTACTACTAGCAGTACAACAATACACTGTTTACTACTAGCAATACAACAATACACTGCTCACTACTAGCAATACAACAATACACTGCTCACTACTAGCAATACAACAATACACTGCTCACTACTAGCAATACAACAATACACTGCTTACTACTAGCAATACAACAATACACTGCTGACTACTAGCAATACAACAATACACTGCTCACTACTAGCAATACAGCAATACACTGCTTACTGCTAGCAATACAATGCACTGCTCACTACTAGCAATACGCAATACACTTCTTACCACTAGCAATACAACAATACACTGCTTACTACTAGAAATACAGCAATGCACTGCTTACTACTAGGAGTACAACAATACACTGCTCACTACTAGCAATACAGCAATACACTGCTCACTACTAGCAATACAACAATACACTGCTCACTACTAGCAATACAGCAATACACTGCTTACTACTAGCAATACATCAATACACTGCTGACTACTAGCAATACAACAATACACTGCTTACTACTAGCAGTACAACAATACACTGCTCACTACTAGCAATACAACAATACACTGCTCACTACTAGCAATACAACAATACACTGCTCACTACTAGCAATACAGCAATACACTGCTTACTACTAGCAATACAGCAATACACTGCTTACTACTAGGAATACAACAATACACTGCTCACTACTAGCAATACAGCAATACACTGCTTACTACTAGCAATACAACAATACACTGCTTACTACTAGCAATACAACAATACACTGCTTACTACTAGCAATACAACAATACACTGCTTACTACTAGCAATACAGCAATACACTGCTTACTACTAGCAGTACAACAATACACTCTACTACTAGCTACAACAATACACTGCTCACTACTAGCAATACAAATACACTGCTTACTACTAGCAATACAGCAATACACTGCTTGCTACTAGCAATACAGCAATACAATGCTTCCTACTAGCAATACAGCAATACACTGCTTGCTACTAGGAATACAGCAATACACTGCTTACTACTAGCAATACAGCAATACACTGCTTAGTACTAGCAGCACAACAATACACTGCTTGCTACTAGCAATACAGCAATACACTGCTTACTACTAGCAGTACAACAATACACTGCTTCTTACTAGCAATACAGCAATACACTGCTTGCTACTAGCAATACAGCAAAACACTGCTTACTACTAGCAATACAGCAATACACTGCTTAGTACTAGCAGCACAACAATACACTGCTTGCTACTAGCAATACAGCAATACACTGCTTACTACTAGCAGTATAACAATACACTGCTTACTACTAGCAATACAACAATACATTGCTCACTATTGGCAATACAGCAATACACTGCTTACTACTAGCAGTACAACAATACACTGCTCACTACTAGCAATACAACAACACACTGCTCACTACTAGCAATACAGCAATACACTGCTTACCACTAGCAGTACAGCAATACACTGCTTGCTACTAGCAATACAGCAGTACACTGCTTACTACTAGGAATACAACAATACACTGCTCACTGCTAGCAATACAGCAATACACTTCTTACTACTAGCAATGCAACAATACACTGCTTACTACTAGGAGTACAACAATACACTGCTCACTACTAGTAATACAGCAATACACCGCTCACTACTAGCAATACAACAATACACTGCTCACTATTAGCAATACAGCAATACACTGCTTACTACTAGCAATACAACAATACACTGCCTACTACTAGCAATACAACAATACACTGATTACTACTATCAATACAGCAATACACTGCTTACTACTAGCAATACAACAATACACTGATTACTACTAGCAATACAACAATACACTGATTACTACTCGCAATACAGCAATACACTGCATATCACTAGCAATACAACAATACACTGCTCACTACTAGCAATACAACAATACACTGCTCACTACTAGCAATACAACAACACACTGCTCACTACTAGCAATACAACCATACACTGGTCACTACTTGCAATACAGCAATACACTGTTCACTTCTAGCAATACAACAATACACTTCTTACTACTAGCAATACAACAGTACACTACTTACTACTAGCAATACAGCAATACACTGCTTACTACTAGCAGTACAACAATACACTGCTTACTACTAGCAATACAGCAATACACTGCTTACTACTAGCAATACAGCAATACACTGCTCACTACTAGCAATACAACAATACACTGCTTACTACTAGCAATACAGCAATACACTGCTTACTCTAGCATACAACAATCACTGCTCACTACTAGCAATACCAATACACTCTTACACTAGCAATACAACAATACACTGCTTACTACTAGCAATACAGCAATACACTGCTTACTACTAGCAGTACAACAATACACTGCTCACTACTAGCAATACAGCAATACACTGCTTACTACTAGCAATACAGCAATACACTGCTCACTACTAGCAGTACAACAATACACTGCTCACTACTAGCAATACAACAATACACTGCTCACTACTAGCAATACAACAATACACTGCTTACTACTAGCAATACAACAATACACTGCTCACTACTAGCAATACAACAATACACTGCTCACTACTAGCAATACAACAATACACTGCTTACTACTAGCAATACAACAGTACACTGCTTACTACTAGCAATACAGCAATACACTGCTTACTACTAGCAATACAACAATACACTGCTTACTACTAGCAATACAGCAATACACTGCTTACTACTAGCAATACAGCAATACACTGCTTACTACTAGCAGTACAACAATACACTGCTTACTACTAGCAATACAGCAATACACTGCTTACTACTAGCAATACAGCAATACACTGCTTACTACTAGCAATACAGCAATACACTGCTTGCTACTAGCAATACAGCAATACACTGCTTACTACTAGCAATACAGCAATACACTGCTTACTACTAGCAGTACAACAATACACTGCTTCTACTAGCAATACAGCAATACACTGCTTACTACTAGCAATACAGCAATACACTGCTCACTACTAGCAATACAACAATACACTGCTTACTACTAGCAATACAGCAATACACTGCTTACTACTAGCAATACAGCAATACACTGCTTACTACTAGCAATACAGCAATACACTGCTTGCTACTAGCAATACAGCAATACACTGCTTACTACTAGCAGTACAACAATACACTGCTTACTACTAGCAATACAACAATACACTGCTTACTACTAGCAATACAACAATACACTGATCACTACTAGCAATACAGCAATACACTGCTTACTACTAGCAATACAACAATACACTGCTTACTACTAGCAATACAACAATACACTGCTCACTACTAGCAATACAACAATACACTGCTTACTACTAGCAATACAACAATACACTGCTTACTACTAGCAATACAACAATACACTGATTACTACTAGCAATACAACAATACACTGCTCACTACTAGCAATACAACAATACACTGCTCACTACTAGCAATACAACAATACACTGCTTACTACTAGCAATACAACAATACACTGCTTACTACTAGCAATACAACAATACACTGCTTACTACTAGCAATACAACAATACACTTATTACCTAGCAATACAACAATACACTGCTTACTACTAGCAATACAACAATACACTGCTTACTACTAGCAATACAGCAATACACTGATTACTACTAGCAATACAACAATACAATGATTACTACTAGCAATACAGCAATACAATGCTTCCTACTAGCAATACAGTAATACACTGCTTGCTACTAGCAATACAGCAATACATTGCTTACTACTAGCAGTACAACAATACACTGCTTACTACTAGCAATACAACAATACAATGATTACTACTAGCAATACAGCAATACACTGCTTACTACTAGCAGTACAACAATACACTGCTTACTACTAGCAATACAGCAATACCCTGTTTACTACTAGCAATACAGCAATACACTGCTTACTACTAGCAGTACAACAATACACTGCTTACTACTAGCAATACAGCAATACACTGCTTGCTACTAGCAATACAGCAATACACTGTTTGCTACTAGCAATACAGCAATACACTGCTTGTTACTAGGAATACAGCAATACACTGCTTACTACTAGCAATACAGCAATACACTGCTTACTACTAGCAGCACAACCATACACTGCTTGCTACTAGCAATACAGCAATACACTGCTTACTACTAGCAATACAGCAATACACTGCTCACTATTAGCAATACAACAATACACTGCTAACTACTAGCAATACAGCAATACACTGCTTACTACTAGCAGTACAACAATACACTGCTCACTATTGGCAATACAGCAATACACTGCTCACTATTAGCAATACAGCAATACACTGCTTAATACTAGCAATACAGCATTACACTGCTTACTACTAGCAGTACAACAATACACTGCTTACTACTAGCAATACAGCAATACCCTGTTTACTACTAGCAATACAACAATACACTGATTACTACTAGCTGTACAACAATACCCTGTTTACTACTAGCAATACAACAATACACTGCTCACTACTAGCAATACAACAAAACACTGCTCACTACTAGCAATACAACAATACACTTCTTACTATTAGCAATGCAACAATACACTGCTTATTACTAGGAGTACAACAATACACTGCTTACTACTAGCAATACAACAATATACTGCTTACTACTAGCAATACAACAATATACTGCTTACTACTAGCAATACAACAATACACTGCTTACTACTAGCAATACAACAATACACTGCTTACTACTAGCAATACAACAATACACTCCTTACTAATAGCAATACAACAATACTCTGATTACTACTAGCAATAAAACAATACACTGCTTGCTACTAGCAATACAACAATACACCGCTTACTTCTAGCAATACAACAATACACTTCTTACTACTACCAATACAACAGTAAACTGCTTACTACTAGCAATACAGCAATACACTGCTTACTACTAGCAGTACAACAATACACTGCTTACTACTAGCAATACAGCAATACCCTGTTTACTACTAGCAATACAGCAATACACTGCTTACTACTAGCAATAGAGCAATACACTGCTCACTATTAGCAATACAACAATACACTGCTTACTACTAGCAATACAGCAATACACTGCTTACTACTAGCAGTACAACAATACACTGCTCACTATTGGCAATACAGCAATACACTGCTCACTACTAGCAATACAGCAATACACTGCTCACTACTAGCAATACAACAATACACTGCTTACTACTAGCAATACAGCAATACCCTGTTTACTACTAGCAATACAACAATACACTGCTTACTACTAGCAGTACAACAATACACTGCTCACTACTAGCAATACAGCAATACACTGCTTACTGCTAGCAATACAACAATGCACTGCTCACTACTAGCAATACGCAATACACTTCTTACACTAGCAATACAACATACACTGCTTACTACTAGAAATACAACAATACACTGCTCACTACTAGCAATACAACAATACACTGATTACTACTAGCAATACAACAATACACTGCTTACTACTAGCAATACAACAATACACTGCTCACTACTAGCAATACAGCAATACACTGCTTACTACTAGCAATACAACAATACACTGCTCACTACTAGCAATACGCAATACACTTCTTACCACTAGCAATACAACTATACACTGCTTACTACTAGAAATACAACAATACACTGCTCACTACTAGCAATACAACAATACACTGATTACTACTAGCAATACAACAATACACTGCTGACTACTAGCAATACAACAATACACTGCTCACTACTAGCAATACAGCAATACACTGCTTACTGCTAGCAATACAACAATGCACTGCTCACTACTAGCAATACGCAATACACTTCTTACCACTAGCAATACAACATACACTGCTTACTACTAGAAATACAGCAATGCACTGCTTACTACTAGGAGTACAACAATACACTGCTCACTACTAGCAATACAGCAATACACTGCTTACTACTAGCAATACAACAATACACTGCTTACTACTAGCAGTACAACAATACACTGCTCACTACTAGCAGTACAACAATACACTGCTCACTACTAGCAATACAACAGTACACTGCTTACTACTAGCAATACAGCAATACACTGCTTACTATTAGCAATACAACAATACACTTCTGACTATTAGCAATACAACAGTACACTGCTTACTACTAGCAATACAGCAATACACTGCTTACTACTAGCAGTACAACAATACACTGCTTACTACTAGCAATACAGCAATACACTGCTTGCTACAAAAATACAGCAATACAATGCTTCCTACTAGCAATACAGCAATACAGCAATACACTGCATGCTACTAGCAGTACAACAATACACTGCTTACTACTAGCAATACAACAATACACTGCTTACTACTAGCAATATAACAATACACTGCTCACTACTAGCAGTACAGCAATACACTGCTTACTGCTAGCAATACAACAATACACTGCTTACTGCTAGCAATACAACAATACACTGCTTACTACTAGCAATGTAACAATACACTGCTTACTATTAGCAATACAACAATACACTGCTTACTACTAGCAATACCACAATACACTGATTACCCCTAGCAATAAAACAATACACTGATTACTACTAGCAATACAACAATACACTGCTTACTACTAGGAATACAGCAATATACTGATTACTACTAGCAATACAACAATACAATGATTACTACTAGCAATACAGTAATACACTGCTTACTAATAGGAGTACAACAATGCACTGCTCACTACTAGGAGTACAACAATGCACTGCTCACTACTAGGAGTACAACAATGCACTGCTCACTACTAGGAGTACAACAATGCACTGCTCACTACTAGGAGTACAACAATGCACTGCTCACTACTAGCAATACAACAATACACTGCTCACTACTAGCTATACAGCAATACACTGCTTTCTACTAGCAATACAGCAATAGACTGTTTACTATTAGCAATACAACAATACACTGCTCACTACTAGCAATACAACAATACACTGCCCACTACTAGCAATACAGCAATACACTGCTCACTACTAGCAATACAAGAATACACTGCTTACTACTAGCAATACAGCAATACACTGCTTACTAATAGGAGTACAACAATACACTTCTGACTATTAGCAATACAACAGTACACTGCTTACTACTAGCAATACAGCAATACACTGCTTACTACTAGCAGTACAACAATACACTGCTTACTACTAGCAATACAGCAATACACTGCTTGCTACTAGCAATACAGCAATACACTGCTTGCTACTAGCAATACAGCAATACACTGCTTACTACTAGCAATACAACAATACAATGATTACTACTAGCAATACAGTAATACACTGCCCACTACTAGCAATACAACAATACACTGCTCACTAAGAGCAATACAACAATACACTGCTCACTACTAGCAATACAGCAATACACTGCTTGCTACTAGCAATACAGCAATACATTGCTTACTACTAGCAGCACAACAATACACTGCTTATTACTAGCAATACAACAATACACTGCTTACTACTAGCAATACAACAATACACTGATCACTACTAGCATTACAGCAATATACTGCTTACTGCTAGCAATACACAATACACTGCTTACTACTAGCAATACAACAATACACTGCTCACTACTAGCAATACAACAATACACTGATTACTACTTGCAATACAACAATACACTGCTTACTACTAGCAATGTAACAATAAACTGATTACTACTAGCAATACAACAATACACTGCTCACTACTAGCAATACAACAATACACTGCTCTCTACTAGCAATACAACAATACACTGCTTAATACTAGCAATACAACAATACACTGCTTACTGCTAGCAATACAACAATACACTGCTTACTACTAGCAATACCACAATACACTGATTACCCCTAGCAATACAACAATACACTGATTACTACTAGCAATACAACAATACACTGCTTACTACTAGGAATATAGCAATACACTGATTACCCCTAGCAATACAACAATACACTGCTTACTACTAGCAATACCACAATACACTGATTACCCCTAGCAATACAACAATACACTGCTTACTACTAGGAATATAGCAATACACTGATTACTTCTAGCAATACAACAATACAATGTTTACTACTAGCAATACAGTAATACACTGCCCACTACTAGCAATTCAACAATACACTGCTCACTAAGAGCAATACAACAATACACTGCTCACTACTAGCAATACAGCAATACACTGCTCACTACTAGCAATACAGCAATACACTGCTCACTACTAACAATACAGCAATACACTGCTTACTACTAGGAGTACAACAATACACTGCTCACTACTAGCAATACAGCAATACACTGCTTACTACTAGCAATACAGCAATACACTGCTTACTACTAGCAATACAACAATACACTGCTTACTACTAGCAATACAACAATACACTGCTTACTACTTGCAATACAGCAATACACTGCTTACTACTAACAATACAGCAATACACTGCTCACTACTAGCAATACAACAATACACTGCTCACTACTAGCAATACAACAATACACTGCTTACTACTAGCAATACAACAATACACTGTTTACTACTAGCAATACAGCAATACACTGCTTACTACTAGCAATAAAGCAATACACTGCTTACTACTAACAATACAGCAATACCCTGCTCACTACCAGCAGTACAACAATACACTGCTCACTACTAGCAATACAACAATACACTGCTTACTACTAGCAATACAACAATACACTGCTTACTACTAGCAATACAACAATACACTGCTCACTACTAGCAATACAACAATACACTACTTACTACTAGCAATACAGCAATACATTTCTCACTACTAGCAGTACAGCAATACACTGCTTACAGTGAACAGTGCATTGCTGTACTGCAAGCAGTTAGCGGTGTATTGCTGTACTGCTAGCAGTGTATTGCTGTACTGCTAGCAGTGTATTGCTGTACTGCTAGCAGTGTATTGCTTTACTGCTAGCAGTGTATTGCTGTACTGCTAGCAGTGTATTGCTGTACTGCTAGCAGTGTATTGCTGTACTGCTAGTAGTAAGCAGGTTAATGTTGTATTGATGGCAGTAAGCATTGTATTGCTGTACTCACAGTGCTGTCAACACAAAGCTAAAGCACCGGACATCACACAACCGTGCAGATAAAGTCCGAACAATCTACTGCACCAGTATCTAAGGAGAGAAACTATATAAACTCTGCTTCCGTTTTGATCATTTCCTATTCTTTGATTGTATGTGCATGTATTGCTTTGTGAATGTATATAATGGAATAAATATGTTTAAACGAGATTAGTTGTAAGGGTGATGAGCATTCTAGATTCATAATTCCGAGAAATCAGATACTCATGTTCCATAGAATTTGTTATCAATTTCTACATCATCAGTAAGGCTTCTAATATACAGTCTGCATCCGTTATGTCGAATTCCATCGGACCGAACAAAATACTACGACATACCCGAAGTTTGACATACCGAAATTCGATATAAATGGAGCCAGTAATATGTAAAATGATAGTGTCTGAAACGGGACTTTGATCCGACTTCGAAATAACTGGATAATTTGACATTGACATTATGGATGTAGACTGTATTTATTTGTGCCACCAAAAGAACATATTACATCAACATCAAGGTGACGGGAACCATCAAGCACATCTTCGACAAGACAAATCCACTTCAGACTCAGACACTGGTGTCTTATGTCTTCTCATACATACAGACAGTATTTCGCATCTCCCTGTAATGGATCATAATCGATTCTATGGATTATTGCATATTTAATGACAGTAATGGAGACTACCAACCTCCGCTTTATGATAATACGACAATCGTGAATGGTGGTATGGTAAAAGTAAATGGTGATATGGCAGAAGTGAATGGTGATATGGCAAAAGTGGGTGGTGATATGACAGAAGTGAATGGTGATATGGCAATGGTGAATGGTGATATGGCAAAAGTGAATGGTGATATGGCAAAACTGGGTGGTGATATGACAGAAGTGAATGGTGATATGGCAGAAGTGAATGGTGATATGGTAAAAGTAAATGGTGATA
The DNA here is from genome assembly GCA_014843695.1 of Archivesica marissinica. Classification (NCBI taxonomy): domain Eukaryota; kingdom Metazoa; phylum Mollusca; class Bivalvia; order Venerida; family Vesicomyidae; genus Archivesica; species Archivesica marissinica. The sequence continues at coordinate 48,903,234 of CM026386.1, forward strand.
TGGCAGAAGTGAATGGTGATATGGCAGAAGTGAATGGTGATATGGCAGAAGTGAATGGTGATATGGCAGAAGTGAATGGTGATATTGTAAAAGTAAATGGTGATATGGCAGAAGTGAATGGTGATATGGCAGAAGTGAATGGTGATATGGCAAAAGTGGGTGGTGATATGACAGAAGTGAATGGTGATATGGCAATGGTGAATGGTGATATGGCAAAAGTGAATGGTGATATGGCAAAAGTGGGTGGTGATATGACAGAAGTGAATGGTGATATGGCAATGGTGAATGGTGATATGGCAAAAGTGAATGGTGATATGGCAAAAGTGGGTGGTGATATGACAGAAGTGAATGGTGATATGGCAATGGTGAATGGTGATATGGCAATGGTGAATTGTGATATGGCAAAAGTGAATTGTGATATGGCAATGGTGAATGATAGTATGGCAATGTACATCTGCAGTGCTGAGCTACCATCAGCATTCAGGAGAAGACTGGAGCGAATGGACATATTGCAGACAAGCATGCGTAATGTATATTTGCTCAATTGTCGGACGAATTAAGCGAACCTGATATAGTATTCAGCGCGAATACGACAGCAACCTGCGTTTCAGATAAATATATAATGACAACAACTTTATTACAGTAACTGTGTCCTGTGTGTGTGGTGTGTGTGTGTGTGTGTGTGTGTGTGTGTGTGTGTTGTGTGTGTGTGTGTGTGTGTGTGTGTGTGTGTGTGTGTGTGTGTGTGTGTGTGTGTGTGTGTGTGTGTGTGTGTGTGTGTGTGTGTGTGTGTGTGTGTGTGTGTGTGTGTGTGTGTGTGTGTGTGTGTGTGTGTGTGTGTGTGTGTGTGTGTGTGTGTGTGTGTGTGTGTGTGTGTGTGTGTGTGTGTGTGTGTGTGTGTGTGTGTGTGTGTGTGTGTGTGTGTGTGTGTGTGTGTGTGTGTGTGTGTGTGTGTGTGTGTGTGTGTGTGTGTGTGTGTGTGTGTGTGTGTGTGTGTGTGTGTGTGTGTGTGTGTGTGTGTGTGTGTGTGTGTGTGTGTGTGTGTGTGTGTGTGTGTGTGTGTGTGTGTGTGTGTGTGTGTGTGTGTGTGTGTGTGTGTGTGTGTGTGTGTGTGTGTGTGTGTGTGTGTGTGTGTGTGTGTGTGTGTGTGTGTGTGTGTGTGTGTGTGTGTGTGTGTGTGTGTGTGTGTGTGTGTGTGTGTGTGTGTGTGTGTGTGTGTGTGTGTGTGTGTGTGTGTGTGTGTGTGTGTGTGTGTGTGTGTGTGTGTGTGTGTGTGTGTGTGTGTGTGTGTGTGTGTGTGTGTGTGTGTGTGTGTGTGTGTGTGTGTGTGTGTGTGTGTGTGTGTGTGTGTGTGTGTGTGTGTGTGTGTGTGTGTGTGTGTGTGTGTGTGTGTGTGTGTGTGTGTGTGTGTGTGTGTGTGTGTGTGTGTGTGTGTGTGTGTGTGTGTGTGTGTGTGTGTGTGTGTGTGTGTGTGTGTGTGTGTGTGTGTGTGTGTGTGTGTGTGTGTGTGTGTGTGTGTGTGTGTGTGTGTGTGTGTGTGTGTGTGTGTGTGTGTGTGTGTGTGTGTGTGTGTGTGTGTGTGTGTGTGTGTGTGTGTGTGTGTGTGTGTGTGTGTGTGTGTGTGTGTGTGTGTGTGTGTGTGTGTGTGTGTGTGTGTGTGTGTGTGTGTGTGTGTGTGTGTGTGTGTGTGTGTGTGTGTGTGTGTGTGTGTGTGTGTGTGTGTGTGTGTGTGTGTGTGTGTGTGTGTGTGTGTGTGTGTGTGTGTGTGTGTGTGTGTGTGTGTGTGTGTGTGTGTGTGTGTGTGTGTGTGTGTGTGTGTGTGTGTGTGTGTGTGTGTGTGTGTGTGTGTGTGTGTGTGTGTGTGTGTGTGTGTGTGTGTGTGTGTGTGTGTGTGTGTGTGTGTGTGTGTGTGTGTGTGTGTGTGTGTGTGTGTGTGTGTGTGTGTGTGTGTGTGTGTGTGTGTGTGTGTGTGTGTGTGTGTGTGTGTGTGTGTGTGTGTGTGTGTGTGTGTGTGTGTGTGTGTGTGTGTGTGTGTGTGTGTGTGTGTGTGTGTGTGTGTGGTGTGTGTGTGTGTGTGTGTGTGTGTGTGTGTGTGTGTGTGTGTGTGTGTGTGTGTGTGTGTGTGTGTGTGTGTGTGTGTGTGTGTGTGTGTGTGTGTGTGTGTGTGTGTGTGTGTGTGTGTGTGTGTGTGTGTGTGTGTGTGTGTGTGTGTGTGTGTGTGTGTGTGTGTGTGTGTGTGTGTGTGTGTGTGTGTGTGTGTGTGTGTGTGTGTGTGTGTGTGTGTGTGTGTGTGTGTGTATGTACATTCCATCTTAGCCGAATGATCTTCATTATATAATATGTCTGTACGGGTAAGCGAACTCAGTTAGCCGCTGAGTAGTATCACGATACATTTGTTTAAGTAATGTAACTTTCTTCTTGAACTAATCTTACATTAGTCTGTTCTGGAATGCTGCAGTTTCGAGGTACATGTAACTAGAAAACGTGAGTGCGTACTATAATCAGTGTTTGTGTCGCATTCACAATAGAAAGGCGCCTCCCTAATCTGCATAATTATACTTAGTTTCGATTTATTTGTGACATTTTAACAAGAATGAAGCTATGCGCTTCACTTTGTGTAATTTTACATATGATTTGTACATAAAATTGTCATTTACGTTTCCAACTACTTTTCATTTATGTATTTTATTATGACAATTTAACGCAATAGGCCGCCTTCGCGACATGTGGTACATTTGTCACTCGGTTTTGAGGTTTGATTCTGTCTTTATTTATGCAAATACAATATAACAATGTGACATAACCTTTTACACCAGGAACAACATTTCACTGCGTATAAATCAATTTTATTTAAATGGTCTTATATATTATGTATCGTTTGTTTTTTAAACATTTATTTAACTTGTATATACCTTACTACTCATAGCATTGTATCTGACTATTTCAGGATGTTCTGGTTTATTTTGTGAAGGGGTTCATTCACAATTGGTCAAACAGGAATTATCAGGCATTATTTTCTTAACAATTAAAGCGACATCTCAACGCAAAAAGCCAAAACAATGAATTTGTTCACGTATACATTGGAAGTCGTGATAGCGCAGGTCCGGAGTTCGAGCCCCGCTGGAGCCGTTACGAGTGTGCCCTTAGGCAAGGCATTTACATTCTACGTAGCCACTTATTTATCCCTCGTGGCGATGGATTCCATCAGGAATGAGGTCTCGAGCGTGATTAATATAAGTTGTGAGAACTTGTTTCGCAATCGAGCTAAAATAAATGTGTATAAACTATAAATCCATTGCTACTACAAATTCTTGCGAATACATTCGAACACAAACATTGAATCAATAAACAGTGCTTTTGTGTCTACAAACTTTCAAAAGTGAAAGTAGGATTTCATATATCGGTCATCCACGCTCCTGAAATGACATTTGTTTGTCATTGGAGTCAATATTAAGCGTGTGATACTGTCGCTTAGAGATAATTTAACTAAGATTAATCTACTAAATTGAATAAATATGCGATATAACGGTAAATATGTTTTTTAGTTTAATCATATTTTATTGAATTTATCATACATGTACAGTCATACATAATACAACATTAAGTAATAACAAGTACAAAGCATGATAACACAAAAGGGTTGGACCACAAGTTTTCCAACATTAGTTAAACGGCCCGTCCCTAACGTCAGAATAATGTTTGATTAAACTAAATGACGGTTTTTTTATTGAAAATAATTTCAAGACAATGATTTTAAAAAAATCCTGGTTTAAAAAAAAATTGAAACCAAACAAAAATAAAATAACTTGAGACTTCATCCCACAAACCCACCCGCTGCTACCCCATGCCACTCAAGATAATTCTGTACATGAGCCTCCCTCGATAAGTATTTTATTGTACAATATGTGATATATAGGTGGGCGTATTGTAAATTATGAGAAGCGATGTGTGTTTTTAATGTATGATTGTACTTCTAGAGATAGTGTTTTATTATCATCATCGGACAGCGATTCTATTCCATGAAGTAGTGTATGAGTACTGAGAGGATGAAACCTACGAGTATTGACAAATAACAAGTGTCGTGCATTAGTATAGTGACTGCATTTAAAGAAGAAATGTTCTGCATTTTCAATGCCATGTTCACATGAGCATTCGGGATAGTCTCGTAAATGGTTGAAGAAAAGATCAATATTTAAGTTGCTACAGCGATTTCTAATTCGAGTTTGTATGACTGAGTAAAACCGTTCACCAGTTAAGTAGAACGATGGGGACTATGGGAAATTTAAATTTCTTTTTAAGCTTGTTTTTAAAAGTTGTCAGTGTATTTACGTTGCGTGTTGATAGGTCGAGTGTATTCCATAAACTTATAGAATCAGGTATAACTGACTTTGAATATATTTCCAGTCGTCTTGACATGGTAACAAAGTTAGTGTTGTTCCTAAGTTCATAATCATTGGAGGCCCCAACCAAAGGGGGAAATAGATCGTTGAGTTATGAAGAAGTCCGTGTTTCTCCTTATAAACCAGTGTGAGGTTTTGGATAGATCTTCGGTCTGCAAGGGAAACCCAGCCGATTTCTGTAAGTAGGTTTTGAATAGACACGGAGCGTGTCAAGCCTGTGACTATACGAGCAGCTTCATATTGAATCCTTTCAAAACTAATTTTTTCATATTGGGTACAGCTATCCCAGACAGCAGACGCATATTCCAGTAAGGGTCTAAGATAAGCTATATATATATATTGTTTAAAGTCTTGCGCTTTAGTTTGTATTTTAGCATTCTCATAGAACCAAGTACTTTAGAAGCTGACGTAGTTATATTGTTTATATGTGTATGCCATGACCCATCGTAACTTAAGGTTAGACCTAAGTGTTTATGATCATCAACAAAGTTAAGTAAAGTGTTATCAAAATAAAGGGACGGTTGAGTTATTTTACTTAATGAGAAAAACATTGCCTCTGTTTTGGAAGGATTACATTTTACAAGCCATTGTTTTGCCCAGTTGGATATTTCTTCTAAATCTGAATTTAAGACGATTTCTATATGAGTGGAGTCTGATGAAGATACAGAAAGTGAACTGTCATCAGCAAAGAGTCTAGTAGTGCTGAGCAGTGAGTCTGCGATATCATTTACGCATACAAGAAATAGACCTAGTATTGACCCTTGAGGTACTCCTGCAGTAATTGACCTAGTCTTAGAGAAAGATTGACCAACAAATACCCTTTGTGTTCGTCTGTCAAGATAGTCTGTACTCCAGTTAATAAGATTTCCAGAAATACCGTATTGTTTTAACTTGAATATAAGTCCTTTATGCCATACACGGTCAAATGCTTTTGAAATGCCACAAAAAACCATGCATGTTGCCTTTTTCTCATCAAAAGATTTACAAATTAAAATATCTATAAGTTGGTATACTGTGGAGTGACCGGGGAGGAATCCCGACTGGTTGTTGAAAATGAGATTGTTTGCATTGAAGTGGTTATATAAATACTTAAAAATCACTCTTTCCATAACTTTGCCAACACAGCTTATTAGTGAGATCGGTCTGTAGTTGGAAGGTAGGGATTTATCACCTTTTTTAAAGAGTGGCATAACATTTGCAGACTTCCAAGAAGATGGATATCTATTTGAGTTAAGTGATTTATTAAATAATGTACACAATGGTTTGGCTATGGATATAGAACATCCTGTTAACATGTTATGACTTATTTCGTCTGGGCCAGATGCTTTATTTAAAGTTAAGTTATCTATAACATCAATGACATCTTGTTCGGAAATAGTAGAGTGAGAGATAGTTGAGTTAGTTTTCATGTTAAAGTACGGTAAGATGGATTTAGAATCATCTACAGTCGATATCAATACAAAGTAGTTATTCAAGGTTGTCATTTGTCAGCGTCAGAAATAGTAAATAGGTAAATATGTATGATACATCGTGCTATTCAGGATATACACGTTGTGTTACATTATTTTGTTATGTCAACCGTGAAAACGCGTATACGACGTTTGTTTATTAGTTAAAATACTCAGTAGTTTAGGTAACCATTTGGTGAAAATGATACCATATAATAGGAAATTACATGTATAAATTTGCGTTTTCACCGATGTAGTGTCGCTTTAAATGGTATGTAAGGTTTCATTGAATACATTAGGTGCGAAACACTGACATTGCATACCTCGATGAACTCAGAAAAATAACATTCAACTGTTATAATTACAACTAAGATTGTACATCTTACAAGACAAGTTGCCGTTTTGAATCGTCCACATTTCAATACAGTACATAATTCTTTACTCTGTACACGTTCCTATTTTTCTTAGAATGGACTATATTTTGCGCCTCTGCCATTTACTGCATCGAATAAATAGGGCGACTGTTTACAAATGTTTCGACAAGTCGGCGGTGATCTAAGTATATACAGTCTGCATCGGTTATGTCGAATTTCGTCGGACCGAACAAAATACTTCGACATAACCGAAGTTTGACTTAGCGAAATGCGATATAAAGGGAGCCAGTTATATGTAAAATGATAGCGTCTGAAAGGGGATTTTGATCCGACTTTGAGATAATCGGAGAATTCGACATAACCGACTCTGACATAACGGATGTAGACTGTATCCCCTTAAAATGCCGAATTAATTGTAAGGAATGCCGACTCATATCTGGATGTATTATGCTAAATGCTATTCAGACATTCGTGTTAACTGCACTATCCGAATAGCAAACAGCACAGAGCCTAGAGTCCCGAGGTTATAAAACATTCTCCAATCTCAAACTCGGACTCAAGCTTCTGATTGGTTCTGCTGGATGTAAAACTCAGACTCAACCAATCAAATTCCTTGAGTTAGAGTTTGAGCTCCAAGAAAAGTTGTATAACCTCTGGGCCTTCTATGGTGTGCTATGCCAACTGATTTGGCTGTATGCTGTTTGCAAAAGCAACTTGTGAACAGAATTTTAAAGGTTAACACCATTGTGGCTTAATTGCTTGTCTGCAAAAACAAGGGAAATACTCAGATATTTGCGATGAATCAAACAATTCTACTAAATCGCGAACTAATTCAGGTTTACCTAACCAACAAACCGGACAAGAGAGAAACTGTTCAACAATAAAAAGATACACCGTGAGTCAAACCTACAAACTATAAGCAACATAGATCTGACCAACACATTGAAGAGGTTTTACGCTGATATGACGGAGTTCCTTAACTCTTTCAGCGCCGAATAAATTCAGAACATGTGCAAACAACATAGATCCAGATCAGCCGCGGCGTAACGCCGCGTCTGATCAGGATCTATGTTGTTTGTTATTCGGACACGTGCTTCAGCTCCACTGTCTGAAGAGCAATCAGCATATAGCCTGATCAGACGGCATGTTCTGTTCTGTCCGATCGGGTTCTCTACTTTTTTACAAAGTCGCTTTTATGCGACATTTGCGATGAAAGAGTTAAACACACAGGCGAAATAATATGTAAATTAATTCAAATACATGTATGTTTATATGTGTTTTAAATATGTGCTTATTTGTATACTGTTGACGAGAGGTTAACTGTTGAACATGTTCACTTGTCGGTTTATTTGCTAACAGCGGCCATTTGTCTTCGATGCCGAAAATAACGGATGCGCAAAACATATAGCCCATACTAACACTATAGGTAGGTTGCCGCGTTCCGGAACTACTGCTTACGTAGCTGTTGACACGATGGCGACAAAAGCATGATAAACACAAGTGATTTCTTCTTTGTGTATTTGTAATGTTGAAGTGGAGAAGGCATAGGATGAAGCAAAATGAGGTTTAAATTCAGGTACATAATAGTTTATCTGTATTTTGGTTTTTAATAGCTAGTAGCGCGATATACCCATAATGCATCCTACGTTTAAAGACAAATGGAAATGTTAGTTTAATCATATTTTATTGCTATATACATGTACATAATAAATTCAAAGACATATATAAATGGAAATATTGAAAGTTTGTGATAATGTTGCGTTTTGCAAGACCTTTCATAGCTGAGCAATGGCATATCTGGTGTAACTCCTCTGCATTTACAACCAACAATAAAAGTTGTAATCAACACCATAAATGACACCAGTGTGTATAATACTGCGCAGAGATCAATGTCAATAACGAAAACGTCAACAAGTCTGAAACACAATCAATAGGTTAGTCCGAAGTCTGATCTGAGAAGGGCTCAATTCTTGCCCATATGGTCAGCTAGTGGCGATAGAAAATAAGCTCAGTCACAATCATTGACACTGGTCAGTGGTTAATTCGTTCTTTGTTACATACGTGCAGTGTATGCTGTTTGCCTGTCATTCCTCTTTTGCTATGTTTTTTTGCATTCTGCCAACAATTGTAGTATCTTTTCTCAATACAGGTTCTCCATTTCTTGCTATGACTTCAGCTGCATTTATTTTGTAATTGCTTAACCTACAATGGTATGTGTTCTTCATAGATATGTAACGGGCTTGAACGAGTACATACGCTTCGGCCTTAAGACACATCGGACCTAAAATACTTCGGCCTAATGTCACATCGGACATAATTCAGTTCGGCCTTAAGACACATCGGACCTAAAATACTTCGGCCTAGAGTCACATCGGACATAATTCATTTCGGCCTTAAGACACATCGGACCTAAAATACTTCGGCCTAAAGTCACATCGGACCTAATTCATTTCGGCCTTAAGACGCCTTTGTGTGTTGGTATGTTATATAAAAGCAATACAATATGTTTAATCTAAATAACAAGTGTGTGTATGCCTGCCTTACTCATTATATTGTGTTTGTTTGTGGGGGGGTGGGGTAATGTTGCACAAACAACAGTCCAGGCCATATAGCAAGGCCTCCGAGTAGCATGTCAGGCACTGACTGGCACACGTGTATAGCCACCGACATTCTGCAATCCAGCTACATGGCTTATTTATATAAAATAATTCGACCCCCAGTGGGATTCGAACCTACAGCGATGAGCATTAAATTATTTCAAATCAGCGACATGAATCACTCGTCCACAAAGGCCCTGCTGATCTACTCAGTATAGTCACACTTTGCATAGTATGTGTAAATCTTCAGACGGCCTTCTTAAATAAATAACACTATCTTTCTTGTACATGTTAGTACAATAATCTTTGTTGTTTGTTAGAAATTTATTGCAGCTCGATTGCGAAACATATGCTTACAACAATATTTTAATCGCTCACAATACCTCATTCCTGATGGAGTCCATCGCCACGAGGGAGAGAGAGCAGAGGAAATGTGGACATTAAGTGCCTTGCCTTTTGGGCACACTTGAAACGGATACAGCTGGGCACGAACTCCGGACCTCTCACATCTGAAGCTCACTCGCTACCCTTCCAGTGCTTGCTTGCACAGGTTACAACTATTTTAGCAAGTTGGCTGGATCTCACGTGTGGCGTATGCAAATGTATTTAACTCGTACAATATTAGTGGAATCGTTCTATAGATACCTCATTCCTGATAGAATCCATCTATATGAGGGAGAGAGGAGAGGCTATGCGGATTTAAGTGTCTTGCCTATCATGCTTTTGGCGGTGCTCAAACTCACAACCAGTTGAAGACCGGACGGGCACCCGGGTGAAACCATCGACTTTCCGCAAGCTAGTTATATTATTTTCTCCACACTAAAGCAATCGACAACCTCGATAGTCCGTAAATGAACAAAGTATTCTGTAAAGTTAGTTTGTGTCGGGGTGTTTTCTTCATTAAGCTAATACCAATTTAAAATTCACTATATCAATCTGAATGTCCGTTCAGACCTTGAATACCGTACTATCTCCATACGGACCACAGGCATAATAATTTTATTGTTTGTTCTGAAATATTAAATATTAATTTACACCTAATTTATGAATTTCGTTAATAAAACTGTCACTTTTATAAGACTGCATTTCATCTGTTTATGATAGGCGTCACGGTACATCCGAACAAAACGTTGAATGATTGGTTTTCACGGTCTCAAAATCCAACAGTGGGGTAATTTGCATAAGAACACATAAAATTGACAGCTTTATTTAAATATAATTAAAACAAAGTAGCTGAATTTATATTAACTTGCTTATCATTAATCATTTGAACATTGTCAACTACATCGCACGAAACAATACGTATTTACGCGTATATACCGGATTCAATAGCTGGTGTATGACATTTAACAGTCGAAATTCTTTTGAATTGTGTTCGCAAATTTTAGAGGAAATACGTCAAATTACTCATAATTAATTTTTTGGGTGGAAATATTATCTTTCTCAAGTAAGTTTTCCTGACAGGCATGGGCTGTATAATATTATGAATGTGTTTTAAATACATATACTTATCTTTAATATGTATACGTTTAGGTAGAAATGACTGTCCGAGTGCTTCTCACTCTCACGAATGCACTCCGGGTTCGATCCTCGGACCAGGAAGTATGTGAGCTTGCATGTTGATTGCCATATCGCGCAAGTGGGTTTTCTCTGGGTATTCCAGTTATATCCCGTACGATTGGCCTATACCCTTTCATCTGCGCCAATAACAGTGATTAATAAAAGTTGTAAAGGTGGAAGCCACATCCATTAAGGATCGGGATAACAAGTCCCCAGCCAAACACAGACGGATCTGTATTCCAGTGGTTAACAAGTTGAACTCGTAGTTCAGGGGTCGCAGGTTCGATCCCCCATCTGACCCTAACAAAATTAACAGTCTTTCAGATTTAAATCGAGGTCTCGTGTCGGTGCTTTACACCGTGCACGTAAAAGAACCAGAGGAGACTTTGGAATGGGGCTCTCTCTGTATCATTGCACTATCCACTAAAAACATATGTCACACTGTGCGGAGGGCCGATGTCGTGCACTGTGTGGAGGGCCAACGTCGTGCACTGTGTGGAGGGCCGACGTCGTGCACTGTGTGGAGGGCAGACGTCGTGCACTGTGTGGAGGACCGACGTCGTGCACTGTGTGGAGGACCGACGTCGTGCACTGTGCGGAGGGCCGATGTCGTGCACTGTATGGAGGGCAGACTTCGTGCACTGTGTGGAGGACCGACGTCGTGCACTGTGTGGAGGACCGACGTCGTGCACTGTATGGAGGACCGATGTCGTGCACTGTATGGAGTGCAGACTTCGTGCACTGTGTGGAGGACCGACGTCGTGCACTGTGTGGAGGACCGACGTCGTGCACTGTATGGAGGACCGACGTTGTGTACTGTATGGAGGACCGATGTCGTGCACTGTGCGGAGGGCCGACGTCGTGCACTGTGTGGAGGGCCGACGTCGTGCACTGTGTGGGGCCGACGTCGTGCACTGTGTGGAGGGCCGACGTCGTGCACTGTGTGGAGGGCCGACGTCGTGCACTGTGTGGAGGGCCGACGTCGTGCACTGTGTGGAGGGCCGACGTCGTGCACTGTGTGGAGGGCCGACGTCGTGCACTGTGTGGAGGGCCGACGTCGTGCACTGTGTGGAGGGCCGACGTCGTGCACTGTGTGGAGGGCCGACGTCGTGCACTGTGTGGAGGCCACACTTGGGCCTTTGCGTTTTGTGATTTATTTCTGCTTCTTCAACTCTTGTTGGCGTAGTTATAGATGGAAATATGTTGTAACAATAACTGTATGAGGCTATTTGTTAACTTTATTGATCCAGGAAACACCGTTGATTCACGGAATCCATCTCTGCAGTGAGACCTCGAGTCGAATGAAAATGAAACCAATTCATTTAGCACAAAATATCTAATCAATTTCTACCACTCAAGACGCATGGCTTGCAAGAATAGATATAAAATCGGAGAAATATTCAACGTACCCTGGGATTTATAATGGCTGTTTCAACATCTTATCTTGTCGCTGATATAGATTTAATCATTTTTGTAAGATTTTAAATTATTTCCACAGGGAAGCCGACTCAATTTACGATTACTTTCCAGCACACAAATAATGGCATTATTCATATCTCGTCTCAAGTTCTTGCTAAGCTCTCCACAGTCGTAAAACACTAGGCCACACGGCGGCACAGATCTTCTGATTATTCTCAACGGTATTGATAGCATCTGAAAATGACTTTTTTAAAAAACTGGAAGTAATTAGTTACTCGGCAGTATTCTGTCTTGCGTCAACACCCATGTCGTTGTCTGAACTTTTCCAATTTCCTTTCGAAAGTATCTCATTAATATCAGTATCAACAACTTCTCTGGATCCTCCGTGTTGTAATTGAGACGGTGTCCGCCACGTAACCGAATGGTTGCGAGCTCAAGCCCCGCTCCCAGAATCACGGCGAGAGTGACCTTCGGCGAGACACTTAAATCCACACTGCATCTACTCCATTGTGATGGAAAATATCGGGAATGAGGTCTCGAGAGCGATTGATATAATGTTTAAGGAACTTGCTTCTCAATCGAGCTACATTAAATGTGTATACTATACTGTATAACTACAACAACAATAGCATCATCATCATCATCATCATCATCATCATCATCATCATCATCATCATCATCATCATCATCATCAATACTAATATTCTCATTATTATTACATTTGTCAGCAAGTAAGATTTTACACCAACATAATTTCCACCACACGCATTACTTTATGCCTTCTTGTCTTAAGCCATATCAACTATAATATCGTCATCATTATCAGCAGCAGCATCATCAGCATCATCATTAGCAACAACATCATAAGCGTTGTAAACAGTATTGACGTATTCCATCAGCCTGTCATCGACAGTATACTAGAACGAAGAGTGTCCAAAAAGCATAGTATGTTGGAATCAGATCCATTGGCAAACAAAGTTGCAGTAGTTTGTATACTAACCTGGTAATTTTGATAACATACAGCTGGTGCAAGCCGTACTCCACAGTTCATCATTGTGGGTAGCCACCACCAATGTGTTTCTTTATTCTTAGATAGCTTTTGAGTAATGCGTACTTAAAATTCTCGCCCGGAACCACCGCACTGATTTATGAGTGTTATTGCAGGGAGCTGTTGGAATTTATATTCATCATTGCCCGTGAGAGAAATCACCCCTGTGTTTGTCACTTGTTGCATAGTTCACCAATCTCGTCTATAGCAGCCACATGTTGTGTTTCTTTTGCTTCATGTAGCTCGGACAGTGCTATTCATAGTTCACCAGTCTCGTCGACATCAGTCACATGATATGTATCTGTTGTTTCAGATAGCTCGGAGAGGGCTACTCATAGTTCACCAATCTCGTCGACATCAGCCACATGATGTGTTTTTGTCGATTCAGAGAGCTCGGATCAGGCGAGTCATGGTACACCAATATCGTCGACATCAGCTAAATGATATGTTTCTGTAGTTTCAGAGAGCCCGGAGAGAGCTAGCCATGTTTCACAATTCTCGTCAACATCTCTATAATGATGTGTTTCTGTTGTTTCAGAGAGCCCGGAGAGAGCTAGCCATGTTTCACAATTCTCGTCAACTTCCCTATCATGATGTGTTTCTGTTGTTTCAGAGATCCCGGAGAGAGCTAGCCATGTTTCACAATTCTCGTCAACATCACTATAATGATGTGTTTCTGTTGTTTCAGAGAGCCCGGAGAGAGCTAGCCATGTTTCACAATTCTCGTCAACTTCCCTATCATGATGTGTTTCTGTAGTTTCAGAGAGCCCGGACAGAGCTAGCCATGTTTCACAATTATCGTCAACTTCTCTATAATGATGTGTTTCTCTTGTTTCAGAGAGCCCGGAGAGAGCTAGCCATGTTTCACAATGCTCGTCAACTTCACTATAATGATGTGTTTCTGTTGTTTCAGAGAGTCCGGAGAGAACTAGCCATGTTTCACAATTATCGTCAACTTCACTATCATGATGTGTTTCTGTTGTTTCAGAGAGCCCAGAGAGAGCTAGCCATGTTTCACAATTCTCGTCAACTTCACTATCATGATGTGTTTCTGTTGTTTCAGAGAACTCGGACAATGGCGAGTCATATTTCACCAATATCGTCGACATCAGCTACATGATATGTGCTCGGATCAGGCGTGTCATGTTTCATCAATCTCGTCGATATCAGCCATAACATATGTTTCTGTCGTTTTAGAGAGCTCGGAGAGGGCGAGTCATATTACACCAATATCATCGACACCAACAACATGATATGTGTCTGTTGTTTCAGAGAGCTCGGAGAGGGCGAGTCATACTTCACCAATATCGTCGACACCACCAACATCATATGTGTCTGTTGTTTCAGAGAGCTCGGAGAGGGCGAGTCATACTTCACCAATATCGTCGACACCACCAACATCATATGTGTCTGTTGTTTCAGAGAGCTCGAACTAGGGCGAGTCTTACTTCACCAATATCGTCGACACCACCAACATCATATGTGTCTGTAGTTTCAGAGAGCTCGAACAAAGGCGAGTAATAGTTCACCAATTATGTTGACATCAGTCACATGATGTGTTTCTATTGATTCAGAGAGATCTAACAGAGTGATTCATGTTTCACATATCTCTTCTGTATCATCCACATGGTGTATTTCTATTGATTCAGATATCTCTAACACAGCGATTCATGTTTCACATATCTCTTCTGAATCATCCACATGGTGTGTTTCTATTGATTCAGAGAGCTCTAACAGAGTGATTCATGTTTCACATATCTCTTCTGAATCATCCACACGATGTGTTTCTATTGATTCAGAGACTCTAACAGAGCGATTCATGTTTCACATATCTCTTCTGAATCATCCACATGGTGTGTTTCTATTGATTCAGAGAGCTCTAACAGAGTGATTCATGTTTCACATATCTCTTCTGAATCATCCACACGATGTGTTTCTATTGATTCAGAGACTCTAACAGAGCGATTCATGTTTCACATATCTCTTCTGAATCATCCACATGGTGTGTTTCTATTGATTCAGAGAGCTCTAACAGAGTGATTCATGTTTCACATATCTCTTCTGAATCATCCACACGATGTGTTTCTATTGATTCAGAGACTCTAACAGAGCGATTCATGTTTCACATATCTCTTCTGAATCATCCACATGGTGTGTTTCTATTGATTCAGAGAGCTCTAACAGAGTGATTCATGTTTCACATATCTCTTCTGAATCATCCACATGATGTGTTTCTATTGATTCAGAGACCTCTAACAGAGCGATTCATGTTTCACATATCTCTTCTGAATCATCCACATGATGTGTTTCTATTGATTCAGAGAGCTCTAACAGAGCGATTCATGTTTCACATATCTCTTCTGAATCAATCATCCACATGATGTATTTCTATTGATCCAGAGAGCTCTAACAGAGCGATTCATGTTTCACATATCTCTTCTGAATCATCCACATGGTGTATTTCTATTGATTCAGAGACCTCCATCAGAGCGATTCATGTTTCACATATCTCTTCTGAATCATCCACATGATGTGTTTCCATTGATTCAGAGAGCTCTAACAGAGCGATTAATGTTTCACATATCTCTTCTTAATCCTCCACATGATGTGTTTCTTTTGATTCAGAGAGCTCTAACAGAGCGATTCATGTTTCACATATCTCTTCTGAATCATCCACATGATGTGTTTCTATTGATTCAGAGAGCTCTAACAGAGCGATTCATGTTTCACATATCTCTTCTGAATCATCCACATGGTGTGTTTCTATTGATTCAGAGATCTCTAACAGAGCGATTCATGTTTCACATATCTCTTCTGAATCATCCACATGATGTGTTTCTATTGATTCAGAGAGCTCTAACAGAGCGATTCATGTTTCACATATCTCTTCTGAATCATCCACATGGTGTGTTTCTATTGATTCAGAGAGCTCTAACAAAGCGATTCATGTTTCACATATCTCTTCTGAATCATCCACATGGTGTGTTTCTATTGATTCAGAGAGCTCTAACAGAGTGATTCATGTTTCACATATCTCTTCTGAATCATCCACACGATGTGTTTCTATTGATTCAGAGACTCTAACAGAGCGATTCATGTTTCACATATCTCTTCTGAATCATCCACATGGTGTGTTTCTATTGATTCAGAGAGCTCTAACAGAGTGATTCATGTTTCACATATCTCTTCTGAATCATCCACATGATGTGTTTCTACTGATTCAGAGAGCTCTAACAGAGCGATTCATGTTTCACGTATCTCTTCTGAATCATCCACATGGTGTGTTTCTATTGATTCAGAGAGCTCTAACAGAGCGATTCATGTTTCACATATCTCTTCTGAATCAATCATCCACATGATGTATTTCTATTGATCCAGAGAGCTCTAACAGAGCGATTCATGTTTCACATATCTCTTCTGAATCATCCACATGGTGTATTTCTATTGATTCAGAGACCTCCATCAGAGCGATTCATGTTTCACATATCTCTTCTGAATCATCCACATGATGTGTTTCCATTGATTCAGAGAGCTCTAACAGAGCGATTAATGTTTCACATATCTCTTCTTAATCCTCCACATGATGTGTTTCTTTTGATTCAGAGAGCTCTAACATAGCGATTCATGTTTCACATATCTCTTCTGAATCATTCACATGATGTGTTTCTATTGATTCAGAGATCTCTAACAGAGCGATTCATGGTTTCACATATCTCTTCTGAATCATCCACATGGTGTGTTTCTATTGATTCAGAGATCTCTAACATAGCGAGTCATGTTTCACATATCTCTTCTGAATCATCCACATGATGTGTTTCTATTGATTCAGAGAGCTCTAACATAGCGATTCATGTTTCACATATCTCTTCTGAATCATCCACATGCTGTGTTCCTATTGATTCAGTGAGCTCTAACAAAGCGAATCATGTTTCACATATCTCTTCTGAATCATCCACATGATGTGTTTCCATTGATTCAGAGAGCTCTAACAGAGCGATTCATGTTTCACATATCTCTTCTGAATCATCCACCTAATGTGTTTCTATTGATTCAGAGAGCTCTAACAGAGCGATTCATGTTTCACATATCTCTTCTGTATCATCAACATGATGTGTTTCTATTGATTCAGAGAGTTCTAACAGAGCGATTCATGTTTCACATATCTCTTCTGAATCATCCACCTGATGTATTTCTATTGATTCAGATAGCTCTAACAGAGCGATTCATGTTTCACATATCTCTTCTGAATCATCCACATGATGTGTTTCTATTGATTCAGAGAGCTCTAACAGAGCGATTCATGTTTCACATATCTCTTCTGAATCATCCACATGATGTGTTTCTATTGATTCAGAGAGCTCTAACAGAGCGATTCATGTTTCACATATATCTTCTGAATCACCCACATGATATGTTTCTATTGATTCAGAGAGCTCTAACAGAGCGATTCCTGTTTCAGATATCTCTTCTGAATCATCCACATGATGTGTTTCTATAGATTCAGAGAGCTCTAACTGAGTTATTCATGTTTCACATATCTATTCTGAATCATCCACATGATGTGTTACTATTGATTCAGAGATCTCTAACATAGCGATTCATGTTTCACATATCTCTTCTGAATCATCCACATGATGTGTTTTTATTGATTCAGAGAGCTCTAACAGAGCGATTCATTTTTCACATATCTCTTCTGAATCATCCACATGATGCGTTTCTATTGATTCAGAGAGCTCTAACAGAGCTATTCATGTTTCACATATCTCTTCTGAATCATCCACATGATGTGTTCCTATTGATTCAGAGAGCTCTAACAGAGCGATTCATGTTTCACATATATCTTCTGAATCATCCACATGATGTGTTCATATTGATTCAGAGAGCTCTAACAGAGCGATTCATGTTTCACATATCTCGTCTGAATCATCCACATGGTGTGTTTCTATTGATTCAGAGATCTCTAACAGAGCGATTCATGTTTCACATATCTCTTCTGAATCATCCACCTGATGTGTTTCTATTGATTCAGAGATCTCTAACAGAGCGATTCATGTTTCACCTATGTCTTTTGAATCATCCACATGATGTGTTTCTATGATTCAGAGATCTCTAACACAGCGAATCATGTTTCACATATCTCTTCTGAATCATCCACCTGATGTGTTTCTATTGATTCAGAGATCTCTAACAGAGCGATTCATGTTTCACATATCTCTTCTGAATCATCCACATGATGTGTTTCTATTGATTCAGAGAGCTCTAACAGAGCGATTCATGTTTCACGTATCTCTTCTGAATCATCCTCATGATGTGTTTCCATTGATTCAGAGAGCTCTAACATAGCGATTCATGTTTCACATATCTCTTCTGAATCATCCACATGTGTTCCTATTGTTTCAGCGAACCGTCTCTGTTGTGTCTTGGCAGAAATGCCCGATTAGCTTAGTGATTACTTCGCTCATTACTCGATGCAACCCGTGTTCGATCCTCGGACCGGGAAGTTTGTGAGATGGTACGGCGGTCATCGCCAGATCTGATGGGTATTTTCATGGCACTCCTGTTTTTTTGCATGTCCACATCTATGCGTTCATACGTATTGAACAATATGGATTGATATTAGTTGCTAAAACTTGTTTTGCAATCGTTGTAAGATATATAGCAAATTGCATTATAATAAAACCGTATCTCCATTGTCAAAGTCACACTTTGCGGACAAGATGGCTGCCGAATATTCGCAGGTTCGAACCCCAGTCTGGCCCTAATAATATTAACAATCAGATGGGACAACACACTGAGGTAACCTGTTGGAGCTTTAAGCTGTACACGTAAAAGAACCATTGTAGACTCTGGAATGGGTATTTGTCTGTATCATTGCATTATCGTCCAAAATATAAAATTTCTAATCGTTTCAGAAGGCGTTGCTTGAATGGGCAACCGGTAGCGACGATAACTAAATGTATAGCACACAAGGTCAGACTATCTAAGGTCAATGTCACATATTAAAGATTCAAACGGACTGTCACACTTTTTAAAACTATCGTGACGTCATACATTTATTTTAGTCATACCTAATACTTGCAGTCCATTATTATTAATATTGGACTGCTTTCAAAAGGCCAGAGTATTATATTAAATCGAACGCGTATATGTACGAAATTAACAATTTAATTAGTAGTTTCTTGTTATATAGGTGTGTCTTTTAAGCAAGATATTATCCTCAAACAGATCCAATATGTAAAATATTGATATTGTCTTCGACGTTACTCGCCTCACACAGTCCAATATTTTACATATTGGATCGTTTTCTACTTACATCTTATGCCTAAAAAACCAATGGTAGCAAAATGATGCAATACATAAATCAAAATCGCCATGACAAAGACAGTAATGTGCTTGTATTACTTTTGGTGTGTCTTATTAATGTTATCATAAAAAACGGGACACTTGCATATATATCCAAGGGATATTCGTTTATAACAGGATTATGACTTTAAACTTTATTTATTTTGCAACGATTGCGAAGCAAGTTCTAACAACTTATATTAAATATTAATCACTCTCGTTGGCGAGGATGAAACCCTATATGTTGGGAGGAATATTGTGTGGGAGGAATACCGGAGTACCCGGAGAAAAACCCACCTGCTCGATCTTGCGACCATCGTACCATCTCACATACTTCCCGGTCCGAGGATCGAACCCGGGTTTCATTGGTGAGAAGCGAGCGCGCTAACCACTGAGCTAATCGGACAGTCTAAAATAATATTACTTTAAAGATGACAGGTTGAGTTCTTTCAAGTGAGGAAGATATCCAGCTGACTTGCGTAAGGTCAGTGGTTCTAGCAGGGTCCCTGTGCATTATATATTGCTCGAGGTGGCACCTGGGGTATCCCTTCACCAGTAATAGTTGATAGTCGCAATATGACCTAAGCTATTGGTGCGATGTTATACCCCAAACCAAAACAAACACTTAAATTAATCTCGGAAAGCAGTTTCATGTTGGCTTGTGCACGATTGCGAAACAAGTTATTACAGCATTATATTAATCGCCGTCGAAACCTCAGTCCTGATTGAATCCATCGCCATGAGGGAGAGGGAAGAGGGCAATGTAGATTTAAGTGTCTTTCCTAAGGACAACACTACCATGGTTATGGCAGGGCTCGAACTTACAACCTATCGGTTCCAATACTGAACTATCGGTTCCGTATCAGGTAATCCAGGGATCGCAGTTTCGATCCCCCGTCTGACCCTAATAAAATTAACAGTCTTTCAGATGGGACTTTAAACCGATGTATCATGTCGGCGCTGTACACCGTGCACTTAAAAGAACCAGAGGAGACTCTGTAATGGGTCTCTGTCTGTATCATTGCACTATCCTCTAACAATCTAAAATGACTAATCTCTTCAGGAGGCGTACCACCGTACAATCTCACATACTTCTCACTCCGAGGATCGAACCCGGGTTACATTGGTGAGAAGCGAGTGCGCTAACCACTGCTCCAAATATTTGCCTCAAATACTGACTATTTCAACTAATAAACAAACGTCGTATACGCGGTTTGTTGACATTACAAAATAATGTAAACATACATGCATAATACAACTAGTGTATCCCGAATAACACGATTTATTGTGCAGATTTACCGTTATAATTATCTCATAGTTGTGCCTATTTATTCGTAGACGATTCTTAGTTAAATTATCTCTAAACGACATTATCTCGCGTTTAGTATTGACTACGATGACAAACAAACGTCAATTCAGGAGCATGGATGGCAGTTATATGAAATCATACTTTCAATCCACACTGTTTATTGATTCAATGTTTGTTTTCGAATGTATACGGAAGACTTTGTAGTAGCAATGCATTTATAAGTGAAAAAATGCATTGTATTGTTTTTTTGCAATGTAATATCGCTTTAAGAAAATGACTGAAACACATATTTCTGGAGGAAAAAAACATTTGTTAAAATATCACACAGTGGATCCCTATTGATAAATAGCGCCACATGTATTACGGAGAATGGCGGATGTAAACCAAACACTAACACAGTCAAAATAGCGCCACATGTATTACGGAGAATGGCGGATGTAAACCAAACACTAACACAGTCAAAATAGCGCCACATGTATTACGGAGAATGGCGGATGTAAACCAAACACTAACACAGTCAAAATAGCGCCACATGTATTACGGAGAATGGCGGATGTAAACCAAACACTAACACAGTCAAAATAGCGCCACATGTATTACGGAGAATGGCGGATGTAAACCAAACACTAACACAGTCAAAATAGCGCCACATGTATTACGGAGAATGGCGGATGTAAACCAAACACTAACACAGTCAAAATAGCGCCACATGTATTACGGAGAATGGCGGATGTAAACCAAACACTAACACAGTCAAAATACGCCACATGTATTACGGAGAATGGCGGACGTAAACCAAACACTAACACAGTCAAAATAGCGCCACATGTATTACGGAGAATGGCGGATGTAAACCAAACACTAACACAGTCAAAATAGCGCCACATGTATTACGGAGAATGGCGGATGTAAACCAAACACTAACACAGTCAAAATAGCGCCACATGTATTACGGAGAATGGCGGATGTAAACCAAACACTAACACAGTCAAAATAGCGCCACATGTATTACGGAGAATGGCGGATGTAAACCAAACACTAACACAGTCAAAATAGCGCCACATGTATTACGGAGAATGGCGGATGTAAACCAAACACTAACACAGTCAAAATAGCGCCACATGTATTACGGAGAATGGCGGATGTAAACCAAACACTAACACAGTCAAAATAGCGCCACATGTATTACGGAGAATGGCGGATGTAAACCAAACACTAACACAGTCAAAATAGCGCCACATGTATTACGGAGAATGGCGGATGTAAACCAAACACTAACACAGTCAAAATAGCGCCACATGTATTACGGAGAATGGCGGATGTAAACCAAACACTAACACAGTCAAAATAAGATTATTGATTTTTCGACAATGTTCAAGTAATTAAAACTATGGAGAACAACCTAGATGCCATTACTGTAAAAATTGTGGAATAATGAATTTAATACAAGTACAAAATGTATGATAGCAATTTGTTTTTAGAAATTGTGACACTCCCCCTTTAAGCAGGACTATAACTTTAAAAGTTGCGGGCTTATCAAACGGGACACTTGCATACAATGCTATTATTAACAAGACAATGACTTTAACGCGTATCTATATATATAAACAAGTAGCTTAGCCCAAAATATAACAGTCTTTCAGATGGGACGTTAAACCGAGGTCTCGTGTCGGTGCTTTACACCGTGCACGTAACAGAACCAGAGGATATTCTGGAATGGGTCTCTGTCTGTATCATGCACTATCCTCCAAAATCTAAAATAACTAATCTATTCAGGAGGCGTCGCACATATTGGCAACCGGTAGCGACGATAAATAAACGTAAAAACAGAAACAAAATATAACACAGTCCAATATACATGTATTCCCCAAATGCAGCCAATTCCCCTACCCCATCGTATACTATTGAGTAGAGATAGAGTTCTTGTATTTATAGATGGTGACCTAATTCTTTCTGAGCTAACCCCCCTTATAAGTGGACATCGTGATAGCGCAGTGGTGGCGCGTTCGCTTCAAGTGCGAAATGTCCGGAGTTCGAGCCAAAGTGTAGCCGTTAAGATTGTGTCCTTAGGCAAGACATTTACATTCCACATTGCCTATTCTCACCCCCTAAGTGGCGATGGATTTCATAAGGAATGAGGTATCGAGAGTAATTAATATAAGTTGTAAGAACTTGTTTCGCAATCGAGCTAAATTGCTATATGCTAAACCAAATTAGGACCCTCTAACAAAATGAGTCAACAACTTGTGTGTTTTGTAAATCTATTTTATTATTCAGAACAATGGTTTCATATTGTGTTTATTCAATAAACATTCAAACAATACAAACATTTCATGTCACGTATAATATGTAGATTGAGGTAACATGTATAATAATATGCACGTGACCATAATTCATCATACACTATGCCATATATGCGTCATCAATGACATCATTTAAGGTGGCGACTTACCACCGAACCAAAATGTACAGCCGGATCTGTAGTACAGTGGTAACACGCTGGACTGGTAATACAGGGATCGCAGGTTCGATCCCCGTCTGACTCTAATAAAATTAACAGTCTTGCAGATGGGACTTTAAACCGACGTCTGGTGTCGGTGCTGTACACCGTGCACGTAAAAGAACCAGAGGAGACTCTAGAATGGGTCACTGTCTGTATCATTGCACTATCCTCCAAAAATCTAAAATGACTAATCTCTTCAGGAGGCGTCGCTCATATGGGCAACCGGTAGCGACGATTAATAAACGTAAAACACACACTACCATAATGTGCATTGAAAAACATCCAGCTTAGAAGAATGTGAGACATGGCTCAACCATAGAGTTTATTATAATGTTGCTGAATTGGCTGGATTCCATTACGCCACTCGTGTAAGTTTAGTTGCAGATCTCTATAGTACGTTTTTAGGATAACTTGGCAGTGACGTCACTCAATATTTACTACCGTTGGCTATGTCCACAACACAAGACAGGTAAATCGTCTTAAAAATCAGTAAGCGGTGTTTCGGATTAAAAATAAAAAATACATTATCATAATATCGATAACTGTAAATTTACCTGAATTACCTGTACTGATAGGTATAGACGTTGTACGTCACTGTCAAGTTATCCTAAACGCACAGTATCTACTCTAATGCTATGTCAATATTTATCCACATGTAGGTCTAATACATATACCTCATGCACAACGCGTTTCATTTTTTCTCTCTCAATACTAACATATACCAACATACACCTAGCTTGACAATACAGTCAAACCTGTCGTAAGCAGCCAGCCGAGATAATCACAGACAATGGCTGCTTAGTACAGGTGGCTGCTTAATAGAGGTTACATGTATATTAAAATAACATATTGGGAACCTGACAAAAGGCTGCTTAATACAGGTTGGCTGCTTAATAGAGGTTACCACTAACACGGGTTTGAGAATATATTAAAAGCAGAATACAATGACGTATGTTTCCCAACATCACCCTCATGTTAACTGTTTTTCTAACTTTTGAATATTTAGAAAAACACAACTGTACCCACTTATGTCGCCTTCTATTTCACGCGTAGCATATACTGAACAGTGATAAGTAATTGGAAATGAGGCACACACAAACGTCGATTCACTAAGAGACATGGGTTTTTTCTATTACCTCTCTTTATCGATAAAGTCCGATTTATCCCGAAATGTGTATTGGTCCTTTTAATTGGAATTCCCTGTTTTTACTGATGTTCCTTAGCAAGATGTTGCGGTATGATAAATCTAATTATAACATATTCATATCACTTAATTGATATCACACCTTTGCAGTAAGGAATCCATTGGATATGCTGTCAAGATTTAATAATCATAGGATATGAAAACGGATGCAAGTGGATAGCATGTGGTGCAAAGGAAACAACGATAAAAACAGAGGAAACCAATTAAGAGGACCAATCTACTTTTAGGAGTATTCAGGGCCAGTAACTGACTATTGTCTCTCAATAATTCTAATAGAAATAGTGATAATTTCAAATCAATGTTCTTTGAAAGTTTGTACGCTTTTTATTTTAATATGTTTATTTATCGTCGCTACCGATTACCCATATGAGCGACGAGCAGTTTACCTAACAACCCCTTTCCTGGGCACGCTCCAGCTGTTATCCAGTATTCGGTGAATCAACGTTAGATACGTGGGAACCCTTTATTCAAAGCTGGCCCGCGATTATAAAAGCTTGTATTAGCATGTTATGGTACCCACAGTATGGCCACAGCCTAATATAAATATTGTATATATCCATTTCGTAATCATCCACGTTCGAGATCATACCACATACGGATTGTGCAACCAAATGCACCGGCGTTTTTTCTTCATTACGTGTTTATTTCTCAACTATATCATCACTATTACATTTCCTTCGATGATCGTATAATGCCCTATTTGTATCCATTTTCGTATGAATTTCCTCATTAATGATATGCAGCTGACATGCGCACTTGACGCTACGGGCATGATCATTCGCAGTGTTATGCAGCGTTCCTCGCAAGAAAGTGTCTGTCTTACAGTGTGTACTGTTCCAAGGATGATCTAGTTAACATGTCCTGCACAGCACATATGGCCTATATGCATGTTTGCTGCTTAAAGGTTTTCATTTGATTATGAACTACAGCTGGGGTGTTCGGCATCCACCCACATTAGCCACACACACTGTAAGTCATACCCCGATGGAAACTATTAACCCGTTAGTCATTCCTTAATTGGTGGCCATTGCTGTGCTTACTTCCAGAAATATAGTAGCGCGATGGAAACTTATTTTCAATAATCGAACGATACACACATGTCGAGAACACATAATGCGAGGCTACATATATATGCCAAGACTACGTGATCAGTTGATACATATATCACGAGGACACATGAAGTGTAGATACACAAATGCCGAGAACACATAATGCGAGGCTACATATATATGCCAAGACCACGTGATCAGTTGATACATATATCACGAGGACACATGAAGTGTAGATACACACATGCCGAGAACACATAATGCGAGGCTACATATATATGCCAAGACCACGTGATCAGTTGATACATATATCACGAGGACACATGAAGTGTAGATACACAAATGCCGAGAACACATAATGCGAGGCTACATATATATGCCAAGACCACGTGATATGTGGATATATATATCACGAGGACACATGAAGTGTAGATACACAAATGCCGAGAACACATAATGCGAGGCTACATATATATGCCAAGACCACGTGATCAGTGGATACATATATGCCGAGAACACATGAAGTGTAGATACACAAATGCCGAGAACACATGAAGTGTAGATACACACATGCCGAGAACACATGAAGTGTAGATACACACATGCCGAGAACACATGATGTGTGCATACATATATGCCGAGAACACATGATGCGTGGATACATATATGCCGAGAACACATTATGCGTACATACATATATGCCGAGAACACATGATGTGTACATACATATATGCCGAGAACACATTATGCGTACATACATATATGCAGAGAACACATGATGTGTGCATACATATATGCCGAGAACACATTATGCGTACATACATATATGCCGAGAACACATGATGTGTGCATACATATATGCCGAGAACACATGATGTATGGATACATATATGCCGAGAACACATGATGTGTGCATACATATATGCCGAGAACACATGATGCGTGGATACATATATGCCGAGAACACATGATGCATGCATACATATATGCCGAGAACACATGATGTATGGATACATATATGCCGAGAACACATGATGTATGGATACATATATGCCGAGAACACATGATGTGTGGATACATATATGCCGAGAACAAATGATGTATGGATACATATATGCCGAGAACACATGATGTATGGATACATATATGCCGGAACACATGATGTGTGCATACATATATGCCGATAACACATGATGTATGGATACATATATGCCGAGAACACATGATGCGTGCATACATATATGCCGAGAACACATGATGTGTACATACATATATGCCGAGAACACATGATGTGTGAATACATATATGCCGCGAACACATGATGTATGGATACATATATGCCGAGAACACATGATGTGTGGATACATATATGTTGAGAACACATGATGTATGGATACATATATGCCGAGAACACATGATGCGTGCATACATATATGCCGAGAACACATGATGTATGGATACATATATGCCGAGAACACATGCTTTATGGATACATATATGCCGAGAACACATGATGCGTACATACATATATGCCGAGAACACATGATGCGTACATACATATATGCCGAGAACACATGATACATGCATACATATATGTTGAGAACACATGATGTATGGATACATATATGCCGAGAACACATGATACATGCATACATATATGCCTAGAACACATGATGTATGGATACATATATGCCGAGAACACATGATGTATGGATACATATATGCCGAGAACACATGCTGTATGGATACATATATGCCGAGAACACATGATACGTGGATACATATATGCCGAGAACACATGATACGTGCATACATATATGTCGAGAACACATGATATGTGCATACATATATGCCGAGAACACATGATGCGTGCATACATATATGCCGAGAACACATGATACATGCATACATATATGTTGAGAACACATGATGTATGGATACATATATGCCGAGAAGATATGATGCGTGGATACATATATGCCAAGAACACATGATGTATGGATACATATATGCCGAGAACACATGATGTATGGATACATATATGCCGCGAACACATGTTGTATGGATACATATATGCCTAGAACACATGCTGTATGGATACATATATGCCTAGAACACATGATGTATGGATACATATATGCCTAGAACACATGATGTATGGATACATATATGCCTAGAACACATGATGTATGGATACATATATGCCGAGAACACATGTTGTATGGATACATATATGCCGAGAACACATGATATGTGGATACATATATGCCGAGAACACATGATGCGTGGATACATATATGCCGAGAACACATGATGATACATATATGCCGAGAACACATGATGCGTGGATACATATATGCCGAGAACACATGATGCTACATATATGCCGAGAACACATGATACGTGGATACATATATGCCGAGAACACATGATGATACATATATGCCGAGAACACATGATACGTGGATACATATATGCCGAGAACACATGATGATACATATATGCCGAGAACACATGATGCGTACATACATATATGCCGAGAACACATGATGTGTGTATACATATATGCCGAGAACACATGATGTGTGCATACATATATGCCGAGAACACATGATGCGTGGATACATATATGCCGAGAACACATGATGTGTACATACATATATGCCGAGAACACATGATGTATGGATACATATATGCCGATAACACATGATGATACATATATGCCGAGAACACATGATGTGTACATACATATATGCCGAGAACACATGATGTATGGATACATATATGCCGAGAACACATGATGTGTGGATACATATATGCCGAGCATGAATGTATATACTTTGCTTCGTTTTAAAAGTCACGTGACTTGGTCAATGCAAAATGGCCGCCTATATAATTTTCTAATGCGATAATCAACCAGTCATAAGGTCTTTATTTCCAGTACGATTTTCATAATTCTTGCACCGTTTTTGATGTTTTATTGAGCTTGATATCTATCGAGATTAAGAAGAATATTATTGATGATTTTCCTTTAAGAATCTTTTAAATCGCTGATTAAGAATCTAGTATCCAGGTACGATAGCCGTTTTAGGCGTGGATATCAAACATTGACTTTGAGTTGAGTGTTCGTGAAATATGTCAACAATGTAGTATTTGAACCCATCCTCCAAATTATGCATATCCGTATGTATGTATGCATGCATTCCGCCTAATATTATAAAATGAAAATAACCAAGATATATGCAAATGCGTTCAGTGCACAAGGGGTCGTTCAGAAAGTGTTAATCTTGGTTTAAAATTTGAACAACAAATTCCACAACAAAATGGCAGTTTGAAATATCTGGGAAAAAATATTTAGAAGAACTGTTAATAGCTTACACCATATTCATTCATTTGATCGTCGATTTGAAATGTGCGTGGTATAATTGGTTGGCACTGGGATAATCCGCTAAGCTTGGATGTTTGCTATATATAGGTATTATTTGACTGTTAGCTTATAATAAGTTGTTATACATGAATTCAATATTCCACAAATACATAGATATAAGTCACTATTATTTACTAATTACCTCCGAGATAATATTAACCGGTCAATAGCTTCGGTAATAGTGACTGCCTTTGGCTTCCAGTCTGTATCAGTAAAACGCTCATTGGGATATTATTAAAAACAAAGGATCTCTCTTAACTCTTTCCGCGCCGACTAAATTGAGAGCATGTGCAAGCAACATAGATCCAGATCAGCCGAGGTCAGGATCTATGTTGATTGCTATTCGGATAAGTGGTTCAGCTCCACTGTCTGAAGAACAATCAACATAGATCCTGATCAGACGACACGCTCAGTTCTGTCTGATCGGGTTCTCGGCTTTTTGCAAAGTCGCTTTTATACGACATTGGCGGTGAAAGAGTTAATAAGTAGACAGTTATTGAAATGCATACATAAAAATTATATATAAACTTGTAGATATTTTAGAGTCAACTCGAATTTTGATTGTGTGCTATAACCTGTTTTCTGTTCAAATACTTGTACCTAGGTTGGTATAATAAAATAAATATTGCATTCCTGGTTGGGCAATATGAAAACTATCACCCCGAGAAACATGAACATTAACCGCAGCTGACGCCTCGGTTTGTATATGGTTACATACGCCACAGTGGCACTGGTAGACAAAACAGAATATGTCAACAATGTAATTCAAATGCTATATAAACTGAGTACCATTTATTAATAACATGTCAAACATACTCGAATATACGTATTAAATGTTTACCAACTATATTATGGCCGAACTTAAGAAAGTTTAATATACTCCTGTAGTCTAATAATAAACGACTAATTGTTAAATTATGTAAATTTGTAAAGGAGGCATATGCGCGAAGAAATTGATATAATTCATGTTATGTACATGTATGTATTATATTTATTCATTTACTGTTCATTAGCCAACGTCATATTCTATGTCGATTTGTTAAATAAACTTAGCCTGGGAACAGACGTCGAGATTTGCCTGGTCAGTCAAATAAATATGCTTTAACACCGATACCATTAATTGGGCCGTATCGAGTTTCTGATAATATCAATTTTGCCAAAAGTTAAAAAGTGAAAAATCTACAGACTGGAACCCAGGCTAAAATAAACGTTGTTGTTGTTGTATATTCATGTTCTCCATGTGATATTTTTCATATTGTTACTCAGGGATGCAATATTTATTTAATAGCAACACTTAGGTATGTAACATAGGAGTGCAACATCCGTGTTTGCTAAGTTCCTCAGACGTCATATTCCTGTTCAAAAATGATTCACAATTTCCGAAAATGTTGTTATCACATATTTGTAAACATTACTAAAAAACAGTATTACACGAGTTTATCGGTAAATCAATGCAGTGTTTTTATCACGTTAATGTACTTGCTATATAATCTTATTTTCACTAGGGTAGACTTCCCATTTATTTCTTCGCGCAATTTTATAAGACATGATAACTGTGATTTATGCACATTAATTACATTCCTATTATGATTTGCTATGGAGAAACGGAGGTATGGATAAACGGAGGTATGGAGAAATGGAGGTATGGAGAAACGGAGGTATGGAGAAACGGAGGTATGGAGAAACGGAGGTATAGATAAACGGAGGTATAGATAAACGGAGGTATGGAGAAACGGAGGTATGAAGAAACGGAGGTATGAAGAAACGGAGGTATGAAGAAACGGAGGTATGAAGAAACGAGTATGGAGAAACGGAGGTATGGAGAAACGGAGTATGGAAAACGGGGTATGGAGAAACGGAGGTATGGAGAAACGGAGGTATGGATAAACGGAGGTATGGAGAAACGGAGGTATGGAGAAACGGAGGTATGGATAAACGGAGGTATTGAGAAACGGGTTGGAGAAACGGGGTATGGATAACTATGGGAAACGGAGGTATGGAGAAACGGAGGTATGGATAAACTATGGAGAAACGGAGGTATGTATAAACTATGGAGAAACGGAGGTATGTGGAAACGGAGGTATGTAGAAACGGAGGAATGGAGAAACGGAGGAATGGAGAAACGAAGGTATGGAGAAACGGAGGTATGGAGAAACGGAGGTATGGATAAACTATGGAAACACTGAGGTATGTAGAAACTGAGGTATGGAGAAACGGAGGTATGAAGAAACGGTGTTATGGATAAACGGAGGTATGGATAAACTGAGATATGGAGAAACTTTGGAGAAACGGAGGTATGGAGAAACGGGAGTATGGAGAAACGGAGGTATGGAGAAACTATGGGAAAACTGAGGTATGGAGAAACTGAAGTATGGAGAAACTGATGTATGGAGAAACGGAGGTATGGATACACGGAGGTATGGAGAAACGGAGGTATGGAGAAACGGAGGTATGTAGACACGTGCGTATGGAGAAACTGAGGTATGGAGAAACTGAGGTATGGAGAAACGGAGGTATGGAGAAACGGAGGTATGGATAAACAGGGCTATGGAGAAACAAAGTTATGGAGAAACGGAGCTGTGGGGACACGGAGGTGTGGGGAAAAGGAGCTATAGAGAAACGGATATATGGATAAACGGAGCTATAGAGAAACGGATATATGGATAAACGGAGATATGGAGAAACGGAGCTATAGAGAAACGGATATATGGATAAACGGATATATGGATAAACGGATATATGGATAAACGGAGAAATGGAGAAACGGAGCTATAGAGAAACGGATATATGGAGAAACGGAGCTATAGAGAAACGGATATATGGATAAACGGATATATGGATAAATGGATATATGGATAAACGGAGAAATGGAGAAACGGAGCTATAGAGAAACGGATATATGGAGAAACGGAGCTATGGAGAAACGGATATATGGAGAAACGGAGCTATAGAGAAACGGATATATGGATAAACGGAGATATGGAGAAACGGAGCTATAGAGAACGGTATATGGAGAAACGGAGCTATAGAGAAACGGAGATATGGAGAAACGGAGCTATAGAGAAACGGAGATATGGAGAAACGGAGCTATAGAGAAACGGAGATATGGAGAAACGGAGCTATAGAGAAACGGAGATATGGAGAAACGGAGCTATAGAGAAACGGAGATATGGAGAAACGGAGCTATAGAGAAACGGAGATATGGAGAAACGGAGCTATAGAGAAACGGAGATATGGAGAAACGGAGCTATAGAGAAACGGAGATATGGAGAAACGGAGCTATAGAGAAACGGAGAT
>CM026386.1:48938710-48988710 GCA_014843695.1 Archivesica marissinica
GAACACAGTTGCTATTAAATATAAAGCCGTGTGTGTGTGGTCGGGTGAACACAATGTGCATGACGCTGCACTAGGTTCGTGTAATTGAATCAATTCTACAAAGCCAACTCTGGGGCAAGTTTGAGATCGGTTCCATGAGAATTAAATGGTCTCAGAGCAGCTTGCAGAATAGGCAAGGGCAATAAATGCTACCATGTGACCAATAAAATATCCAAACTTCCCCGTGTTGTTGTATTCTTGATTCCCTTTAAACATAAAACGTGTACTATGCTTACGTGTGTGTAGAAATGCAATTGATATTTACTGGCAAGATCGGTTACATAACAGTTGTGCGTGAAGCAATTGGAATGAAAATGAGGTAACTAAGACTTTGTTTATCACTTTCTTTTTTTAATAAGAGGCAGCGGTTTACATTCAGGATAGGTCATGCATTCGCAATAATATTTTCCAGGAATATGTTTTAAACTATGTAGCTTTTACTAACTCCCGTCGTAGGAAAGGAGTTTAGGAATGCATATGTGTGTGTATGTGCGTCTGTCTGTTAAACAGGATAACTACAACTTTGTTGTTGGTTTTTGATGCAGCTTTGGGGATATATATTGGGTTGGCATAGGAGGAAGATATAGAATTGTGGGAGGAATTGGTCACTACGTATGGTCAGGGCGGTCAGCGAAGTGTCCAATTTACTACAAAGTGGACACTTCGCTGATCGCCTTGACCACATCTCCTAATATCGAATCACGTCCACCAAGATCAAACCTCTATATATAAACGCACAGCTTCATCAAAATCCAGAAACACCTGGTTGAGTTACCCTGTCCACACCCTCCTTGTCTCTAGCTACACGTATGCTTTTCATAATCAATATGTAGCACGGATATGTCAATGTGTAGCATGGATATGTCAAGATGTAGCACTGCTATGTCAATATATAGCATGGATAAGTCAATATGTAGCACTGCTGTGTCAATATGTAGCATGGATATGTCAATATGTAGCACTGCTATGTCAAGATATAACATGGATAGGTCAATATGTAGCACTGCTATGTCAATATGTATCATGGATATGTCAATGTGTAGCACGGATATGTCAATATATAGCATGGATACGTCAATATGTAGCATGGATAAGTCAATATGTAGCATGGATATGTCAATATGTAGCATGGATATGTCAATGTGTAGAATGGATAAGTCAATATGTAGCAATGATATGTCTATATGTAGCATGGATTTGTCAATATGTAGCATGGATATGTCAATATGTACCACTGCTATGCCAATATGTAGCATGGATAAGTCAATATGTAGCACTGCTGTGTCAATATGTAGCATGGATATGTCAATATGTAGCACTGCTATGTCAAGATATAACATGGATAGGTCAATATGTAGCACTGCTATGTCAATATGTATCATGGATATGTCAATGTGTAGCACGGATATGTCAATATATAGCATGGATACGTCAATATGTAGCATGGATAAGTCAATATGTAGCATGGATATGTCAATATGTAGCATGGATATGTCAATGTGTAGAATGGATAAGTCAATATGTAGCAATGATATGTCTATATGTAGCATGGATTTGTCAATATGTAGCATGGATATGTCAATATGTACCACTGCTATGCCAATATGTAGCATGGATAAGTCAATATGTAGCACGGATATGTCTATATGTAGCAGGGATATGTCAATATGTAGCATGGATATGTCAATATGTAGCATGGATATGTCAATATATAGCATGGATATGTCAATATGTATCATGGATATGTCAATATATAGCATTCATATGTCAATATGTAGCATGGATATGTCAATATGTAGCATGCATATGTCAATATGTAGCACGGATATGTCAATATGTAGCATGGATATGTCAATATGTAGCATGGATATGTCAATATGTAGCACGGATATGTAAATATGTAGCATGGATATGTCAATATGTAGCATGGATAAGTCAATATGTAGCACGGGTATGTCAATATGTAGCATGCATATGTCAATATGTAGCATGGATATGTCAATATGTAGCAATGATATGTCAATATGTAGCATGCATATGTCAATATGTAGCACGGGTATGTCAATATTTAGCATGCATATGTCAATATGTAGCATGGATATGTCAATATGTAGCATGGATATGTCAATATGTAACATGGATAAGTCAATATGTAGCACCGATATGTCAATATGTAGCACGGATATGTCAATATGTAGCACGGGTATGTCAATATGTAGCATGGATATGTCAATATGTAGCATGGATAAGTTAATATGTAGCATGGATATGTCAATTGTAGCACGGATATGTCAATATATAACATGGATATGTCAATATGTAACATGGATATGTCAATATGTAGCATGGATATGTCAATATGTAGCATGGATATGTCAATATGTAGCATGGATATGTCAATATATAGCATGGATATGTCAATATGTAGCATGGATATGTCAATATATGGCAAGGATATGTCAATATGTAGCACGGGTATGCCAATATGTAGCATGGATATGTCAATATATAGCATGGATATGTCAATATGTAGCACGGATATGTCAATATAGCATGGATAAGTCAATATGTAGCATGGATATGTCACTATATGGCATGGATATGTCAATATGTAGCACGGATATGTCAATATGTAGCATGGATATGTCAATATGTAGCATGGATATGTCAATATGTAGCATGGATATGTCAATATATATATGTAGCATGGATATGTCAATATGTAGCATGGATATGTCAATATATATATGTAGCATGGATATGTCAATATGTAGCACGGATGTGTCAATATATAGCACGGATATGTCAATATGTAGCATGGATAAGTCAATATGTAGCACGTATATGTCAATATGTAGCACGGATATGTCAATATGTAGCACGGATATGTCAATATGTAGCATGGATAGGCAATACGTAGCACAGAGAAGAAAATATGTCGCATAGAAAATGCGATATGTAGCACACTACACGACCATGCACAGATACGACAATAGATAGAACAGATAATGTAATATGTAGCACACAATACGACCATGCACATATACGACAATAGATAGAACAGGTAATGTAATATGTAGCACACAATACGACCATGCACAGATACGACAATAGATAGAACAGATAATGTAATATGTAGCACACAATACGACCATGCACAGATACGACAATGGATAGAACAGATAATGTAATATGTAGCACACAATACGACCATGCACAGATACGACAATAGATAGAACAGATAATGTAATATGTAGCACACAATACGACCATGCACAGATACGACAATAGATAGAACAGATAATGTAATATGTAGCACACAATACGACCATGCACAGATACGACAATAGATAGAAAAGATAATGTAATATGTAGCACACAATACGACCATGCACAGATACGACAATAGATATAACAGATAATGTAATATGTAGCACACTATACGACCATGCACAGATACGACAATAGATAGAACAGATAATGTAATATGTAGCACACAATACGACCATACACAGGTACGACAATATATAGAACAGATCATGTAATGTCGCATATAGCCAATATATTGTAATTTATAGCTCATACAGGCTGTATCTAATGCGAAGATGTCAACAAATAAATGCCAAGTATTTTCTTTCTCAGTTGGTCCTATTGCACTATTTGATATGATGACGTCGTTTTATTGTCATATTCATCATCAATTCATAAAGCTAATTGTCAATAACAACAATCCAGATGATTATAATTGAAATCATATTCAATTCAATTCAATATATTTATTGCATTAAATTTGATAACATATTTATAGCAAATAATACATAAACAAAGTACAATGGAAAGGCATGGATACATTTTCAGAAGAGCATAGATGGTTGTGGTGTCTAAAAGTGTTAATTTCTTGCTAGATTTGTGTAATATATACATATGGATAGGTTTTGAAAAATGTACCTATTAGTCTCTGTAAGTAAGCTAGTAAACCTTTGTATGGTAGGCCAAGTGTAATAGTAACGTTTCAGATATTTTGTTCTTAAATTTCTAAATGTAGGGCAAATAAGATAAACATGATACTCACTTTCGGTCATTCTATGATTAGAATATATACAGGTTCCTTCATTCCGTATATATTTACGTTTATCGGGTCAAGTAAAAGTAACATTGTGCATCATTTCTAGTTGTGGATTGTACACAAGCCATATTGAAGCGATAATAACCCACGGTACCATCTGCAAGCCAACATCATTGACATCGGTATGACATACTAAAGTAATTTGTATAATGTTTGTCTAAGATGAATGATTTACATGGACTGGTGATATTATGACAAACTTTAATTTGTACATATGTATCTGTAATCATAGCAATATGCATCTATGCCATGTCGGCGGCTGAATAATTGATCTGTTCCATTATGTCCCGACTGAAGGCGGATAGTTGGCATCAGTCATTCATTTGGCAAAAACACAGGTACGGATAATAGCGCAGATTTATCAGTAAATAATAATTGTTTGAGCCCACTTGTACATTCCCACTTAGATGACTACATTTAATCTGCACATAGAAATTCTTATTATGTTGTGACACATCCTGTAGTAGATGATACATATTCCAGGTATTACAATTGCTAAGCAAGTTCTTATAACATTGATTCAATCGTTACCGAGACCTATTTCCTGGTTGAATCCATCGTCACGAGGGCGAGAGAAGATGCACTGTGGATTGTAGTGTATTGGATAAGGACACTACCAAACACGTGGTTATGTCGCGGACCGCACTCACAACCGTTTGATTTCGAGAGGAACACCTTAGACATTGCACCAAGCAGACTCCTGTTTAATGGTGTTTATATATGTAAACACAATTTAGACGATACAATTACTACAAGAGCCCCGCTCAGACCGTGTCTCATTTATATGAAAACGTTGGCAGTTTCTTACGGAGGTTGGTGCACTCAAGTACTGGTTAACCGTTGGAGCCTGCCCAGGAAAGGTGTTGTTAGGTAAACTGCCCGCCGGCGATATAGCCCAAAATGGTGCTGATGCAGACGTAAAACCCGAAATATAACATAACATAATTACTACAAACACAAATATAGCCTTGACATTTAATATTTAATTAACACTCTGGAAATATTGTGTTGTGGTCTAATTTAGCAAGTTCATGGCTTATACAAAATAAACGATTTTCGCGATGTCCTAAATATCCGGCTATAACAGTGTTGTACTACAACATATCGATGCTTGAACCTGTAGATCATTTTAGCCAGCGAATATAGCGAAATCAAACACCATCGACAACTACACGTTATACCCTACTGTAAAGTGTGATAATTCGTAGGTTGCAAATCCATGGACAGTGACTTCGACTTTGGGCCTACCCACATAGTAACAGGCTTTCGGATGTGACAATAAACCGACGTTCATGTATCGGTGTTATACTGTGTTTAGTTTATACAAATTTATGTTAGCTCGATTTCGTAACAAGTCCTTACAACTTATATTAATCACTCTCGAGACTTCATTCTTATGGACTCCATCGCAACAAGGGAGAGAGAAGAGAACTGTGGAATTTAAATTCTTTTTTTTTTTACAAGGTTACAGCGGGGCGCCAAATCTGGGCTTTTGGCAACTGACGCGAACGCGCTACCACTGTGCTAATCACGACGTCCATGATATACAACATTATGTTAATTCGATTACGAAACAGGAAACAAGGTCTTATAACATTAATTTAGATGCTCCTCTGAACATCCTGCTATCGTCATGAGGAAGAGAGATTATGCATTGCAGATTTAAATGCCACACCTAGGAACACCACCTCCATGGCACTGGTGTTGTTCGAACTCACAACCCATCGGTTATGAAGCGGACTCTATATCGATTACGAAACATGGTTTCGAATAAATAAACAATTAAATATAACAATTGCTATGTACTACAAAAGACGATGTCTAGACGATGTGTGAGACAGGAGATTGCACTAGTGTTTCATATCTAGATCAGGTATAAATTCGGGACAGGATTTCCAGATCTATTCCATATGGCTATCCGATTAGTGCAGTGGTTAGCGCGCTCGCTTCACACCAATGTAACCTGGGTTCGATCCTCGTACTGGGAAGTATGTGATATGGTACGGTGGGCGCAAGCTCGGACAGGGGAGTTTTCTCCAGGTACTCCGGTTTCCTCCAACACGAATGACCACATACACGCTTTTATTCGCGCCAAAGAGTGTGATAAATATAAGTTGTTAAAACTTGCTTCGCAATCGTAAACTAAATAAAGTTTAAACTTAAGATCTATTCCAAAATAACGCATACAAATTTCAATAAAAATAATACGCTTTGGAACGCAACCGTCAGATGTATCAGTACATGACTGTAGTTACGGGTCGGACGCCTAAATATAGTAGCGTGACTGGGTTAACAAGGTACCACATACATATAGATTACGGAGAAAGAAGTACGTAAGGAAGATATGGAATCCTTAAAAGAGATGGCATTGGCTTGTGCCAAAATGAAACACTTTGGGAAATAAGCGACTAAAGAGTTCCCTCATACCACATGGAAACGTTAAGAAATAATCTCCTCTGGAACAAATGGTAAGAATGGGACTACACAATATCGATGCTTAATCCAGTAGATCCATTTGGTTTAAACATATTTATTCGTTCATTATGTACAGTACATATCTATTTTATAGCTATACAAACGAAAATGGATTTACTCGGAAGCTTAAAGTAGATCCTTTTGTAAAAACTTGTTTCGCAATCGAGCTAAAATTAAATGTGTGTAAACTACTAATTTATTGATTATTTTATTTGGCATATACATATCCATAAGGGGAGGGTTGTTAATAATGTTGTCATAACTTGCAGCCCAACCCATTTGCTTTTTTTGGTCAGATTAAGTCGTATACAGCAATACTACTTAATTCTAATTTAATTTCTAATTGTTCTCCACGTATTTCAGTGTATGTATAATTGTAATGTAATGTATGAAAACATTTCAAATAAATATTATTAAACTAAAATATCCATATAACAATATGCCACATACGCCTCTCGTGTGATCTTGTCAGACCCTCTCCACGCGAGTACTATACGAATTCAAGCAACAGCTAGAGGAACTAAATAATCCTATAGATTATTGTGGGTTCCTAATTCGACCAATCCCGATCAAGCGATCGGGGACTGGCCTGGTTCGCTCGGCAGTAGTGGCCGGGGTGATCTACCTTTATCGGCTTCCTATCCGACATGTTTGACATGAATCAATGTGTGTTTTACGTTTATTTATCGTCGCTACCGGTTGCCCATATGAGCGACGCCTCCTGAAGAGATTAGTCATTTTAGATTTTTGGAGGATAGTGCAATGATACAGAGAGATACCCATTCCAGAGTCTCCTCTGGTTCTTTTACGTGCACGGTGTAAAGCACCGACACGAGACCTCGGTTTAACGTCCCATCTGAAAGACTGTTAATTTTATTAGGGTCAGACGGGGGGTCGAACCTGCGATCCCTGGATTTCCAGTCCAGCGTGTTACCACTGGGCTACAGATCCGTCTGTTACATGAATCAACAATCCAAGCGCTCGAGAAGCTATCGGGGTGAGATCGGGTATTTGTCGGGTAGAGTTT
Organism: Archivesica marissinica; assembly: GCA_014843695.1. Taxonomy (NCBI): domain Eukaryota; kingdom Metazoa; phylum Mollusca; class Bivalvia; order Venerida; family Vesicomyidae; genus Archivesica; species Archivesica marissinica. Next base: position 48,946,378 of record CM026386.1, read on the forward strand.
GAGTTGATCGAGAAATGATCGTTTAGAGATCTAGTTGGTTTTTGGACCTCTACTCGAGTAATACCCGATCGTTTCAGGTCGATCTTGTCGGGTCGAGCTCGGGTAGAGATAGAGTAGAGGTCGAGTTGGTCGGGCTGGTCGAGTTGAGATCGTGTATTTGGCGTCGGGATGATCGAGTAGAGATCGGAGTGGTTGTCGTGTATAAGTAGCATGGGTGTCAGTCTGTCGATTTTTCACTTTTTAACTTCTGGCAAAATGACTGGATTTCCGATCGTAGCGCCAGATACTTACACCTCATTTATGAGGGTGTAGGTTTGAAGAACGACAACTCTTCTCTACAAGATAATATAGCTAAATATAGAAACGGAATTATATCGGAAATCGCCGAACAGGCTCGACTATACACGATAATTTCCGAATATACACGAATGCTCCCGTAGACTCATTTACATTGCAACATATAATGTCCCGTTTCTGTGCTATATCGACGAGATGGTGGATTTTAAATATTGCATTTAGATGGTAATGGATCGATTCGGCGTAATTGAACTAAGGACGACTTAAATATTGAGTAAATATGTCAAATCAGACGCACATTGTACTTTTTAAAACTAGTTATCGTTCCAATATATCGTAAGCAATGGCGGTCAATTATAATGTTGTGTCAACATTGCAGTGCCTCGCTTTCGATTCAAGTACGTCATTAATTTAGTCACACGCTAATAGGCCTATTAATAGGATTAATGGGAGTCAATAATTACACGGACAATCCCCCAATTTTCCCCAGGCGTTGATATGATCAGAAACTCAATACGGCTCAATTAATAGTATTGGTGTTAACATATATTTATTTGACTCACCAGGCAAAATATATCGACGCCTGTTCCCATGCTAGTGTGCAAGCCTCATAAAGCAGTTTGTCGAACTTGGTCGGGGAATGTGGGCGCGATCGGGACGATCGAGTTGATCTGATCGGCAGTGGGACACATGCCTTGCTTTTTCCATGTATATCCATATACTAGGGCCTTTCAATAATATGGAATATTGATAACAAAATTGCCAAACATATCACGTTAAATCCAAAGCTTACATGACAAATGTTACGCTTTTAAAGTCACATTTCATTTAAGAAATAGGAAGACATTGCTTTTTTATGCCAGCAGTTTTTAATAAAATATTCTACAACTGATTTACGCTCTTTAATTTCTTTGTTATTATAATGTATTGTATTTATTAACGGGGCGATCTGTTTATTACACTGGACTCGTGTATTTCATAGTATTCACATGTGTTCGCCTTTTAGTGTTTGCGTGAACCCGATGTGACATTGTAGTATGAATTCATTTTATTTTTTATCAAAGTACACCATCTAACAGAATCTTTCGTGAGCTTTCGTGAACATTCCTGACAACTGTCTTAATTAAGGTCTTGGTCAGAGCCAAGTTAATCTTCAGATATGATTAACTAATCAAGACGACTCCGTAAGGAGATCTTTCAGCATACGATGATAATAAAACTCGCTTTTAGTGCTCGGAGAAATATACGTGTGGGTTTATGGCCACCCTGGACGGTTTCTAACCCTATGACATATAGCGTACTATCGTAATGGCGGTCCACAACTGTGGGAATTATTTTCAACGCCATCATTAAATGTGACGACATAACAAGTTAAATTAACTCCCTTGATAACAGAGCGGCCTAGATCCCCCTCGGCGCCATTTCATTACTCGAGTTCCGAAAAAGCTGGTAATCAACGGACAGTAAAACGTATAAAGTATGTAACACCCTAATTTACCGAAACAGAACTGATTGACGCGATAGTTGGTTGTATCTGACCAGATTGGTGACGCGATATAACCGGACTTTTTTTTATCAAAGTCAACAATTTCACTGCCCGTTATGACGAAGTCGGTGTTAAACACAGTGCTTCCAATTTCCTACTGAGGGATTTCCAAAATATACAACAACCAACTCCTGCAGAAGATCAAATCAATTTAAATATGTTTTTGTGATGTCTTCACCATGATTATGTAGATTTATTTTGGGGTTTAGATATGCACCAACAGCTTAGGTCATATACGGTGACTCTTCACCTTTTGCTGGTGGATGCACATACAGGGTCCCCCTCCCAACAGTAATTCATGCACTGTCGGAAACCGGGTATAACCACCGACCATTCCACTATCCAGCTTGATACATGGGCAGACTCCAACGGATAGCCAGTAATTGGTGCACCAACCTTCGTAAAAAACTGCCAAGGTTTTCATATAAACGAGACACGGTCTCGAACTTTTGACCATCAGTGATGCTCGGGTACAGTGGTATTCCAGTCACCGACCGTATCCACTCAAACACGTAGGCGAGCTGGAAATAAATCGAGACTCTAGTGGTATTTGAGAGTGTGTTTTACGTTTATTTATCGTCGCTACCGGTTGCCAATATGAGCGACGCCTCCTGAAGAGATTAGTCATTTTTAGATGTTGGCGGATAGGTGGTATTTGAATATACAGTGGTGAAGGGCATGTGATTGAAACCAGTGACCCACTTAGAGGTCCCAATTAGTAATTTCCCTGAAACAATTCGCATCAAATTCTTTGTTAGACGCTAGATTTTCATAATATTGTCATTAGAATACTTGCAATTCCAATTATATGGTCCTTAAATGGGCAAGCGGTCTTCCGAAATGTTTCCATTAACAGACGCATGAATACGTATAAACAGTATAATACTGAACACTGCATGAAGCACGCGCTTAACATATCTAATGTGCAAATAAATGGAATGGAAAATACTCTCTTAATTTTAATAGTATGCCGATTACATATAACACACCCAATGAAAAACTATTCAAAATAACCCGGAAGCGGAAACATATAGAATAGTAATTCGTCAATAGATTATCATATTTTACCAATTTCGTGTACCATGCTTTCAGGAGACAGCGCAAATGACTTCCGGTGAACATCAAATGTTCCATAATAAAGAACAATTTTATTCTTGGTCGATGCATGTTCGACACTTCTGAAATAGTGGATGGCCTGTAAATCAAACAGAGAAATTAAGATAAAATCATTGACTAATGTGCGATTAATTGCGTGTTATTAAGAATCGCTGTGATAATTATTAACGTAATGTTACGTTAAAATTACAACACCTAATGTCCTGTGTATTTTTTACACGGGATAAATGATGTATTAGGCCAAGATAACAGGAGTTCCGTTTCTTGTCATTATACATCACACAATATTTTCGCTGAGCGAGCTGTGTCTAGACATTGAACGCCACAGATTGCGGGTGAGCTTGTAGAAATTGGCGTTATGTGAGGCTTTAGCTGTGGTGTCCGTGGAAAGCGTAGAAAGCGTCTGATTTTGGAATCGAACTGTCCCGGGTTCGATATTCGGTCAGGTCACGTATGTAGTATTAATGAGCAAGGCACCGCACACACATTGCTTAGTACTTGTTAGCCGCTTAGGTCGGCTAAGGCTGCCTAGGAAAACATGTCTAGGTCAGGGGCTTGACATTATTGGATCATACATGCATTTATTGCTACATTTACGAATAATAAAATCTGGATTGATATATATAAGTCTGCAGCTTTGGGTCTATTTATAGATTGAACTCAGTTGATGCAATCTCGTGTTAGTTTGACATAAGCATCATTCGTCCCATGCATACATTAATTCTTGCGCTCATTATATGTTATCGTATATATATATATATAGTTATAGTATAGTACACGAATGGCCACATTTACGCTTTCATCCGCGCCAACGAGAGCGATTAATACAAGTTGCTAAAACTTGCTTCGCAATCGTAATTTGTATTTACAAATTAAAAAACTATTATTATTTTACTACGTTCCCACAAAAGAATTGTGAGCACGTTAGAAGCAAGGTAACGTTCGTTAGTTCATACAAATTTATTTGAGCTTGATTGCGAAACAAGTTCTTTCAACTTATATTAATCGCTCTCGAGATCTCATTCCTGATGGAATACATCGCCGCGAGGGAGAGAGAAGAGGCAACTTGGAAATTAAATGCCTTGCCTAATGACACAATCGCAACGGCTTCAGTTCCAAGTGACGTTCGTTGTGGGAAGGTGTGTAAAAATCGACGTTGCGTACCTAATATTAATTGAGGGAAAACTTGTTGGATTAAACTTAAAAGTCCAAACAGCAACACAATTCCAAATACCGGGTTTTCGTTTCAATCCAGTCGTACATCATTCGAAAGTGACAACTATGCAATAAAACTAAACACTGACTGCAGGTAAATGCTGTGTTCTCTGTCTCTCTATAAAAGGGTATATGCGCTTCAAGCATTTCCAACCCGTTAAGGGGTTTTGCAAATAATGTTGCCCACATTTGATGTATGTTTGGAACACCCGCTCTGATTAAGGACCACACAAACAAATGTGTATATACAGTTAAACATGTGTTAGGCAGCCAACCAAGGGAATCACAGAAGGTGACTGCTTAGTACAGGTGGCTGCTTAATACACTACACGTCAAATGTATAAGATATTGAAAATCTGGATACTGACTGCTTAATACAGGTTGACTGCTTAAAAAGTTTAAACTTTATTTATTCTACAACGATTGCGAAGCAAATTTTAACAAATGTCGTATGAGGAACTCTTTAGTCGCTTATTTCCCAAAGTGTTTCATTTTGGCACAAGCCAATGCCATCTCTTTTAAGGATTCCATATCTTCCTTACGTACCTCTTTCTCCGTAATCTATATGTATGTGGTACCTTGTTAACCCAGTCACGCTACTATATTTAGGCGTCCGACTCGTAACTACAGTCATGTATACATATGACGGTTACATTCCATATCGTATTATTTTTATTGAAATGTGTATGCGTTATTTTGGAATAGATCTTAAGTTTAAACTTTATTTATTTTACGATTGCGAAGCAAGTTTTAACAACTTATATTTATCACTGTCATTGGCACGGACGAACGCGTAAATGTGGTCATTCGTGTGGTAGAAAACCGGAGTACCCGGAGAAAAACACATGTACGATTTGGTTGCTTAGCAAAGGTGACAACTAAACTGGTTTGACTGTATATATCTCTGACTACAACGATGTACTTTTTGAAAAGGTACTCTATTTTTAATTCGGTTGTAAGTTACCGGGATTAGTGCGGTCTTTGCATATTACCTGAGTGTGGATGTTGACAAGCTTAGGTGATATAATATTGTATCTTGTGTTGATAAATAGTGTATACAAATTTGTCTTAGCTCGATTGCGAAACAAGTTCTTACAACTGATATTAATCACTCTCGACACCTCATTCCTGGTGGAATCCATCGCCAGGAGGGAGAGAGAAGAGGCAACGTGGAATTTAAATGCCTTGCCTAAGGGCACAATCATAGCGGCTCCAGCGGGACTCGAACTCCGGACCTTTCGCACATGAAGCGAAAGCCCTACCACTGTGCTATCACGACTTCCATAAATGATACTTGTACCTTTAATGTTATATAAGTTTCATCTAAATAGTCACCAGATTTCGCGATGTTACGAAGATATCGATGTGTTACATTTCTTTTCGGAAACTCTGTATTTTGTAAGAATTAGAGCGCCAAACCATACAGGTCATTTCCCTTCATTTTATTAAATTATTTTACATTCTCATATGATATGGTATAGTACATGTTGGACATAGATGGAGTATGACCGTCCTTGAATCAGTTATTCAGTTATTAGAATCTTACCATCATAAATAAACCACATAGGAAATCATGTAAACGAAGTAGGTTCGGAACTTGACTGGTTGGATCGCAACATTAGATTCGGGTTGTACGACTCTCCAAAGTCGTGACGTCTGAGCTCATGACAGCGCAGTGTTAGCGCATGTGTGCTGGTCCGGAGATCACGTCAACTGTAGCCGTTACGACTGTGTCCATAGGTAATCTTAATGCGCTTAAATTCCACAAGAATGCGGTCTCGAGAGCGATTAATATAATGTTGTAAACACTTGTTTCACAATCGAGCTAAAACAAATGCGTATAAACTAATATTTACAAAGAGAACTGTGACGTTTCTATCACATATAGTTAACCGAACTATTCAATCAATAGTTTATACAAATTTATTTTAGCTCGATTGCGAAACAAATATTAATCACTCTCGAGACCTCATTCCTGATGAAATCCATCGCCACTAGGGATAGAGAAGAGGCAACGTGGGAATCAAATGCCTTGCCTAAGGGCACAATCGTAACTGGTCCAGCAGGGCTTGAACTCTTGCACATGAAGCGAACTCGCATCCACTGCGCTATCACGACTTCCACACTAAAATGTTTTAAATGTTTCCTATTTAGTGATGAATGTCTCATAAATGCAAATGTCTTCCATATATCAAACCTTACTGATTTGAATTAGTCATCTTTCCCAGCCTACTACGGCTCAAATTGTGTTAAAGCAGCGTTTTTTGAAACTTGCAAACAGCACGGCGATGAGTTATGGACCTTCGTGAACATGTTCAATGACGAGACCACACAGCTAGGTGCAAAACAATTGACTTACAGCTCGTCAATTATAGGACTGGAACAGCTCCCTTCTAAATGCATCCATTCAAAATGGACATCCTAGACCCAGAGACAATTTTCATCCATTTTACAAATTAACAAGTATCGCAGTCGACAATGCACTTAAGCTAAATTAAATACCGCACCATCAGGAGTAGTTGAAACATAATATCATCTCTTGGACAATTTATGTGACACACCAACAGAAAACACATTTATTTGAGTGAAATATTTTGTATCTGAATTCCGTTCATTGCTCTTGTACCTAGGAGCCATTAGGAAAGTGGTAATAGGGTCATTTCATCAGATTGGCGATTAATTGATTTTGAATTTGTCATATTAGCATACAAATTATCCTCAGATTGATTTATTGTGGACATCTGAATGCTGCCTTTCATTTGCGATGTATAGCAACTTTAATGAATCATTGCCCGATTACATGATAATATTAATCATGATGGAACACCATGTGAACACCTAGTAATAGTTTCCATGTATCTACTCCTGATCTCTGTTCAGTTAACGAATTAATTGATTGTTAATAGTCTCCATCGGGGTATGAACTACATTGGGTATGCGTAGAGTGTATGTGGAGACCGAACTACATGTGCGTATTTAAGTTTATTTATCGTCGCTACCGGTTGCCCATATGAGCGATGCCTCCTGAAGAGATTAGTAATTTTAGATGTATGTAGGATAGTGCAATGATACAGACAGAGACCCATTCTAGAGTCTCCTCTGGTTCGTTTACGTGCAAGGTGTAAAGTACCGACGCGATACATCGGTTTAAAGGTCCCATCGGAAGACTGTTAATTTTATTAGAATCAGACGGGGGATCGAACCTGCGATACCTTAATTACCAGTCCAACGTGTTAACCACTGGACTACAGATCCCGCTGTACTCCGACATACATCATATACATTTACAGTTAGTGCGCTTATTTGATTTTTACTTTATTGTATCATTAGTGAGGAAATTCATGCTAAAATGGATACATCGAAGGAAATGCAACATCGGTATAAATATATCCAATATATACTGACACCAAAAACAAACGGTACACATACTCTAGAGGTAAATGTGTTATCCTTTTTAAAAAACAATATAGGCAAAGTTGGTATAATAATATACGAAATATTGGGGCAATTAGTGCAATGTGTGAAGGATTATTTTCTTCATTCATGATAGTAAAATCCATTATTCTAAAATTTGTAACGAAAAAGTAACGCTCAATACAAAAGAGTGTTTGATGCTGTCAGTATGTTAATAGTCATATACTTGATGGAACTGTATTTGCTGATAAATAATTATTCATTTAATGTATATGTGTGGTTCTCTCTAAATCCGAATGTTCGGCTTAAAAAGCAATTTTCAAGCAAAGTTTCGAACAAATATCCTGCTAATTCATTTGCTTTAAAATTGATATTGCAATCTTAAAGAAAATGAATGAGTTGGATTTTTAAATAATAATCTTATGAAAATATTTGTTTGAAACTATTCTTGAAAAGGGCTTTCTAAGCCGAACATTCGGATATAGAGAGGACCACACACCCACGTACACATATTATATGATATGTATCTAATAATAAAGTGTATTTTACTTCTAGAATTATTTGAAACGTGACTTCAGGGTCTTGAAAGGTGTAATGAAGAATTTAGATCATATATAACTAATATTAGAGTGGCGTTTACTTCTAGAATTATCTTAAACGTGACTTCGATGTCTTAAACAGTGCGTAATGAAGAATTTAGCCTCGGTAACAATTAATATCACACACTACAAATAAAATGTTTATTGTCATTATTGGCACGTAGTAGACATATCGTGGGTATTATCTCCTGGAGACTATTGTAATATTACGTGTTCGTCACCTACCTTAAATACGTCACCTTTGTTGGTGATATATGGGTCTTGGGATCTGATTATGTCGTGGTGTATTTGAACAGCGGGTGGAAACGTGGGCTGCATTTATATTCAGTGCTTTCGTTTAATGCATGCCTTTTTTTATTTATTTCACATTCATTCTTGCCAAAATCAGTCATTTTGTTTAAATTATGCATACATGTGACGTTCTGGTGCGGTCGTTTTCTAATGTTGTTAAAACTTGTGGCCCAAACCATTTGTATTATCATGCTATATTTGTGTAACATTGTGTTGTATATTATATCATGATGTATTTGTGTAACATTGTGTTGTATATTATATCATGATGTATTTGTGTAACATTGTGTTGTATATTATATCATGATGTATTTGTGTAACATTGTGTTGTATATTATATCATGCTATATTTGTGTAACATTGTGTTGTATATTATATCATGATGTATTTGTGTAACATTGTGTTGTATATTATATCATGATGTATTCAATAAAATATGATTAAACTAAAACCTTAAATACGGTTATTTCAATTAGCAGCCTAGTTCTTGTGTTTTTCCAGCACGAAACCGGAACTGAAAACGGTGCCTACTTCGTGTTTGAATCTAATTTCTAGTTTTATTTTCATCACCAGTCTTGCCTGATGGAAAATTCAAGTTTCTGGAACCAAATGGCACATTAAAGGGACATAATATGATTATAAAAGTGAAAGAAAAATGGCAAACGATATGATGACGGCGTAGGCAAGTTAGATGGAGTCGTATGCCTAGTTCAGATGGTAATGTCATTGTTCCCAATCAGGGAAGGGAAGGCAAATCATCGTAACGATGGTTTTATTGTCTACATTATAATTACAAAGCCTTAAAGGTGGTATAAACGAAGCAATAAAAGGTTCTTTTAATTCTAACGTCGACACCATTCGAAATTAAACGCGGGCAACGTGATACGAAATCGAATATAACACTCAAGGATTTTACGACGTCAATAAAATGTTGCTCCTTATTTGAGGAACGTCTGCCGAGGCAAAGACAAGGTTCGCGTCGCATTTTTATTCTTTTATTTTCTTTTATTGTTAAGACTTAATTCGAATTTGCATATAGATTTGGTCCATGCAGAACAGATTTTATGATCATCCTCTCCAAAGATGTTTTATTCATAAATTAAAGCCTGTCTTGAGAAGCCAAATTCTGCATTGATGCTTCGCAGACTAATCTGCCATTTGCCATGTAGATGCGGCCATTTCGAAAAGACAAAGAAACATCTCTGTAGAAACTAAGCTGGAATTTTTCTGATAATTTATTATTTAGTATTGAAATTCCTAAATAACGTAGACTATATCGATGATTCATATGAAATTGTATGCACTATAAAATTCAAATGCTTTCTCTAGTAAAACTTCCACTAAACTAACTGTACTTTTCTCAGTAAATATGGCGATATATTTTGTCCAATAAGCATATTGAGTGGTTATTATTATGTTGGTAACAATAAAAGTCACTTCAAAAAGATACCTACATCATTTGCTATGCTTCCTTAGGTTCATAACGAATCTAGCATATAAATATCTTATCTGAATGAACCATATTCGGATGTTATTTTAAATGGTTAAAATGAAATAAAACCTGCATCCATTCCAAGATGTCAATCAGAATAACTATTAATGTCACATTTAAATACATGACTTTTCTGGTTTGGGAATTTAGCTTTAGTAGCAGTGGGATATTGATATGAAGAATTTGTAAAGGACGAAAAATATATCCCATTTGCGATATTACATTATTAAATGCAATAAAATATATACGAGTACTTATGAATATAACATAAATGAAGCCTGTTTCCTGCAATATGTAATTAAAATATTTTAATTTCCTCACAATTTATGTTATAAATATATGGTCTGACAGATCAATGTCGTATGTGATTAAGTTATTTCTTTTTTTTAAATTTCTTGAAGCGACATTACATCGGTAAAAACGCAAATGTCTACAGAATGTAATGTCCTATTATATGGTATAATGTTTCCCAAATATTTGCCTCAAAAACTGAATATTTCAACTAATAACCAAACGTCGTATACGCGGTTTGTTGACATAACAAAATAATGTAAATAGAGTCGATATGCATGCGTAATACAACTCGTGTATCCTAATTAATACGATTTATGTTATTAATTTACCACTATATCTCACATATGTGCCTATGTATATTTATTTGTAGACTAATCTTAGCTAAATTATCTCTCAACGACAGTAGGCCCTATCAGGCGATTAGTATTGACTCCAGTGACAAACATCCGTCAAAGCAGGAGCACGGATAACCGTTATATTAAATTCTACTTTCACTTTTAAAAGTGTGTAGACCACAAAAACACTGTTTATTGTTTCAATAGTTGTGTTCGAATGTATTCGCAAGAATTTGTAGTAGCAAAGCATTTATACGTAAACAATGCTTGTTTTGCGTTACATGCGGCTGATCTGGATCTATGTTTTGTGCACATGCTGTGAATTTTATTCGGCGCTGAAAGAGTTAAGAAATAACTGGCCGACATGCAATAAATAGATTACCGAGGTATCAAAGACACTGTAACTGCTGTACTAACTTAGACATAGAAGAGGAATATCATTTTATATGTATATGTTCATGCTTTAGTAATTTACGCAAACATTACATACATAATTATACTACCATTCTAAGCCAACAATATACATGTTCTTAGAATTGCTAAAGTCGACTGATAAGAATGTATTATGTAACGTGTCCAAATAATTATGTTAAAGATAATGTTCTCCGTATTCCATTTCACCATAGCAACCAACATAGCGATAACATTATGTACATCATTTTTAACATGTTTATTAAATTTGCTGGCAGGAACATGACTTTTGTCATACTAAGGCATGCATCTTCTCTTAATGTTTGTTTTCAATATCTTACATAATATGCCGAGTTATTACACGAGCTCCGGTAACATTACATAAGTCAAATACTCAGTTACTACATCTAATGCCACCGCCCGGACTCCGCGACAGGATGGCATTACTTTCGCGCATGCGTAACACGGTACGTAAATGTTGTTCAAATATTACAACATTGCCACACTGATTGCTGGGTGAAGTAAATAGGGAAGTCATAATATTCCTATTATATGATATATCTACAAAAGCACTTGGTTTTATTACACCTGACTACTTACACATATGTTTAAAATGTGTCTGTATTGCTGCAAAGACATCGCAAATTCAGAAATACTCATTTGTCTTATAAATAATCATTTTTCTTCAACGATCACAATCTTTCAACATTTAATAGAGGGAACACGTTCAACGTCAAACAATTCGCTTAAACATGAAATACTCCCCGTACTTAATCAAGTGACTCCCATTAAGGGGGTTGCAATTATTATGTTTAGCCTAAGCAACTGGAAACATATATTTCATCATGGCAGATTCCTATGTCGAAGCTGCGGGCTTCCAACTACCGCCTAGTCCATTAGCGTGATGCATGAGAAAAGCTGGCATGCTTCTTGCGGCAATATGAAACATTGAAGGAAACTCACAAACCATTTGCAATAAAGTTAATATCTTAAAGCATGCGGCTCAAACAAAACTGTAACTTTTGCTAAAGTAATCTTTTCTGGAAATCAGATAATTTATTTTTATCACGGAAAAGAAATTAAAAAACGTGAACTGAAACTGAAAAAAACATAACAAAGCCGTTTGTATGCTACTATATCAATAGGGACGCTTAAATAACTTTATTGTGTGTGTATTTTATGTTTTTTTATCGTCGCTACCGGTTGCCCACATGAGCGACGCCTCATGAAGAGATTAGTAATTTTAGATTTTTGGAGGATAGTGCAGTGATACAGACTGAGATCCATTCCAGAGTCTCCTCTGGTTCTTTACAGCACCGACACGAGACATCGGTTTCAAGTCCACCCATCTGAAAGACTGTTAATTTTATTTGGGTCAGACGGGGGATCGAACCTGCGATCCCTGGATTACCATACAATTGCAGTTAACGGTCAGGTGTTCTTTATAGCATAGCGTATTAATTATTAGATTGAAGTAACTTGTTTCACCACGCAATGCGTAGGAACTATTTTAATTAAACTGTCGGATATTTGAAACTATAAATTATGAAGTGTTGATAACACTGGACTACATATCAGTCAACTTATATAAACTTTATGATTCAGTGAGCGATATTTTCTATTGCCTCCCTTTGCAGATAAAGTCTGATTTATCCCGAAATGCATATTGGTTCTTATAGTTGGAATTCTTTGTTTTTACTGTGGCTCCAAACCAGATGTTGCGGTATGATAAAAATGTGATTTGATCAAAATCGTGTTAATTAATTGATAAAATGTTCTGTATAGTAAATGTTAAGCATTTGTTATACAGTACGATCTATACTCACACGAAAAAGAAAGTGTGCACTTGGTTAGAGGGAAAATTATATACTTATATTTACACTTAAAATAATGTTGTGATAATTATCAAATTTCAATTAAAAGGAAAACATCGTGTAACCAATAAATGTTTGCACATGATACCAAATATGCCTATTTATTGTTTCAATATATAAGTATACAATCTTCCCTCTAACCAAGTACACACTTTCTTTTTCGTGGGAGTATATGTCGAGATTTCAAAATTTAATTAAAAGATGTGAAAGCGGATGAAGCGGGTGAAGTCAAGGGTTTGGGTAAGTACAAGGGAATCACGATGAAAACAAGTTAAAAAGACATACTGTCCTAAAAGAGTATATAGGGGCGGGGTGGGGTGGGTGTCAGTAACTGACACGTATCTCACATTGCACAATGAGGTAGAGGAATAATTCCTACTTATACGTAACTACAGCTGCTTCAAAATAACAACATTCAAATCATGAAATGTATATGTATGATGGAAGGATGCAAACGTACACGCAGGGCAGGGAGGGCAGATTACTAATGTTGCTAGAACTTGTTGCCCAACCCATTTTGCATTTTATCACATATAATGAATGTTAAGTCTATATGTACTATATATGTAAAATAGCAAATAAAATATGATTAAACAGAAACGTAAACGCATACACGTCTCTCTGGCCAAGTGGTTAATGCGTCTGCGAACAGAGCGCGAGGTCGAAGGTTCGAATCTCGTCAGGGGTATCGTTCTGATATGGCCGGTTTGTGAGCCGCCAGCTAGTTAAATAATGGTTACCTATTGCCCACCAGCCTGGCGCCTGGCATACAAGCATAGGATTCGGGAAGTACTGATGTTCATAAAAAGAGGTGTCTCATAAATCAGAAATGGCTGGCCTTTAAATATGTGTGACACTATAATAAACAAACACTTTACTTTACTATATATAATGAATGGTTACTCAGATAGTATAGTTAACCCATGTCATAGTTGAGATTTATATTACATTGTTTAGTTGTTTGCTTGCTTGCTTGCTCATATGGCTTAAAGTCGGTCGGGCCGATAAATCATATAGCGACTACCCAGACCCAGCTAGTATTGGGGGAATACCCCGGGTATCCTACGAGCAGCATGTAATGCACGGACGGGAACCCGCATAGAACCGCAGACCATCCACAATGCAGATGGACACATTTCGATCAAATGAAAGACACATTCGGGATTCGAATCGATAGCGGTAAAGGGAAAGTTATTTGGAGCCAACGACCTTAACCACTCGGCCACTGCGGCCCCGTATAATATTGCGAAATATTCAAGTATAATGCATCAACCAATCAGAAAATGAACTGATACGAAAGCAATTGTAATGAAATATAGGTCTACAATCTTCTTAAATTAATAAAACATGAACATATCAAATATTCGCATCTCTCACCCCTTTTCTTCATTCATGCGATCCACGTGTGAGCTAAAATATTTTAGAGAAACCTACCTATCTCTACCCATAAATATAGTTTACCACCGCATTTGAGTGCTCGCCTGACATGTTAGCGTGATGTATGGGTATATATGGGTGGCCGGTAAGACTCGAAATGCGGGAGTTCTTCAATCTAATAGACCCCAGGGGCAACTGTAGAAAAAATATTTGGTATTGACTGTAATAAAAACACTTGTCCCAAACAGATCAAATAGTTGGAAAGCTGATTTGTTAACTTAAGAAATGTTTAGGCACAACCGTTTGATTTCTTATTTGATTGCGCTGTAATACTTCATAATATGTAATGCTCTGATAGTACTCTGGAAGTACACAGTATAAGTAGCGTTAGACTTCAAAAGTTTCAGATGGAGCCGTATAAATCACACAACCCTTATCCAAAGATTGAAATACATTCATCACAAAAAATTATGGTTGCTTCTCTCATTTACACACTGGTAATTAATTATTAGCTAAACATGTTAACACTAATATTATTGATACTGAAATAGACAATACGGGCTCGGTGGAGTTGTTATGGTCGATTTTGTTGGGTTTTTTTTTAAATAATATTTTATTGCTTATTTATATACAATACCATTACAAATATAAACATGATAACTATATAAGTAAAGTGATACAACTGCAATGCTACGCTTATACTTGAACACTGTAATAATTAAAATCTAGAAGCAAATGGTTTAGGCAACACGTTTTACCAACATTAGCGAGTGCCCTCCCCAACGGTCGTTGACTTCAAATCACGCTTACAGAGGTTCGGTGGTTTATCCAGGTGCATGTCTGTGTCTGAAATACTGTTCACATGGGCACCCGGGATCTTCCTCCGCTACTAATAGCTGGAGAGTCGACATACCATCTAAGCTATTGGCGAGTGTTCACGCTCCAAATACTAGTACAAACAAACAACATAGACACTAAGCACGGTATCAAACCCAAACAGCTACTGGAAACACTATTCTGGTACTTGACCCAATAAACGTCATTCCTGATGGAATCCACCACAATGAGGGAGGGAGAAGATGCAATGTTGAATTTAAATGCATTGCCTAGGGGCACAATCATAAGGGCTCCAGTGGGGCTCGAACTCCGTGCCATTCCCACCTGAAGCGAACGCTCTACCACTGCGCTATTACGACTTCCACAATATGAGCCGTAGTAATGTGGACATCGACATTATGAAACTCATGTCTGTGTACTTCTTTCAGATCCAGGACCAATCTATGTACCGTAGTGACAGATTCGAGGTAAGTACCCCCGTTAATTAAATGTTTTATATATTTAGCTTACGCAACTGTGTGATATATGTCGCAAACAGGTTACATATATCAAATGTGCACATAATGAAGTAAGACCCAGGTCTGGCAATCAGTCTGCGTGAAATGCACTATAGTATATACAAGGACAAGTTCGTACAAGTGTATATTATATGTGAAAATCGCCCATGCTAATATAAGTTTTCAAAAATTATTACAAAAGAAACTTCTGAAATTATATCAACTATTGAAATTTCATGAAAATCTGCCCATTTCTTAAAAACTGTTCCATTTTGGAAACATGGTAGCCGCTATGCTATTCTGGCTTTTGGGTATTTTGTGAACTATATAAGTATGGTAGTGCTAAATATTGTGTGGACAACTAGTTTCCAGGATCATAATCTGTTAATGAAATAACACAACATGGTAATTAACATTACAATAATCACTCATGACGTCACGTAAATGTCAGTATTTTCAAATACTGTATATTAAATATCGCTCAATATCTTCTGATTAGCTGACTATTCAATTAGTTTATACAAATTTAGTTTAGCTCGATTGCGAAACACGTTCTTTCAACTTATATAAATCGCTCTCGAGACCTCATTCCTGATGGAATCCATCGCCACGAGGGAGAGAGGAGGCAACGTGGAATTTAAATGCCTTCCCTAAGGACACAATCGTAACGGCTCATGCGGGGCTCGAACTCCGGACCTTTCGCACCTGAAGCGAACGCGCATCCACTGCGCTATCACGACTTCAATGAAATACATTGGGTGTTGGCATAACCTACAACCGCATTGACGGGCCTGCATTACAAATACACATTGATGTGTTTATAGAATATAATTATAGTTACATGCGTGGGTGTCCGCTAGCGCGCTCGCTTCTCACCAATGCAACCCCGGTTCGATCCTTGGAAACGGGAATTATGTGAGATGGTACGGTGGTCGCCAGATCGGATATGTGAGTTTTCTCTGGGTACTCCGGTTTCCTCCCACACGAATGACCACATATACGCTTTCATCCGCGCTAACGAGCTAAGTTGTTAGAACTTGCTTCGCAATCATTGTAAATAAATCAAGTTTAAACTTTAATATTAATTGAGGAAACGTTTTGGATTAAACTTAAATGTCCAAACAGCAACACAATTCCTTGATTAATATACGTTTGTTAAAACCTGTTTCGCAATCATTGTAAAATAAATAAAGTTTTAATGTTTCATACCGCCATTTACAATGCCGTGAAACATGAACGCGCCATTCTAACCGGAAAGCACGGGAAAATAAGGCCTGACTCCCGGACGTATGCGAAGCTCATTTACACCTGATATCCAGCTTCCAAAGCAATAAACAGTTCCATAAAGTTAACTGACCAAAAAGATGACCAAAACTTCAGAGCCAGTACGCAGACAAAATGCATCTGGTTTTCTCACAAGCACAAGGGCGTGGGTAATAACCGCCTTTAATCTTTTACCTTGCATGTGATTTTTATGATTTTTTCGTTCATCAAAATGAAATAATGAAAAGAAAGTGACATCCTTATGATTGTTTACGGGCTTCATAACTGGACATTACTTTTGACTGTTTTCAAAAATGCAGGTTGGGGAATAAACACTTGAAACAACTACGGCGGTATAATAGAATTTGCAATGCGGTGCAAGACAGAGCTCACTGAAAATACAAAAGACTTCAAAGCAGGCATTTCACATGTGCTAAGCCATTATATTCCATACAATGTTTTTTAGTTTGCTGTACTTTGTACAGAGCTTACATTTTGAAACGAAGCTATTTTTATGATCGAGTTAGTTAAAAGTCCCACATGTGAGAGTGTGCTGTGCGTAGCTTTGTATGCTATGTACACGAGTACATATGCAAGAGTCCCACGTCAGTCACATACAGATTTCCAAGAAATACACAACATGTGTATATATAATGCTTAGCAAGCTGTTCATCCTCTTAAAGTATGCTATGTTATGTTATATGTTATGTTATATTTCGGGTGTTACGCCTGCATCAGCACCATTTTGGGCTATATCGCCGGCGGGCAGTTTACCTAACAACACCTTTCCTGGGCAGGCTCCAGCGGTTAACCAGTACTTTGGTGCACCAACCTCCGCAAGAAACTGCCAACTTTTCATATAAATGAGACACGGCCTGAACGGGGCTCGAACCCGTGACCATCAGTGATGATAGGTTACAGTGGTATACAAGTCAGCGACCGTAACCACTCGACCACGGAAGCGGACTCTTAAAGTAACACGAACACCTTAGGTCATATGACAATTCTCCAGCTATTATATGTGGAGAAATACCCGGAATCACCTCTCAGCAGTATGTCAGGTACGAACCGGTACCCGAGTAGAACCATCTACCTTCCGAGAGACAGCTGGACAGTTTCCGCTTGAAATAATTGGACACCCCCAGTGTGATTCGAACTTACAGAGGCGATGCCATTCTCCATTAATACTGCATTCATTTGAATGCATCTATTTACTCATGTGGCTCCTTTGGGGACGTGCGTATTGCTGGGAATAAAACACATAATGAGACAATAAAAGTTCAGGGCCGTGAATAGGATATTGGGGGGGGGGGAAGGGTTAACTACTGAACCAAGACGATCTCTCTCTCCGATTAGCGCAATTGTTAGCACGCTGACTTCACACCAATGCAACCTGGGTTCGATCCTCTGAACGGGAAGTATGTGACATGGTACGTTGGTCGCCGGATCGGACAGGTGGGTTTTCTCCGGGTACTCCGGTTGCCTCCCAGACGAGTTATCACATTTTACTCTTTCGTCCGCACCAACGAGAGTGATTAATATAAGTTGTTGCAGCTTGTTTCGCAATCGTTGTAAAATAAATATAGTTTAACATAAATAGAAAAGCGAAAAACAAATATTTTTTCTGAAAAACATTGACCAAATGTGACAATATTTATTATTTAAGATTTTGACACACAAAAAGAGGAATTCAACTAAAAGGGGTAAGATTCACAGAAGAATAAATATGATGTGAAGACAACAGATTGTCTCATAAACACAAACTGATTGGCTCTTTCATAATGGAGTGATGGAGATGACAGTATAATAACAATTTATTTATATTAATGTACGTTATATACGAGTCTTTTTTTAAAAAGGGTGTCGCAATATAAAGCCATATTTGTGATTATTTCATCAGATTAAAGTGACACTACATTAGTGAAAATGCAAATTTCTACAGAATGTATTTTCCTATTGCATGGTATAAATGTTTTTCAAATAATAGCCTCAAACACTGAGTATTTCAACTAATAAACAAACTTCGTATACGCGGTTTGTTGATATAGCAGAATAATGTAAATAGGGTGGACATGCATGCGTAATACAACTAGTGTATCCTGAATAACACGAGTTATGGTACATGTACATATTTCCCGTTATATCCCACATTTGTGCCAAATGCATATTTTTGTGTAGACTAACCCTAGCTAAATTATCTCTAAACGACATTATCTCGCGTTTAGTATTGACTCCGATGACAAATAAACGTCAACTCAGGAGCATGGATGACCGTTATATGAAATCCTATTTTGAATTTTGAAAGTTTGTAGACGTTTATTGATGCAATGTTAGTGTTCGAATGTATTCGGAAGAATTTGTAGTAGCAACGCATTCATACGTGAAAACATGCATTTTATTTGCTTTTTGGGATGTAATGTCGCTTTAAATGAAATATGCAAATAATTCTGAGTGTCTACATTATTAAACACCTGTTATACCATGCACTCAATTTATACGATATACGAAGGATAATAGCCGGAATACAAATACTTGGTTCATTGCTTGAATTTTTATAAGATATTGATGTATGTAATGTTGTTATATCCAGATGTGGTTTCTCGTTCTAGAAATTTGCAAGACACAATAAAGTATGTTTCGCATACAAGTAGTCTCAAGTTGGGCTTAACCGCGGCGTATTTGAAGGTGTAGCCTAGCCTGGGAACAGGCGTTGGTATATTTTGCCTGGTCAGTCATATACATATATTTCAACACCGATACCATTAATTGGGCCGTATTGAGTTTCTGATAATATCAACTTGTCATTTTGGTAGAATTTAATTATTGAAAAATCGACAGACTGGAACCCAGGCTAGTCATTCATATGTGCATAAATATGTTTTATATTAAAGAGGGGAGGGGCCCCCGTGGAAGATTAGTCTTACTAAATGTGTTAGCCTCTCTAAATAAAGAAATTACTTACGCCAATAGCCCGTGGACGACGAACACATATTAAAACAATGACTGTCACAGTACAGTCAAGCGTATCTTAACCTGGGAAGAATATGATAAAATAATGCTTTATTAAGACTTAAATGTAACACTTTCTCATCTGTAATATGTATACATATTTACAATACAGTCGAACATGTCTTTGTATGCTTAGTATAGACGTAGTTTCAAGATTGGGCTGTAGGTAATCCGTCTCCGTTGCCTAGTGGTTAGGGCGCGTCCGCCTACTGGGCGGGAGGTCGAAGGTTCGAATCTCGTCAGGGGTTCGTTCTGATATGGCCGGTTGGTGAGCCGCCATCTAGTAAATTAATGGTTACCGATTGCCTACCAGCCTGGCGCCTGGCATACAAGCAGAGGTGTCTCATAAGTCAGAAATGGCTGGCTCTTTAAAACAAACACTTTAGTTGAATGATACTGAATCAAGAAAGAAATATGAATACTCGTAAATGGATTCCTCTGTTTTTATCGTTTTTTCATTGCACAACATGCTATCAATTTGCATCCACTTTCTCATCGTATAATTATTAACTTACTATATCTCGTCAGATAGTGTACAGTATACCCAATTGGTACCTATCCATAAGCAATTGTTATCAATCAGTAATCATGAATTTGATCAAATCACATTTATCATACCGCAATATCGGGGATCTACAGATAACAACAAAGGAGTCAAACTCGTAGTTGTAGGTGTAGCCCTAACAATGTGGATAGTTGAATGATATTGATGCACGAAAGAAATGTATATGCCCTGAAGTGTGGCATGGACCATCAAGCTACGGACCTGGACCATCAAGCTACGGACCTGGGTCGTGTGTACGATACAGCACCTCTTTATTATGCTATATGGCGAACATTTGTGGGAATATTGACTCGGGTGGACGGACGGGCACACGAACGAACAGTGCGAAAACTATATTTACCCGAAGAAATGTCTTCGGGGGCATAAATATGAAAGACAATAGAAGATGTTCACATTGCCACGAATGCATAGTGATCACCCTCATATTCTGGTACAATGCTATCTCGTAGCAACATGCTAGGTCAAAGACAAGAAGGAAGTTTGAAATGCAATAATGTGCTATGTGTTTTTTTTTCTTGCACACTCGCACAAATAAGATACTTTTGGTCAAAAAAAATGTTCATACCATCTGGTGCAATGCTCATTAAAATACAAAAAGGCTCTAAACATGTCTATTGGTTGGCTAAGTTAAGGCTGTATTGCTTCGTTCAACCGCCATAATACTATGCTTCACAATTGCTGCTGAAATTACATACTGAAATAATTGATTGTACCAAAACTTGGAGAATTTATTCCAGTTTTATTTGCCCTCGGAGCGAAATGAACAAGGAACGGTTTCGTGACGGACTATGATAGAGACTGCATCTGTAACAATATACCAATGCAATGGACATTTTATTGCCTTTCCTCGAATAGTTCCATCTTTTTCTTCTTTTAGACATGAATTTGCGAGTTTCCCAAGAAAGGCATGGACTGTTGGATATGCATTATAGGAATAACAGTGTGAGACTTATCGTATCTATTTACACATATACTAGAAGACATAGAAACCGCACACCTACATTATATACTAGAGGACATAGAAACCGCACACCTACATTATATACTAGAAGACATAGAAAACGCACACCTACATTATATACTAGAGGATATAGAAACCGCACACCTACATTATATACTAGAGGACATAGAAACCGCACACCTACATTATATACTAGAAGACATAGAAACCGCACACCTACATTATATACTAGAGGACATAGAAACCGCACACCTACATTATATACTAGAAGACATAGCAACCGCACACCTACATTATATACTGGAAGACATAGAAACCGCACACCTACATTATATACTAGAGGACATAGAAACCGCACACCTACATTATATACTAGAAGACATAGCAACCGCACACCTACATTATATACTAGAAGACATAGAAACCGCACACCTACATTATATACTAGAAGACATATATACCGCACCTACATTATATGATTATTATACTAGAGGACATAGAAACCGCACACCTACATTATATGATTATACTAGAGGACATAGAAAACGCACACCTACAGTATATGATTATTATACTAGATGACATAAAAAACGCACATCTACATTATATGATTATTATACTAGAGGACATAGAAACCGCACACCTACATTATATGACTATTATACTAGAGGACATAGAAAACGCACACCTACAGTATATGATTATTATACTAGAGGACATAAAAAACGCACACCTACATTATATGATTATTATACTAGAGGACATAGAAAACGCACACCTACATTATATGATTATTATAAAAGAAGACATAGAAAACGCACACCTACACTATATGATTATTATCTAGAGGACATAGAAAACGCACACCTACATTATATGATTATTATAAAAGAAGACATAGAAAACGCACACCTACACTATATGAGTATTACTACATGAAAACGAAATACGAAAGGATTCCATCAAAGATATATCACATCTTTATTACTAAGCACAAACTGAATAACTACAAAATGTTTAAAACTATGTATTTATATATATAGTTATTGTTTTTCATGTAAAAACGCATGTATCCCAAGTGTGCGTTTTCTTTGTCATCTAGTATAGTACTCTAATATCCACCAGCACAGTTAGGCGTTTTGGAGAACCAAGTATCTAAATATACCATGATATCACAAATTTAGATTATCACCCTAGACGGTGGTAGTATCTTTACTTGCCAGGACGTTTTCATGTACAACAAGATCTGTAGTATTATTATAAATCAAAATGTCCATGAGCTGTTGAGTGCAAATTAGTGGTTTTACACGGTTCAATCGCCATCCAGCCATCCGTCACAGGTTGTACACTATAAAATATCTACGGAGAACAATCAGTGACAGGCGGATGTGTAGTCCAGTGATAACACGATGCACTGGTAATCCAGGGATCGCAGGTTCGATACACCGTCTGACCCTATTAAACCGATGTCTCGTGTCGTAAAAGATCCAGAGGAGACTCTGGAATGGGTCTCTGTCTGTATCCTTGCACTATCCTCCAACAATTTAAAATGACTAATCTCTTCAGGAGGAGTCGCTCATATGGGCAACCAGTAGCGACGATAAATACACGTAAAACACACACAGCAGTGACACCAGTCGCCCAAATGAATTTATGTGGAAGTAGTGATAGCGCAGAAGATTCGCGTTAGCTTCTAGTGTGACAGATCCGGAGTTCTAGCCCCACTGGAGCCGTTACGATTGTGCCCTTAGGCAAGGCATTTAAGTTCCACGTTGCCTCTTCTCTCTCCCTCGAGGCGATGGATTCCATCAGGAATGAGGTCTCGAGAGTGATTAATATATGTTGTAAGAACTTGTTTCGCAGTCGAGCTAAAATAAATGTGTATAAACTAAATGTATTTATGCGGTGGCGACTTTAAATAAATTCAATCAGTCTGTCAGCAGAGACAATACAGACGGATCTGCAGTCCAGTGGTAACACGCTGGAATGGTAATCAATGGATCGCAGGTTCGATCGCCCGCCTGACCCTAATAAAAGTATTTCAGATGGGACGTTAAACCGAAGTCTCGTGTCGGTGCTATGCACCGTGCACTTAAAAGAACCAGATGAGACTCTGGAATGGGTCTCTGTTTGTATCATTGCACTATCCTCCAACAATCTAAAATTACTAATCTCTTCAGGAGGCGTCGCTCATATGGGCAACCGGTAGCGACGATAAATAAACGTAAAACACACACAGCAGTGACACAGTGACATATTCCTCCTCCGTGGTCAAGTGGCTAAGGGCACCGACTTGTATATCACTGTATCCTATCATCACTGATGTTCACGGGTTCGAAACTAGCCCAGTGCCGCTTTATATGAAAACGTTGGCAGTTTCTTATGGAGGTTTGTGCACCACGTACTGGATAACAGCTGGAACCTGCCCAGGAAAGGTGTTGTTAGGTAAGCTGCCCGCCGCTCACATCGGCAACCAGTAGTGACGGTAAATAAACATTAAAACGAAACAGCGACATAATTGCATATGGGTCGGTAGTCCAGTTGTATGTAAGGTTCGATCTCCCGTCTTGCCCTAATGATATTAACAGTAGTTCAGATGGACCTTTAATCTGAGGTCTCGTGTCGGTGATTTACACCGTGCACTATCCTCCAACATCTAGCATGATTAATCTCTTTAGGGGCCATCGCTTATATGGGCAACCGGTAGCGACGGTGAATAAACGTAAAGCCCAGCAACGACAGTTTATGCTGTAGCGACTTTAAACACCATTATATAACAACGGCAGTGACCGTCGAAGGACATCCGGGGCCGTGCAGTTAAAGTCATGCACGCATTGATCACTTGCCACTGACACCAATGTGCGTGTGAGCTCTATTTGGTCAGACGATGCAGCTGGAGCCAGGGAGTGTAATGGAGGGGGTGTGGTTATCGTATTGATCACGATTTAAAATCGCTATATGACTGTATTTGATTACATCCTGGTACTCCAAATATACAACAAACAGTTATTGCAAACATTAGAAATAAACAATAATACAATATGCGATACATATTTTCTTTTTATATTTTTTAATACAAATTTATTTTAGCTCGATTGCGAAACAAGTTATTTCCACTTTTATTAATCACTCTCGAGACCTCATTCCTGTAAGAATCCATCGCCACGAGGGAGATTTTATATATATCTTTTTATATGCCTCGCATTATATAAAACATGTATTATAACACAGATACAAGTACAGATAAAAAGGGAGGTTGGTTTAAGCATATGTATTCATTCATAATGTACAGTACATATCTATTGTATACAGAGTATATATTTAATCGAAAGCTTAACGCTTATTGAGATTATCTCCATTAAGGAGTAAAACAGAAGGCCATGAGTGGTGTTATATGACAACCAACAATTCGATGATAATGTTATACAACTTTTCTCCTATCTCAAACTCAGTCTCAAGCTTCTGATTGGTTCAGCTGGCAGTAAAACTCAGAATCAACCAATCAAATCATTTCAGCTTGAGTTTGAGATCTGAGAAAAGTGTTATAGCCTCGGGCACAGGACGACATAGTTAGTTGTCCTATAACGTGACCCACATAGCAATCTTACTTATTTACAGGTTACGTGTTATTAGTTGTTAAAAAGAAAGATGATACTGTGAATCGATCTTCTGCTAGAAGTTATAGTATCTTTAGTAACCTTAGGGTGACAATAATTGCTATAAACCTACAGGAAAAAAATTCTGAAAGTCCAAAAATAGTGTACAGGTAGCAAACCATATCTAATATCTGAATGCAGGAATGCCTACAACAAGGTCATTATAATTATTTTGTTTACACATACCAGGCACAATATATATTCA
Source organism: Archivesica marissinica (assembly GCA_014843695.1). Taxonomy (NCBI): domain Eukaryota; kingdom Metazoa; phylum Mollusca; class Bivalvia; order Venerida; family Vesicomyidae; genus Archivesica; species Archivesica marissinica. The sequence goes on from CM026386.1 coordinate 48,971,632, forward strand.
TGTATACACGTGCTGCGGGATGCTAGAAAGGGCATGTCGAATCAGTTTATATTTGTGTCCACTGAAGAATTTAAGAATTTAATTACAGGGTTAGCCGCATGATCAAAGTCATGTTGCAAGCGCCCCTCCTAAACCATAATTTTCGTGAAAACATAGCTGGGTCAACAGGGTACATATTGCTCCAGCGTAGCGTAAATATTGCAGAGCCAGATGCCCTGTTACCTAAGTAAAAGCAGTTTAATTGTGGTATAGATACAGACAAAAAATCACAAATACACAACGGTTGATACACTCATGCATGCATACACATCTCGCATACGTTGCTTACACGTTTATATGTAAACAAAATGAAGTTAATATGTTTCAAGGCTATTGTTGTTCGAACCAATGAACCATAATATTTATTTATCCGCGAGCATGAACTGTTTTATGAGGAACTATATTTTAACGCGGATGTATTTACTAGAGTTTTTCACACGACTGGCTCTATGTAATAGCTACGTTGAAAATGCGATAGGAATATTAACAAACGTTCCGTGTATTGAATTTCGAATGTTTAATTGACTCTCGGGTGGAAAAAAGTAATAAACGTACTTCAAAGACTTGGATAAGAAATTGTAGTTGGACGCGTGATATCTGGAGGAAAGTCGTGGTAGTTGGTTCCAATAGTAAAGGCTCACAAGCGACTCGCAGTTCTCATTGCGCACAAGTTGTTTAAAGAATGTATGAAAGTTAAAGGCGATAGTCAGTGATAGAATTCAACATATACAAAATTCTCGGATTGTTTAAGGTAACCGCTTTTTCATTGATATTTCGTTCTCTAATGTTATAATAATGATGTAAATATGTAATTAAAATCGTCCAAACAAAGCTAATGTAGCCTGATCGCAATCAAATCTAATGGAGGCGGACCACTGTACATTTAATGGCCGCTTAAACGAGCTCAATGCTCTTTCTTGCAATAACTTCATATGATGGGCACTGTTATTGTTTTGCGTCCCATAATTTTCAGAGATCCGCATTTTAAGCGTATTTCTAACAAGCTTTGGAATTTTATTACATCTATAAAATTGTATTGCATTTCACATAAATATACCGTACAAAGACAAGTAATATTGACATATAGTTTTGTTTAATGGTACAATAATTTGTTGTTTGCCGAGATACTTTTTCGATCATGTTATATAGGTATGGACAAAGATGTGTGATTCAGGGGACTCGGGTTATGATTAAGAAGATACTTATGACGAACGGATCAGTATCTTGTATGCATATTATTGTGTCTTAGACTGATTCGTTCTCCATTTATGGCGCAATGTAATGGCATTTTAATGTTTAATTTTATCCTATAACTCCGATCTGCCTCATACTTGATGTCATAAAACGGAAATAACTTAAGCAGTAAAAGACAAAACACGCAGCGGATTTTCGGAGAAGCCATTTTGAATTTAATTTTGGAAATTACGTTGGATGAAACGTTGACTCTTAATAACTTGCAGACTACCAGGTTTTCGTCAGCAGAATTCCGTGGGTACTTTAATTAAAATAAGCAGCTTAATAGGTATAGTGAATTTAAATAAAATACTGGACACATTTGAATACATGGATTGGTTGGAAATGGAGACACAAACATGCCGGTAACAAATTTTACATTTGTCTGAATTTTATGTCGATTGTTTATAATTTAATATATGGTCTGTGAAAACTGAGACTTCTGCAGTCAAAATTGAAGACATGTGCTTGTATGATGAATTCCTACAGTGAAACCATTGAAACATGAATCACACGTTGCGCAAATAAATCCAGGAATGTAAGTTAGTAAAGGTAAACACGCAAACTAATTATACATTGTTTGATAATTTGTAGCTACATTTAGCTTTTTAAATCGACATTACCAAGCAATACTTATGTTACACACACGCATAACACAACATGTGTGTATATTTAATCTTAAATCCGTACCCTGGTACACTTTATCTTCATTATAATGTGTCAACGTTGGTTAGATTTCTCCTTTAGTTTAATATATACTTTTTTTAATGATTTGATTTCCTAATATTTTATTGCTCTATTTGTATCCATGTATGTTATAATCACATTCATATTATGTACAAATAAATAATTAGGAAATGTGTACTGTATATTCTTTATTTACAACTCTCAACAGTGTACATACAGTATATTACAATAATATTACAAGTATAGGTTGCATCATAAACGTACAATGCCACTTCAACATGGAGTTATAAGAGATGAATACAATTATACACACTCATTTATCACAGTATGTTAGGGATAAAGCTGCAATATACCTGCTCATCGGATATTAAAAACTACTGTAAAACAATGACAAACACTGAACGGTAAAATAGGTACTCTTGCACACTTGATTAAGAATTGGTCATATGAAATATATGTACATTACTAAACTATACACACATATGCTTAAATACTAACAGCATACATGTGTTCATCATCAACGAACTTAAATCATTCATCAGACTATATCACAACAACAACGTGTTTGTATTAACATCAAATTACAGGTTATGTAACATGACAGAAATATGTTAACAACAACAACAACAATAACAACAACAACTTGTTTTTATTGACGACAGTTACAAGTTTATGTAACATGACACGAATATGTTATACAAAATACAAACATTGAGCATAACATATAATGAAATGTATGTTTCACAATATAGTTTAATTGAACAGATTTCTTAATCAACCTATACTTTTACCACATTCAATAAAAACTATTGAATGCTGTCTCATAGCAATAGCTATCATTATACTCTTGTTGATATCTTATATACCCCTCTAAACACTGACATTTATAAATGTATAATGTATTTCCCTTGCACAGCTCTCAAGGTTGTAAATAGAAACGAAAAGTGTTACGCATATAAATAAATCATTCTTTAAAACTGATAACATTAATGCAGTACATAACAACAACACAAACCGCAAATAAAACATTATCACACAAAATACATATAGCACAGTTTCAAAGCTTCAAAGTTTAATATTTGTGTGTTTTACGTTTATTTATCGTCGCTACCGGTTGCCCATATGAGCGACGCCTCCTGAAGAGAGTAATCATTTTAGATTGTTGGAGGATAGTGCAATGATACAGACAGAGACCCAATTCCAGAGTCTCCTCTGGTTCATTTACGTGCACGGTGTAAAGCACCGACACGAGACCTCGGTTTAACGTCCCATCTGAAAGACTGTTAATTGTATTAGGGTCAGACGGGGGATCGAACATGCGATCCCTGGATTAATACGGAAAATCAACATTATATATACGTTTGGCCATTAACAAAAAGTAGTTTGAATATGGCAAAGAAATAAATAAAAGCATATAGTCACTTCTAATATTACTCATAGCTAAAACACACACAAAACAACATAAAAATATGATAAACACACAATGAACACAGCTACACACACAACCACTTATGTGTGTAACTGCTATATTTTTCAATTTTCAAAATGCAGGATTATAAATCTTTAATTCGCATTAACTTATATCTGTAAAAGTGTCACAAAATTAAATGACACTGATAGCTTTTAAATGATTATTTACTGCCGTTAAGAGGTGCTCAAAAATGACGTTCTTTATCAATATATATTTATTTTACAAACCTCAATATGCATTTATGATTTATGTTCCTAATATAGGATGGTGCGATCACAGTTCCTGTAATCAGACACCGAACATATACTTGTTGTACTATACTACATTCATATTTTAAATACGCTACATTTATATGTTTTATAATTTCAAAACAATGATCGGCGATATTCTAAAATATATACTATTCAATCAGGCAATATGGTTGATTAATATTTGCATTGACTATTTATAGAATATAATAGGAACGTCATAACATTACACTGGTATTAATAATACCTTATCTTGATATGTTGACAACTATGTATAGGATATAAGCCGAAAACGATCCAATATGTAAAATATTGGACTGTGTGAGGCGTGTAGCGCCGAAGACAGTATCAGTATTTTACATATTGGACCGATTTGAGGCCTATATCTTACTTAAAACACACACTTATATAACATGATCCTAATAATTAACATTATTTCGTACATTTACGCATAGGATTTAATATAATACTCTGGCCTTTTGACAGCAGTCCGATATTATTACAGTGTTTTAGATGCTACTTCTGTACAATATATTCAGTTGTCAATCGTTTCATGTACACATAAACAAAACATAGCATGTATATACTATATATATTATATTGTGAATGTCTTATAATTGTGGTAGACATGTACACTGAGACATACAATTAATAAAAATTGAAAGAGAAAATACTTGGATAATGTAGTATTCTTTTTAAAAGTATTATTTTGATTGCTTATTTTATTCTTACTGTTACTAAAACAGCACGTGATCTAGAATGATCTATGCAGATATGAACATTATTTACCAAATACTATATTCATAACTGCATTGTATGGAGATTTCGTTCAGACGTTAACATATACAGTCAAACCTGTGCTAAAGGCCACCTCCGAATAAAGGCCGCATATGAAAAACATGTCTCTAAAGACCACCATTGTTCTCTCCCGTCGAGCCATTTGCAATGCATTTCAACCCTTTTCAACCCTCTATTGAGAGGCCACTTGTCAACAAAGGTCATAGTTTTACTTTCCCGAGGGTGGCCTTTATAGACAGGTTTGACTGTATATATAATTACATACTATATGTACAATTCATGAGTACACGGTATAAATAACCGGATTAAAATGTCAAATAATAATTCACAGAATGAATTTGTAACGTATGGTATAATGTGGTGACTTTATTAGTTCATACTTTGAACATAAAGTAAGATATAATTAATATGCATTCACAACTTTACAAACTTACACAAAGTACATTCGCTTTGATATATTAAGATTTGCTTACATGCACATTGAACACACACACATGTATCAGGAAACTCATTCAGAGATGTTACAGAAGACATTGAACGAGCTTATGTACTTTGTTTTAGATTTGAAGTAGAAAGGCGTTCTTTAAAACAAAACAAAAACAATAGAAATAAGTAACGAAATAGTACATTGAACATAGCTGAGCATATTTGTGATATCAAAACAAGTTAACAAATAGTACAATGAATAATGCTAAGCATATTTGTGATATCAAAATAAGTTAACACATAGTACATTGAACATAGCTGAGTATAGTTGTGATATCAAAACAAGTTAACAAATAATACATTGAACAATGCTAATCATATTTGTGATATCAAAACAAGTTAACACATAGTACATTGAACATAGCTGAGCATATTTGTGATATCAAAAAAGTTAACAAATAGTACATTGCACATAGCTACGCATATTTGTGATATCAAAACAAGTTAACAAATAGTACATTGAACAATGCTGAGCATATTTGTGATATCAAAACAAGTTAACACATAGTACATTGAACATAGCTGAGTATAGTTGTGATATCAAAACAAGTTAACAAATAGTACATTGAACATAGCTGAGCATATTTGTGATATCAAAACAAGTTAACAAATAGTACATTGAACATAGCTGAGCATATGTGTGATATCAAAACAAGTTAACAAATAGTACAATGAATAATGCTAAGCATATTTGTGATATCAAAACAAGTTAACAATTAGTACAATGAATAATGCTAAGCATATTTGTGATATCAAAACAAGCTAACAAATAGTACATTGAACATAGCTGAGCATATCGTTGATATCAAAACAAGTTAACAAATAGTACAATGAATAATGCTAAGCATATTTGTGATATCAAAACAAGTAAACAAATAGTACACTGAACATAGCTGAGCATATTTGTGATATCAAAACAAGTTAACAAATAGTATATTGAACATAGCTGAGCATAGTTGTGATATCAAAACAAGTAAACAAATAGTACATTGAACATAGCTGAGCATATTTGTGATATCAAAACAAGTTAACAAATAGTACATTGAACATAGCTGAGCATATTTGTGATATCAAAACAAGTTAACAAATAGTACAATGAATAATGCTAAGCATATTTGTGATATCAAAACAAGTTAACAATTAGTACAATGAATAATGCTAAGCATATTTGTGATATCAAAACAAGCTAACAAATAGTACATTCAACATAGCTACGCATATTTGTGATATCAAAACAAGTAAACAAATAGTACACTGAACATAGCTGAGCATATTTGTGATATCAAAACAAGTTAACAAATAGTATATTGAACATAGCTGAGCATAGTTGTGATATCAAAACAAGTTAACAAATAGTACATTGAACATAGCTGAGCATATTTGTGATATCAAAACAAGTTAACAAATAGTACATTGAACATAGCTGATCATATTTGTGATATCAAAACAAGTTAACAAATAGTACAATGAATAATGCTAAGCATATTTGTGATATCAAAACAAGTTAACAATTAGTACAATGAATAATGCTAAGCATATTTGTGATATCAAAACAAGCTAACAAATAGTACATTGAACATAGCTGAGCATATTGTTGATATCAAAACAAGTTAACAAATAGTACAATGAATAATGCTAAGCATATTTGTGATATCAAAACAAGTTAACAATTAGTACATTGAACATAGCTACGCATATTTGTGATATCAAAACAAGTAAACAAATAGTACACTGAACATAGCTGAGCATATTTGTGATATCAAAACAAGTTAACAAATAGTATATTGAACATAGCTGAGCATATTTGTGATATCAAAACAAGTTAACAAATAGTACATTGAACATAGCTGAGCTTATTTGTGATATCAAAACAAGTAAACAAATAGTACATTGAACATAGCTGAGCATATTTGTGATATCAAAACAAGTTAACAAATAGTACATTGAACATAGCTGAGCATATTTGTGATATCAAAACAAGTTAACAAATAGTACAATGAATAATGCTAAGCATATTTGTGATATCAAAACAAGTTAACAATTAGTACAATGAATAATGCTAAGCATATTTGTGATATGAAAACAAGCTAACAAATAGTACATTGAACATAGCTGAGCATATTGTTGATATCAAAACAAGTTAACAAATAGTACAATGAATAATGCTAAGCATATGTGTGATATCAAAACAAGTTAACAATTAGTACATTGAACATAGCTACGCATATTTGTGATATCACAACGAGTTAACAATTAGTACATTGAACATAGCTACGCATATTTGTGATATCAAAACAAGTAAACAAATAGTACACTGAACATAGCTAAGATATATAAGTAAACAAATAGTACATTAAACATAGCCAAACATGTTTGTGATTTCCAGACAAGTAAACAAATAGTACATTAAACATTGCTAAGTATATAAGTACACCATCAGGAATGAGGTCTCGAGAGTGATTTATATAAGTTGAAATAACTTGTTTCGCAATCGAGCTAAAATAAATATGTATAAACTAAGTACACAAATAGTACATTAAACATAGCTAAGCATATAAGTACACAAATAGTACATTAGGCATAGCTAAGCATGTTTTTAGTATAACACACATAATATGTTTGATGCTGTTTTGTGTACACACACTAGTAGATTACCTCAGCCAACATTCGCATGAAATAATCAAAGACATACATCACATAATTATATGGTTTCCGGATAAACCATATATTACTGTATTACATACTGTATATTCTTTTGCATTCATAAATCATGTCATGCACCAACTATTTAACATAGCATATATATAATGTTAAGATATTATAGAAATTAAATTAATATGAGTATTAGTTTATACAAATTTAATTTAGCTCGATTGCGAAACAAGTTCTTCTAACTTATATTAATCACTCTCGAGCCCTCATTCGTGATGGAATCCATCGCCACGTGGGAGAGAGAATAGGTATGTGGAATTTAAATGCCTTGCCTAAGGGCACACTCGTAACGGCTCCCGCAGGGCTCGAACTCCGGGCCTTTCGCACATTAAGCGAACGCTCTACCACTGCGCTATCACGACTTAGATGTGAGTATTATACACCAACTACTGCTATGGTAGTTGAATTATGTTAAAATGTTTCACTTCCATGTACAAACACCACATGCATAAATAGTGTTGCATATAGTATTGTATTCAATCTTAAATAGTCAATTTATAATACAAAACAAATGAACGCAAGTGTATAGTTATGCATGCTATACGAGTTATGGTATTGTAACTAATAGTTTACCCAGGACTAGTCAATATATGTTGAAGCAAATGTGTGTCCAGTGGTTAACACGTTGGACTGGTAATTCAGGGACCGCAGTTTCTGAACCTAATACAAGTAACAGTCTTTCAGATGGGACTTTCAACCGAGGTCTCGTGTCGGTGATTTACACCGTGCACGTAAAGGAACCAGAGGAGAATGTGTCTCTGTCATTGCACTATCCTCCAACAATCTAAAATGACTAATGTCTTCAGGAGGCGTCGTGCATATGGGCAACCGGTAGCGACGATAAATAAACGTAAAGCACATAACATTGGGCAATATACATTGCTATATATTACATTATCAAACGCATATGGGCAACCGGTAGCGACGATAAATAAACGTAAAGCACACAACATTGGGCAATATACATTGCTATATATTACATTATCTAACGCATATGGGCAACCGGTAGCGACGATAAATAAACGTAAAGCACATAACATTGGGCAATATACATTGCTATATATTACATTATCTAACGCATATGGGCAACCGGTAGCGACGATAAATAAACGTAAAGCACATAACATTGGGCAATATACATTGCTATATATTACATTATCTAACGCATATGGGCAACCGGTAGCGACGATAAATAAACGTAAAGCACATAACATTGGGCAATATACATTGCTATATATTACATTATCTAACAGAATATACACAGTTAATACTCTTTTACCAAGTGCGACTACACACATTAGTTAGTTGCAAAATAACTACATTTCTTAATAATATAATGTGTCTCTTCTCTATGGTAGAATATCTGATTATTTTCATGTGCGGAATTGACTTGTGAAATAGTTGGTGATATTACCCGGGTGCCCGTTCATCCATGGACTACTGCTCGGAGTAAAACCCGGAGTCTTCCTCGGTCAATAATAGCTGGATAGTCGCCGTATACCCTACACTGTTGTGGCGAATTTAAAATCCCCCAAAACCAAACCAAACATTTACAGAAAAATAAATAGTACGTTCATAACATTGAGTATTATATAGTGCTAATCTATAGATATTATATCAGTGCTGTCAAATAAATAAATGTGTATTAATTAGTATAGTTAAGCTTAATGACTTAATGCGTGTACATATATTAATTATTATATTTTAATGTTGAATACTTGAAAGCAAGCATCACCTAACATATCACAATAATACATGCAATAATGGATCCTAGGCCCGAGGTTATACAACTGTTCTCAGAACTCAAACTGGAGCTTCAAGTGCTTTGATTGGCTACGTCTGCGATTTACTCTTGGCTGAACCAATCAGAAGCTTGATACTGATTCTGGGTAGAGTTTTATAACATCGGGTCCTAGTCTGGAGGTTATAAAACTATTCTCCAATCTCAACCTCAATCTGAAGCTTTTGATTGGTTCAGCTGAGAGTAAATCTTGGAATAAACCAATTAAATCACTTGAGTTGAAGATTGGGCTCATGACAACACTATTGTTTAATACACAATTTGTGTAGGTCTGTTAAGTTGGCGTGTAGATGGTAGTTGATTGTTGCCATCATGGTAGATTGACTTAATTGTTCAAATGAGTTCTCTCGTTAAATAAAGTCTTTATTATTCTTATTATTATTATTGACAAAAACAAAATTATTTGAGTTCTATCCAAATATAATCACTGTTACTTATTGCCTTACTTTACATAAATGGTTCTTAATTATGTTGTTTTATCTAATCATAAACACTGACATAATATAAATAATGAAAATATTTATTTAAATGCATATAAATGCTATAAGCGACATTCTGAACTACATTACTGCCGTAACTCAATCTATTCTCATATCATTACATCAAATATGTAAGCATGGATATAAAAAACAATAAAACTCTAAAGAAATACAACATTTAAATGATTCCCACACTCCACACACGTTCTTCTTCTGTGTGTCCTAGGCTTTCGACTCGTACGCGGAAAAATGTACAACACATTTCATAAAGTACCTAATTCAAAAGCTCCCCCGATGCTCTATTGCCTGTGCTCCGCTATACAGGATATTTATTGAGATGAAAACGATAATTTCTACACCACACACAGAACCCATCTATTGCCTAGCAAATATTCAATAAATCATATGTAAAGCCCTGGGACGTAATAAAAATGAATACCACGCAAAAAATAAATCCCAGGCGGTTTCAGGTTTAGTTAAAAGTTGGTTACAATGATAGTTTGCAGTAACGTTTCAAACATACAGTTGACATATTTATGTGTATACATATAGTGATAGCTTTAACACAGATAATGTTTCACTTAATGTTATTGTCTACAGTTAGAAAACCATGGATTGTTGGGATGTAGCATATCTTGTGCTGGAGTCTATTATTTTAACACGAATATTCCGTTGTATTTGCTGGATTGCTTGCGAAGTCAGTTTGCATATCGTCGTGGTTTAGTTGTAGAGCGTCGGGATTGAGCTCGCTGGATTTCGTGTTCGATACTCGGTCACACCAGGTAAAATCTATGTAGAGTCATTGAGGATCATACCTGTACTGGTTAATCGGTTAGGTCGGTTAGGTTAAGCCTGACGGGTAAACCGTGTAAAAGTCCGCGCAAGGGGGTTCGATATTTAGTGGCAATTAAATAAATAAAATCCATACTATAAATATGGAAACATATAAAAATTGATAGCCAAAAGACATGACATTAAAATGTCAAAAACGAAATATATGCATAATTATATATGTAGTATTGTAGGTCCTCCATTTTATATCTAAACAGTCCTTCATTTTCAGTATATATCTGCCTGAAAACCATGTTTATTAATTATAATCCACATACAAGATGATACTTTCTGTTATTGAAGCAAGTTCTAAACGAATTGCTATTTGGAGAATCGGGTTTTACAAATAAATACAAGTAGATATTTATTCTATGACAGCTAGTAAAGTATTATATATCTCTTCAAACAAATATAAAGAATCATCAGAGGGTCAAAGTACGCTATGCTATCTATTCCATTCATACACAAAGAATGTCCCATTTCTTCAAGCACAGCCTCGGTCACACCACCTGCACCGATACTACCAGATGAGTGTTCACAGTCGCTTCAGATAAACCTCTCCATACCACACACCTATTGCCTCAAAGCCCTAATGTTTAAGCAGTTGTCGAAAACCACACACTCATTTCGAAGATGCACAGGCCGATCTGTGCCCTCCAATGGCTATTCACTCTCCCATTAAATATCGCAAGATACACCACTCATTGAGCCAGTATTTGGCTCCTCATCCCCACTCCAAAGACTATATCCTTCGTCATATATCCCCCAATACCCAATCGTTCTTCATCGTCGCTTCAAACACATTATGCTTCGTAATATATCCCCCCCCCCGTACCCAATCGTTCTTCATTATCGCTTCAAGCACATTACGCTTCGTAATATATCCCCCCCACTGCCCAACTGTTCTTCATCGTCGCTTCAAAGACATACACATCGTAATATATCCCCATACCCAACTGTTCTTCATCCTCGCTCCAAACCCATTACGCTTCGTAATATATCCCCATACCCAACTGTTCTTCATCCTCGCTCCAAACACATACGCTTCGTAATATATCCCCATACCCAACTGTTCTTCATCCTCGCTCCAAACACATTACGCTTCGTAATATATCCCCATACCCAACTGTTCTTCATCCTCGCTCCAAACACATTACGCTTCGTAATATATCCCCATACCCAACTGTTCTTCATCCTCGCTCCAAACACATTACGCTTCGTAATATATCCCCATACCCAACTGTTCTTCAGCCTCGCTCCAAACACATTACGCTTCGTAATATATCCCACCCAGTACCCACTCGTTCTTCATCCTCGCTCCAAACACATTACGCTTCGTAATATATCCCACCCCATACCCAACTGTTCTTCATCCTCGCTCCAAACACATTACGCTTCGTAATATATCTCACCCAGTACCCAATCGTGCTTCATCCTCGCTCCAAACACATTACGCTTCATAATATATCCCACCCAGTACCCAATCGTTCTTCAGCATCGCTTCAAACACATTACACTTCGTAATATATCCCCCCACTGCACAATGGTTCTTCATCCTCGCTGCAAAGACTATTCGCTTCGTAATATACGCCCATACCCAACTGTTTTTCATCCTCGCTGCACAGACTATTCGCTTCGTAATATACCCCTATACCCAACTGTTCTTCATCCTCGTTACAAAATACTACACGCTTCGTAATACATCCACTCCAATACCAAATGGTTCTTCTTCATCGCTTCAAAGACTACACGCTTCGTAATCTAACCCCTCCAATACCCCAAATGGTTCTTCACTCTCGATTGCCTTTCAAAAGTTGCAAAATTGATAATGATGATATTTTAGCTACTTTCATTTCTAGTAACTCACCTGTACCCGACAATAATTTCAATGTTCAGAATCGTTTTTCCACCCATCTGATTAACAAGGATATTATTATCTTTCACCCATCGACTCCGTACTAACCATAAGGTACCATACTCGCTCGATTAACCGTTGACAATACTACTGGATGTTTCAATGTGATTTTCAATTGTCTTTTAAATGGTTTTGTTTTGCATGGATTGTGATTTTACAAAGTTGAAATATAGCTTGAATAATGCGCATTCGAAGGGTGGAATGAAAATTAAAGGGGGCTAATCGATTGATGTCATCGCAGGTGAACATTTTGCTGTCAGTGGTTGGTTTGGGTATGTCGTGATTAAGGTATATTAGTGCTATTGATGTATGTAGAATGGAAAACCTCTTGCTTATTGTCGCAGCATTGTCTTTGTAGAAGAGAAGAGAAAATATGAAAATGAAAATCTGTGTTCGTTTGAAACATAAAATGGGATGTCTGCACTGAAACACACGTATACCCAATACGCATTCATCGAGGTAGGTTCGAAATGAAATGGTGGTCGTTGTGTCTACATCGGCCAAGGACTCATGCATCGCTATAGCTACACGGTCATGGTCATAGCAAGCTAAGAATGCATGTACGTAATCATCTGAGCTATACAATTCCTTAGTAACGCGCAACATGTCTACGTCCCCGCGAGGGGTTCGACATTAGCGGAAGATAGAAGATAGATAGATAGTAACATGTTGGGTGGACTCTCCGTTTCATGATGGGAACACAACGCATAATGTTGTAACAAAACAATAATATTTTCTAATTTCTATCAAGTGTAAGTTGTGCCTCTGCAGGTTATATATTCTATATTGCAATTGCAATTGTTCTGCCGCGTAGTTATAGTGTATCAATACTTTTCCAGCACGATCCAGCATTACTAGCACATATAGGAAGCATTTACCAAATATATTCTAACGAAACGAACAATACTGCACAGATAACATAGTGATTATAGTAATTAACAATGTAGCTTGGGTTATTATATACTGCCAAGAAATATGAACTCACACGGTGTTAAATAACCTGAACATTCTTGGAATATATTTTGAAAGAAATATCCAAACCCGACATGCACTACAGAAATGATCATTTTCAACTAAATGGTGCAAATCAATGAACAAGGGATACTAGATATTGCCAAGAAATATGAACAACGTACACGGTGTTGAATAACCTGAACATTCTTGGAAGATATTTTGAAAGAAATATCCAAACTCGACAAGCACTAAAGAAATGATCAGTATCAAATAAATGTTGCAAAACAATGAACACATACATTGGTAAATCATGCCATTGTGTAGCTAGAAAGTATGCAATTGTTGAGGAATGGATCCATTCACAGACAACCGTATGCACATATGGAACACAACAGTTAATAATGCAAACGATTGGCTACTTCGTACAAAGTCGCCATTAGGAACTAGACTATTACAAAGATAAATTGAAAACAAAAACATATTAATTTTGAAGTTAAGGAAATCACGAAGTGAACATATTTGAAAATTGACATGAATGTTCTGCATGTTGCATAAGTGCATGCCTAACCGAACGCCGGGGCACAGCAAATGCATACAGTTATCAAAAACACATTGCATTCCCAAATACCAGACGGTGCATTTTACAAAATAAAAAACACATATCGTTTTCAGTTTTGCAGATTTGTTGAATTTAGTTAGAGCCTAGACGAATTTAACATTACAAACAGTAGTGCAGTATTCACCCACTGAAAACAACAAGACCATCAAAGCTGTTCAATCACACTAATATTCCAATGTTTCCAATTGTGTACCGAGATCGGTAGATAGGTTTCATCTCATATAATGCTATTGTATTTTTTGCAAACCTGACAGATTGCATGCATTTGTTACAAGCCTATTGTATGTTTGATCCAGAACAGGCCAAAACTGTAGGTAATGAAATATGAGCATGTTTTATCACTATTCAAAACAAACCCCTTTGTCATGCGCATAACGTATATATTAATGGAGTTGATGATGTAACAAGAAACATGTTATGTTTACGTTACTTAATAAAATATTGAATCTTTTTATAAATAACACAATTGCCGTGCAAGCATTTATATAACAGTAACTAATAAACGTGATAGCGCGTATTACTATAACCAGTTTGGCACGTGCATATCAATTATTATCTATATTAAAATAAAGAAAATTTAGATTTTTAAAAAAAATAGAAAAAACATGTAAAGATCTGTTTTGTGTTTGCATGTACAATTTCGCTTTAATTGATGACAAATATAAAGAAACTTTAAATACATTTCAGAGTTATCGTATCTCAGGCCTTGCACACTTTTCATGCAATGTGTGGACTTCTGTATCCGTCCATCCATCCATTATTCATCGTGTGATATACCCATAAAACATCTTAATGTACGGTGATAGTGTGTGAATCAGACTGTGAGAATATATACAATCGTTCGCTATATGGATAAACACTGAATGTAGAAATAGAAACATTATACAGGTAGAATTGTCAACATATGTTTATGACTTTAAATACAACATATATTGACTATGTGAAGTCGTCTATTTCATTTGACAGGGGGACGTAGCTAGTGACTATCATTGTTTTGAATGTGTAGACCCGACGAATAAATTGAGCTCAGACAGTATAGTTGTGCTGGGGTGGTCTGTGGGCATGGTCCACCTGGGACCGAATTGAGTCTAACATTTCTATTGCATAGAGATCAAATGTCACATTGTCCACACAAACGTATGAGTTCGTCCTGAGATATGGTTTTTTATATTATTTTATCATATTTTATAGCAAATCAATAAGTTTATACAAATATAGTTTAGCTCGATTGCGAAACAAGTTGTTTCAACTTATATTAATCACTCTCGAGACCTCATTCCTGATGGAATCCATCGCCACGAGGGAGAGAGAAGAGGCAACGTGGCATTTAAATGCCTTGTCTAAGGGCACAATCGTAACGGCTCCAGCGGGGCTCGAACTCCGGACCGTTCGCACCTGAAGTGAACGCGCATCCACTGCGCTATCACGACTTCCAGGACTTCCAGCAAATCAATATTACCTATGTCTGAACTATGTGACCACTGATCTAGTGTCTATATCATAGAATCATACTAATATCCATTCCACATGTTATTGCATTGTTGGCCTATTTGGATGTTTTCATTTTCATTTTCTATGACAATCCGCAGGCCCGGACATGCAGTGCTTTATTGGAGCAATACCACAGTTTTACAATCATTTCAGTTAAGTCAATCTGATTAATATAGCAGGGAACGTAAATTTACATATACATGTGTAAACAAAAGGTATGCTCAAATATAAGCATAGTAAAGTAATAAGATCGTATCACTGACGTCCTAAAATTATAGAGTTCTTACTTAAATTGTGTCACGTGACGACACTGAGTATATACGCGTAATTAATACACATTGACGCTTTATCAAGTAAATTAGCCTATGCATATACGACCATGTGATTATGACGCTATGCATTTGCTAGTCATAAACTCTATACTAGTGACGTCATTTCCGTGTGAACTATACATGTCCTTGCCAAATGCCATACACACAGTGACGACATTTTGCGAAACGACGTCACAGTTCTCGGATATGAGTAATAGTGTACGGTGATATAGTGTCATTGTAGCTTGTCAAAGTCTACACCCTTTTTCCAATATAATTATTGACACACATTTCCTAATGACGGATATGACGGATATGACGGATATGACGTCATTGTTTTGGTGCACGATTTTATAAACGTATTATGGTAATATTTGACTTATGATTAATCTCAGCTTATTCAAGATATTTCCAAAAGGTATTATTGTTTACTATATAGTATGCTGCACCAAACCTGTTTATACAAAAACCACCCTGTATTAGGAAGTTCAAACGAAGCAATGGCGACCGGAGCACCTCCTACGTCGAGACAAATATTGTAAATCATTTATGATGTTAATTTCTTCTTTTGATGAGTACCATGTTATACCGCCATTATAGAAATGAATATGATATATGACGGAAGGGTTGAGTAAAGAGTTTTACGCATAATGTAATTGTAACAGTGTTCGTTCGTTTGATCGTTGCGATAGACCACAAGTCGGCCGCTTACACCACTGTCGTGCTGGGTAGTCGCGACTGTATCGCGTCATTTAGGAAGCAATTTGGACCGTGTCATTTTGATAAATTGATTTGTTATCTATGTTATCAAATGTGACACTAAGTTCAGAAGAATATATTATAATATTTAGCTGTAATACTTCTAATATGAATATCAGTTATGAAAGTAGCTGCACGCGTCGATCAATCTGTTGACAATATGCATGTAAATGATGATGTATTATGATAGGATATTCCGAATCTATGACCACTGAAACTCTATCTGTATGTAGGGGATGATTAGA
>CM026386.1:48993710-49063346 GCA_014843695.1 Archivesica marissinica
TTCAGTAATATAGATGTACGCTCTGAATCTGTTTGCATCTTATGCTTTCGTTTCGATTATGTGCACGTACAGGAATACAGTATACATCAGTTATGTCAAAGTCGGTTATGTCGAAGTCGGTTATGTCGAAGTATCCTGTTATCTCGAAGTCGGATCAAAGTCCCGTTTCAGACACTATTATTATACATATAACTGGCTCCGTTTATATCGATGTTCGTTAACTATTCGAAAACTAGACAGCTAGCTTGTTGTTTCTACTCGCTTGCCCCTAGTGGCACCCGGGGTCGTTCTCCACACATACTATTTGGGGAATATGGCCGCAGCTGTGTGTGCAATATTAAATCCTCAAAACACACAAACAACACACACCAGTTTATCATCGTATTCGTCGTATTTGTCAGTAACTGTATGTACATTGCTCCGTGAATGTTCACTAAATATCGTAATTTAACTTGCAAAAGTGGCTGTTGCTGTGTGTATGCACTATTGCTACTGTTAACCCTTTCCCTCATAGAAACACCTATTGACGTTAGTATCAATACGACATACATTGGCAATGTAGTAGCCAAACCAATGTTCATAATTAAGGCCAGAATCGCATGTAGTCCCAGTAATATATATATATGGAGGTTGGATAGATATGGCGACTACTTATCCACTGCATGATAGCTAAATGGTTCTCGTTTGTATGGAGATATAATAGTATATTAACCTAAATATCTATGAAGGAAAGGGTTAATGTATGTCTTGTTGGTTTTATTTCTGCGATTATTTTCTATTTCGAAATATGTCATGCACGGGAGGATAACACCATCACTGCGCAACCGGTAAAATGACTTGCTGAATACTTCATCAAAACGAGTACTATTTCGTGCATGATCGTAATGCGAGATGGCTAAAGGGTATTCTGTTTTGTATATCTGTACTGCCGAGACTCTTGCAAATGCAAAAGCACAGGACTTGGTACTACATCCTTAATTGTTATATCAACGTAACTGATAAGCAAAGCTTCTTAGAAGTGGTGCAAGCGGACTCTAAAACATCCGCAGCTACCATATCTCCCAATAGCGAATGGTAAATAATAATCAACACTACGTATTCATTTCCCAGGAGTTGTGCACCGCATAATCAAGCGTAAACGAACACTTGGTAGAAACAACCAGATAAAATGGCTGTGTGTTATAACTGCATAATATCAACTTATCTGCGAAAGTATCAAATTTCGTACTGAGCCATATCCGGCCACGTATACAGTGGAAACATTAGATTACCAGCAACATGGTTTGACACCTCTATGTATATTCATATCGTTTGTATTACACTTTATGGTTTCGCGGGCCATAGTGGTTTACAAATTCATGACACCGTTTGTAAACAGTTGAATGAGGACCACCCTTAGTAGTAACACAACATCATTCTAACTGTAATTTATCTCTTACTATCCCTGTTTTATAGGACCGCGTGGAATTGCAACAATTACGAATTGCCCAAAATTGGTCTAATTGCTACCTATTTGTAACAATAACGGCACGCTTTGATCTTCGCCGATTTTTGTATCCCAAGAGAATGATGGCGAACTTTATGATATTGTTATCCTGTTGAATAGTGGTCAACTTTTGACTACAGTGCGTTTGATATGGTCATGACCACCTCGGAACAGAGAGATAAATGTTTGAGATAGTAGGAAATAAAATTATACTAAATCAGTACTTGCATTGCCATAAAAGTAGTGATGGTAACCAAACGAACTCCCGCCCAAGGGTTATACGTTTGGTAATAAAATGTCTATATTCCGATCATTTGAAACTAAACAAAGGCCTCGTTAAATGAAACTATTATGTAATGATCTAGGACCTGGTAGAAATTAAATGTCACGTAGATGGTACATTTATGGTCAAGTTATGGCTGAAATGTGTTCCTTTACAAGGTAATAGACACCGTTTTATGTATTCTTCTAAAATAAACATTTCAGTTGATATCGTTAAATCGTACTAGAGTAATAATTACACGATTTATCATATTGTAATAACACTGTTTTAATTATTTACTAACAATCTATAAGAAGGTACTTAGCTGCTTGTCTGTTACTAGCAGTGAACGAAAATAAACAAGACGGTGGCAACATGGCGGAGAACTGTGGGATACAAATAATTTAGTAGAATAAAATATAACGTTCTATGTTGCCATTGTTCAACATGCTCTGGCGGTAGATTTTTCATCTTTTATTAAAATGCAAGTATCATATAATGTACATATATATAATCTAACCTCAATTACTATATTATTATTAGAATTACAAGAAACATATTGCAACAAACAGTATCATAGTATATTAATCACGTGCAATGCTATTCTTATATTCTAGCAAAACCGATTTAATAACTATTTTCGTAACATCGCGAAATCTGGGGACTATTTAGATGAAACCTATATAACATTAAAGGTACATTTATGGAAGTCGTGATAGCGCAGTGGTAGGGCTTCATGCGCGAAAGGTCCGGAGTTCGAGCCCCGCTGGAGCCGTTACGATTGTGCCCTTAGGCAAGGCATTTAAGTTCCACGTTGCCTCTTCTCTCTCCCTCGTGGCGATATAGTGATTAATATAAGTTATACGAACTTGTTTCGCAATTGAGCTAAAATAAATTTGTATAAACTAATAACTATTTCTTAGAAGATTCCTGTTAGGTTTCTGATATTTTTTAAATTATGAATTGCCATTTGATTGCCAATAATTATGTTATTGCAACCGAATAGCATTTAATCGTATAGCTGTATACAGCCATCTTCATCGTGACATTAACATTTATAATTGATTTTCTTTACATGTGTGTTGAATGTCAGATTTGTGCATAAATTATATTTATCACAATTGTTTAGTGTCCTAGTTATGAATAAATTATATTTATAACGATTAATACCATGTTGTCAAATTCGTTGTATATTATATCTGTTTTCAGTATCATCTATGTACAGTACATACATTTCAATTTATACTATAACACATACATGGCACATAGCCATTCTACAAATGAGAATTATAAGAGACAATAGCATATTACAATAACATTAAATATGTTTTACTTTCTAAACGATATGTAAATGTCGCTAATCATGACATTAAAAAATATTTAAAATACCTTTTTTAAAGATTCTGACAGGGGAAAAGAGCAGTATCGCGCAAATTAGAATATGTGTTAAGAAATCAGAACCACATCTGATCAGATCAGGGTGGATGGATTAGCAGCGTTTTACATAGTTCACATAAAAATGTGTTCCGAAATAAAATAATGTAAACATTATTTACATAGATAAGAACTACGACGCTGTAAAATATTAAAGCACGTTTTGGCACATATACGTATTGCTGTATGCATATCTTATAGGACTCACCAAGAACACAATAAAACGGAACCGAAATGTGGCTTGAACGAGGTACGCACCAATCAGAACATCCCAAACTACCAGTAGTCGAACCTGTGAATGAAGGCCACACTTAGAAGAGGAGAAAGTCGGTCTCTGTATGAAGGTTATTGTCTTTCCACATGTTCAATGATTCTATAAAGGCAGGCAACTAACTGATCCACGTAGGCGGTCTTTATATATTCCCAGACTGGTCTTCTAGTTCGAATAACATCTATAATACAGGTTAATCTGTACAGAGCTTCTGTCCCACTTACAAACAAAGTTCATATTGTAAGTACATTTATATCCGAACGAATACATAGGGTGGCAATCGATTTTATTTATTTCTGTTTATCTTAGTATATAAGTCACTATTTGCAAATTTGTTATTTTTCCATGGGCCGTGATGCAAAATGACATTAAAACAATCAGTGTGTGTGCGTGCGTGCGTGCGTGCGTGCGTGCGTGCGTGCGTGCGTGCGTGCGTGCGTGCGTGCGTGCGTGCGTGCGTGCGTGCGTGCGTGCGTGCGTGCGTGCGTGCGTGCGTGCGTGCGTGCGTGCGTGCGTGCGTGCGTGCGTGCGTGCGTGCGTGCGTGCGTGCGTGCGTGCGTGCGTGCGTGCGTGCGTGCGTGCGTGCGTGCGTGCGTGCGTGCGTGCGTGCGTGCGTGCGTGCGTGCGTGGCGTGCGTGCGTGCGTGCGTGCGTGCGTGCGTGCGTGCGTGCGTGCGTGCGTGCGTGCGTGCGTGCGTGCGTGCGTGCGTGTGTGCGTGCGTGCGTGCGTGCGTGCGTGCGTGGGTGCGTGCGTGCGTGCGTGCGTGCGTGCGTGCGTGCGTGCGTGCGTGCGTGCGTGCGTGCGTGCGTGCGTGCGTGCGTGCGTGCGTGCGTGCGTGCGTGCGTGCGTGCGTGCGTGCGTGCGTGCGTGCGTGCGTGCGTGCGTGCGTGCGTGCGTGCGTGCGTGCGTGCGTGCGTGCGTGCGTGCGTGCGTGCGTGCGTGCGTGCGTACTTCTACAAAGGTACAGCAATATACAGGGTCATTTGGAACTTACAGGCTATGTGTAAACTAACAAACCAGCGTGTTTTCAATCTAAACGAGATAGATCTAAAGAATATAAAAGGTCACCACGGCACCTCCCCAAACATGTAATATCTCCATTAGAGTTAACAAAGAGCGTTTAGCAAGTTAAATAAATGGGGAATCACATCACAGGACTACTGTCCTTGAATGGATTAATAAGATCATTTAGAACTACTTTCAACCCAGACACGTTATCAAATAAATACATGTATTAACACAAGCAACTGGAGATTTACAAGTCTATCGTCCTTGAACGGAATAATATAACCTTTGGATCTACTTTCGAAGCAGCCACGTTATCAAAGATAACAGAAAGACATGTAGTAACACAAGTCACTTAAGAATTACAAATCTACAGTACTTGAACGGAATAATATAACCTTTGGATCTACTTTCAACACAGATACGTTATCAAAATACCTGTATATTGTATTATTATTATTATTATTATTATTATTATTATTATTATTATTATTATTATTATTATTATAAGTCCACGCTTATATTTTGGCTATCGAATATTGCCCTTCCACAGCCTACTGTTTGCTATTATATTGCCACCGGAAAGTTAACATTGCTAACTATTAGTTTCGTCTTTATCTTGTTCTTTGTTTTCTCGGAATGTCCAATTTCCTTTCCTTGTTTCAGACATTTTCTAGACATAACGATTGCGGGTTTACTTTCGCTAAGAGATTCCGTGCATAGACTTAATTTGAGACTGTCGTTTATTTCGGATCCTAGAGCACGCTTCATTAAACTATTAATAATTAGACAGTAGTTTTATTGAGGGTATTGTCAATGCAAAAATACGTTTACGACCGTAGCTTCGTATTTATTTGAGAACCCCCGAGGCAATCAATACTTGTGGATGCAAATGCACCGAGTCACTGGCAAATATCACCCGCGCACATTTTATTGCCTAAATACCTGCATTTTTGAACATTTCGGACAAACGTGTGGTCATGAAAATGATTGTAGCCACCTGTGCTCTGTGTGTCTGACGGGTGGGAAAATGGACAGGTTGAAGATCCCTTGCACCGATGGCTACTGAAAGATGACGGTTTTATTTCTCTGCGGTTGTCATTTTAGTCAAGTCTTATGATAGGCTAATAACGACATGAAAACGGTGAAGCTGAATATGTGACACTTTTATAAGAATTTCTTTATTTCTGACCGTATTTGTCACGAGATTTGATGGTGATGTTGTCGGATTGTCGCCATACAAAGCGAACATATGCATTCCTAGGTTTTGTTTTGTCATCGTGTGATTGTAAATTGTCGCCACTTGTCTTACATATAATCTGGAGCGTAGGTGTTGTTTTTTTATTATTCCCAGATTAAATAGGCAAACAGAACCTAAATAAATCAGGCAATGTTGGTGTAAAATCTATCTTATACGTTGTGTACGTTGCCGAATTGTCTATATATCTCTTCTATGTTTGCATTTGGGGGCACATGCATTATTTTGCTCATAGTGAATATGAATAGGGCTAATGCATGCACAAACCATGATATAATATCTGCCAAAGTCATATATTAAATTATAAACAAAAAGTGTTCCGAATCACTCAGCAAAATATCGATCCTGAAAGTATGCAAATGGTACAGAGAAATTGTACAGTATAATAAGCTGAAAATTGGAATCATATGCATGAATACACATATCTTTAATGTCTGCAAGTTGGTTTTTTTCTTGTATCATTTTACGGTTCTAAATTCAGTAGCCTTAATAACCTAGACATTGGAGTTGGTTTCTGCAATTGGTTTCTTTTCTATTCGCGTATACGGTTCTAATTTCACTACCAGTAATTAAGCTGAACATTGGAATTAAACTCTCACATATACACATATAGTTAGTTTCTTCATATCGTATTGCGTAACATCATGTCACAATAATTACAAGACGGCCCTAAAGATTAGTTCAGAATTCAGTAGGTTACCCTCTGTAAATAAAGAATTATATCTATCTAATTATTCAATATTCAACATAATTAAAACAACACCACAATCGTCAAATACTAGAGTACATAGAAAACGCAAACTTCGTATAAGTGTGTTTTTACATGAACAATAATAACCATATAAATACATAGTTTCAAACATTTTGGAATATTTTTAGTTGTTTAGTTTGTGTTTTGTAATAAAGAAGTGATATATCTTTGATGGAATCCTTCGTATTTCGTGTTCATGTAATAATAATCATATAATGTAGGTGTGCGTTTTCTATGTCCTCTAGTATATGCTGTAGGTGTACGTTTTCTATGTTCTCTGGTATATAATGTAGGTGTGCGTTTTCTATGTCCTCTAGTATATAATGTAGGTGTGAGTTTTCTATGTCCTCTAGTATATAATGTAGGTGTGCGTTTTCTATATCCTCTAGTATATAATGTAGGTGTGCGTTTTCTATATCCTCTAGTATATGCTGTAGGTGTACGTTTTCTATATCCTCTAGTATATAATGTAGGTGTGCGTTTTCTATATCCTCCAGTATATAATGTAGGTGTGCGTTTTCTATATCCTCTAGTATATAATGTAGGTGTGCGTTTTCTATGTCCTCTAGTATATAATGTAGGTGTGCGTTTTCTATGTCCTCTAGTATATAATGTAGGTGTGCGTTTTCTATGTCCTCTAGTATATAATGTAGGTGTGCGTTTTCTATGTCCTCTAGTATATAATGTAGGTGTGCGTTTTCTATGTCCTCTAGTATATAATGTAGGTGTGCGTTTTCTATAACCTCTAGTATATAATGTAGGTGTGCGTTTTCTATGTCCTCTAGTATATAATGTAGGTGTGCGTTTTCTATGTCCTCTAGTATATAATGTAGGTGTGCGTTTTCTATAACCTCTAGTATATAATGTAGGTGTGCGTTTTCTATAACCTCTAGTATATAATGTAGGTGTGCGTTTTCTATAACCTCTAGTATAGTATGCAACAATGCGTTGGGCCATATGTTATACACAAATACACTTATATAACCGAAACAAAAACAGATATATTTTATCATTATTCAAAGTACGATCTGATTTGTTCACTAACAGTCCGTGTAACATATTTTTCCTCGAGCTACTTAGATGATAATTCATTGGTTATAAACATCAAACTAAACATGTATAAACCACCAACGAAGTACTTTTTTACTAGTGTTTAGTAATAGAACATCACTAAAATGAAGTCAAGAACGTCCGAGTCAAACATTAAATGTAACAGATATATACACACATATACTGAACATAAATTAATTGGATATTAGATTATATGTTCCGCTCTTTATAAAACAATAACAAATTGTTTTAGGAGAACTTCATAGCTATATTAGTATAGATTTATGACTGTTCGGTATTATTTAAGTTTAGACAACTTGAGGCTACAGCAACACAACAATAAAACGTTAGAATATATAGTAGGAGTGATCATATATTAAATCTTTATTTCTGTCTCATCTATATACAGTAGTGTCTTTAGTTTATACAACTTTATATTAGATCGATTACGAAACAAGTTCTTACTACTTATATTAATCACTCTCGATAGCTCATTCCTGGTTGAAACCATCGCCATGAGGGAGAGAGGAGAGGCAAGGAATTGAAATGAATTGTAACGGCACAAGTGGGGCTCGAACTCCGTTCTTTTCGTACCTGAAGCGATCGCTCTACCACTGCGCTATCACGACTTCCACATGTATATGTACAGTACATACATTACAATTTATATAACACATAGCCATTATACAAATGAAGATTATAAGAGACCGTAGTAGTGTTTTACAATACATGAAACATAACAACTATTTTAGGTTAGGCATATTTGATTTACTATTTGACATTTAACTTACATATAATTATAATCATGACAACGCAAAGAAAATGCAAAATGGGTTGGGCAACACGTTCTAACAACACTAGTAAACTACCCTTCGCTAGAAGAATAGTTGAATAATTGGCAAACATGTACTGCATCCGTCCGTATTCTGTGTTACGGGTAACTCAACCCTTTAGTTCTATTTAAACCTCACTGTGATATGTTATACAAGACTGATTTATGGTCCTAGACTCTGCAGAGAAGAGACGAAGTGGAACATCTATGTCCCTTGGCCACCGTTCTAGTTTTGATATAACTACTATAATCGACTATTTTTTGATTGTCAGAGAAATAATTTTGTATGTGTTTTATCATGTGATATGTGTTCTAGTATTATATGTGTATGTGACTTATAGGCCCATTGGGCCGAGTGTATTTAATTGTATAATTTATTATGTAAATATTGTCTGATATGTACACATGTCACTATAATAAACAAATTACTTACTTACTTACTTACTTTTGTACTAACTACTAGTACGTAAAAGTCGCTAATCATGACACTAACAATTATTTAAAATACTGAATACTAAAAGACAGGGGAAAGTGCAAACTAGAAAATTAAACAAATGAGGATACACTCTGAACGGCTTTTACATAGTACACATAAAATGTGTTCCTTAATAAAATAATGTACACATTAGTTACATAGATACAGACTACGACTGTGTAAAATATTAAAACAGGTTTTGGCAAATACACGTATTAACGTGTATGTATAAACATGTATGACTTGAATAACTTGAAACCAAGAACAATCAAATCATGAATACATAGGTAAGTATGTATTCAGGTTGCGTACTATCTAATTAATAGCAATTTAAATACACAAGAATTGCCCTAAAGCAAGTTCGTAACAAGTATTTGAAAATCAGCACGACAGTAGATTATACATACCTCTATCGAAGTACAAACAGGTGTTCTTAAATAATCAATATTCAGATTGACTTCCATTTATTGTTTTTACTTTGTTAAAATTTCTGCTCAAAGCAAATACCGCCGTTTTGCAAACGTGTTATTTTCAATAAAACTGAAAGCGATTTGCACTAATGGTCAGTGGGTAGCGCAATTAGACCCATTGCGCGGAAGTGAGCCATACTATAGGCATAAAAATACGACCCGCCCTGCAATTTCATGGATGTTTTATGTTCTAGCCATCTCTTTGATGATCAGTACACTCGTAATCAGGCCCCTTGTGTGGGGTTACAATGTGGGTGTAGATATACATGAAGCAGAGGAGTTGTATCTATCTGAAAACACACCGCAAATGTGTATACACGTTAAGCTTTGCCGCGCAATGCTTTGCCTTCGCGATTTAATATGTTTTAGTTTAGTTTATACAAATTTATTTTAGCTCGATTGCGAAACAAGTTCGTACAACTTGTATTAATCACTCTCGAGACCTCATTCCTGATGGAAATCCATCGCCACGAGGGGGAGAGAAGGGGCATCGTGGAATTTAAATGCCTTGCCTAAGGGCACAATCGTAACGGCTCCAGCGGTGTTCGAACTCCGGACAGTTCGCACCTGAAGCGAACGCGCATCCACCGTGCTATCACTACTTCCACTTAATATGTTGTATATTTCTTTTAATGGCATACGTACACTGTCAACATTCAATGAGATTATTATATCAGTAAACGTGTCGGTTATAATAGTTGTGAGACAATGTATGTGTATAGTTAATTTATTTAAATTTATTTAATCTAGATTGCGAAACAAGTTTCGTACATTATTGTAATCGCTCTCGAGACCGCATTCCTGATGAAATCCATCGCAATATGTGAGAGAGAATATACAATGAGGAAATTAAGTGCCTTTCGCAAGGGCAGCCAATCGTAACGGCTACAACTGGGTGCGAACTGCGGGCCGCTCATACGTGAGGGGAACGCTCTGCCACTACGCTTTCACTATCATAGCTATAAGCATCTCAGTGGATGCGCGTTCGCTTCAGGTGCGAAAGGTCCGGAGTTTGAGCCCCATTGGAGCCGTTACGATTGTGCCCTTAGGCAAGGCATTTAAATTCCACGTTGCCTCTTCTCTCTCCCTCGTGGCGATGGATTCAATCAGGAATGAGGTCTCGAGAGTAATTTAAATAAGTTGAAATAACTTGTTTCGCAATCGAGCTAAAATAAATTAGTATAAACTATCTCACGAAAATATGGGTTATTAAACACATTATTGGGCTAGCAGTGCATCACATTAACAATTCAGTCAGTGAGATGTTACTAGAGGACATAGAAAAAGCACACTTCGGATAAGTGTGTGTTTTACATGAAAAACAATAACTATATAAATACATAGATTTAAACATTTATAATATTTGTAGTTGTTCAGTTTGTGTTTTGTAATAAAGATGTTATATATCTTTGATGGAATCCTTCGTACTTCGTTTTCATGTAATAATAATCATATACTGTAGGTGTGCGTTTTCTATGTCCTCTAGTATAATAATCATATAATGAAGGTGTGCGTTTTCTATGTCCTCTAGTATAATAATCATATAATGTAGGTGCGCGTTTCCTATGTCCTCTAGTATAATAATCATATAATGTAGCTGTGCGTTTTCTATGTCCTCTAGTATAATAATCATATAATGAAGGTGTGCGTTTTCTATGTCCTCTAGTATAATAATCATATAATGTAGGTGTGCGTTTTCTATGTCCTCTAGTATAATAATCATATAATGTAGCTGTGCGTTTTCTATGTCCTCTAGTATAATAATCATATAATGAAGGTGTGCGTTTTCTATGTCCTCTAGTATAATAATCATATAATGTAGGTGTGCGTTTTCTATGCCATCTAGTATAATAATCATATACTGTAGGTGTGCGTTTTCTATGTCATCTATTATACATATATAACGAGGAGCATCCCTGGTGTAATGGGTACGCCCCTCACCTGTAACCGATATGTCATGGGTTCGAGTCTCTGACAGAACCACGGTTGTGTCGTCCGTAGGCAAAGACATTTAAATCCACACCGCCTCTTATCTATCCCTCATGGCGATGGATTCCATCAGGAATGAGATCGCGAAAGCGATTAAATTCTTGCTTAGCAGTGGAGCTAATGTAAATGTGTATATAGCAATATTATTATATGTAGTTTGTGTTCTGCAGCATTATACTTATTTATTCTGCCGCGGAACACAAAATACAAATAAATTAATAATAATATGCATCTCACGATATTCATTGTTGTGCGTACATGAATATAGTTTGTCTGTGTGTTTGTGTGTGGGGTTTATAGTCGTACCAATAGCTTAGGTCTCCAGCAATTAATTGTGGAAGAAGAAGCTGGTGCCCATCTGAGCAGTATTGTATGCAAGGGCGGGCATCCAGATAAAGCCAGCGACTTTCCACATGCCAGTTGATAGCTTCCTCACTTGAATTAATATAACAACGGGCAAGTGATTTGAATCCAACGCCCTAATCAACTCGGCCGCGTATGCCCGGTCCCGTTGCCTAGTGCATGGTTAAGGCGTCCGTCTACGGAACGGACGGTCGAAGGTTCAAACCTCGTCGGATTGTGTTCTGATATGGCCGGTTGTTGAGCAGCTATCTAGTTAAATAGTGGTTATTGATTGCCTATAAGCCTGTCCTTCAAGGATAGGATTCGGGAAGTACTTGTGTTCATAAGAGGTGTATCATAAGTTAGAAATGGCTGGCCCTTTCAATATGGGCGACACTATAATAAACAAACACTTTACTTTTACTTTTATATGACTGAATAATTTGTATATATGATCTAACTGTTTGATATTATTGGTACGTTTTATCGTCCTTGTATTTGTAAAGTATGCACATATAATGTGATTGAATCCGAATACCACTTTTTATTATGTTGTCCTAAATATGCTATTATTAGAAATTAATACCCTAGAAATGGGGTCAATTGTATATTATGTATTGGCCATGTTCATCCGTTACTCAAATGGTCATAGGATCTTGTCATTGTCGACTAATAAAAACAGGAATTAAACAAATGCATCATCGAGTAGTCCCTCAGAGCATTGTTTCAGCCATTGCTATAGAACCAACTGCATGAAGCAAGTCGGTATCCGTATGGTATTTCAGCCAGCCGTAAGTGGACAGTGTTGTGCAGTCAACGACCGTAACCACTCCGCTAATAAGTCTGCTTTGTCATAGATGTTAATATTAATTACTAAACTTAGTTTTTGAAAGAAAACATTAATTAACAATGGCACCTTGTCTGTAAACATCAAACGCCTTGCTCATAGGCAATTAGCGCAAAATTTATGAAAATATCAAAGGTGCGAAACAGAAAAAACAATTTCTTTATTAATATTGGGTGTTAGAATAATTATACATTATGTGACAGAACTTTTGTTTCATCTTTCGTCTTGCTTGTTACTTTCGTGACCACAGTTGTCAGGTATGACCGTAACGATATAAATGTATTCTCTATTCGCCGTCTTAGTTATTCTGTATTATGCTGATGACCGCTCATCATTTGATTGATGTATCAAAGAATGTCATATACGAAAAGGATAGCTGTCCACATCTCTCATGTTGAGAATTGTCATTTCTTACATTCCCCGGCGTACACTCCAGTTAATGCGTTGCGATGAATTCGTATGTCTTATTAAAACACGCAATATAGTCTTTACATGGCTGAGTTGTTATGGTAGCTGACTTCAAATCGCTTGCTCGTCACTACTGTAGATTCGAATTCCACTGACTTACAGTTATCCAGCTGGCGTGTGGATGGTCGGTGGTTCTACTCCGGAGCCCGTGTATGCCTGATATACTGCTCGGATGGGCACTCATGTCTTCCTCCACGAACAATAGCCTGAGAGTGAGAACATTCATAGCATGGTGCACGTATACGGTTTTCTATATGTCGAACAACATATAAGCAATAGAACGGTAGTTCGGAATGCCATAACTTAACAAATGAAACATTATTTGAAATATTTGATTTAGAGCAAATCCAGACGATTATTTAATAGCAATAAACTATTTTGGACACAGAAGCGACCCTTGTCTAATTCCGTTATTCACCAACAAATTGTTTTATGACCACCGGTAACCAATTAAGCATAGGTAATTTTGTCCGAACAATTTATTATTAGTATCAATTTACAACATAAGGCAAATTGGTGAAAGTGAAACCGTAACCTATTTTCAAATTCATTCCAGATCATTTTATATAAGCCCTATAAAAATGTCATAAAGAAACAATAGTGAACGAGTTTAACTGCCAATTACATCTCATTACGCGCTTAACTTTGTCGATAAGTGCTAATGATACTATTTATATGAAAATAGCTTCGGTTCAAAATTTTTTTTTTTGTTAATTTGTAATTCCCTGTCGTAACTTGCTTTACAAATCGTGGAAAATAGCCAGCATAACACGACCTCTTACTGAATTCAAATAGCCAAGGTAAAGTGATAGCACATGTCAAAGAATTCATAAAACACGACATAATAGTTGTCTAACAAATTTGCTAAAATTTTGGGAGAGGTGTAAATAATATCTTGTAGCCCAATCCATTTGCATATTTTCTCGATTAAGACGTTTACAGCAATGATAGCTAATCTAAGCGATAAAGTTTATTTATCGTCGCTAACATATGAGCAACGCCTCCTGAAGAGATTAGTCATTTTAGAGTGTTGAAGAATAGTGCAATGATACAGACAGAGACCCATTCCAGAGTCTCATCTGGTTCTTTTACGTGCACGGTGTACAGCACCGACGCGAGATCTCGGTTTAATGTCCTATCTGAAAGACTGTTAATTTTAGTATGGTCAGACGGGGGATCGAACCTGCGATCCCTGGATTACAAGTACAGCGTGTTAGCCACTGGACTACAGATCCGTCTGTAACAATATTATTGAAGAACAATCTTAAAACAAACGTATGAAATCAATACGGGGCCAGAGGGAAAATTCAACCAAGGCAATTTAGGGAGGCACGGGGGCATGTTACCCATAAACGTGTTGGGGTATAGAAGCAATTTCCTGCGTGTTCTGATTTAATGAGTGTAGATGTATACCTATATACTAATCTTTCAGCGCTCTAGCAGTCAACAATTTATACAGCAAAGATATATTTTTTACATTTTATTTAATTAATTTTTCATTTTATTTTTTCTTTGGAAATTTTAACCGAGGCAGCTGCCTCGGTGAGCCTCAGTGTGGCTAAGGGCCTGAACATTCACCTTAATTGCATTGTTTGTTACGGAGTAATGGAGCTAAGAAGAAAGCCGAAATAAAAATAAATAACTATTCTAGCCAAAATAAGATTCTATATATTTTCAACAATGTTCAATTACATTAAAAATGTGAATAATGTTGGGAGATCTTTATTGAAAAACTTTGTAATGTTGGGTTCGCAAAACAAACGAATACAATTGCGTGATAACAATCTTCTTCGAACATGTGTCATACATTTTGAACAGGAACATATCTTTAAGTTTAATGAAATCTAATCTCATTTTGGTTGGCCTAAGGCAACTCTATCTTTGGTTGGCCTAAAGCAACTCTATTTTCTGGTTGGCCTGAAGCAATTCTATTTTAGGTTGGCCTAAAGCAACTCTATTTTGGTTGGCCAGAAGCAACTCTATTTTTGGTTGGCCTGAAGCAACTCTAGTTTTGGTTGGCCTAAAGCAACTCTATTTTTGGTTGGCCTGAAGCAATTCTATTTTAGATTGGCCTAAAGCAACTCTATTTTCGTTGGCCTAAAGCAATTCTATGTTAGGTTGGTCTAAAGCAACTCTAGTTATGGTTGGCCTGAAGCAAGTATATTTTGGTTGGCCTAAAGTAATTCTATTTTCAATGTAATGGTTCATTACACACCCAGCATAATAAATGCATGTTTGGATGAACTGTTAATTAAGGCTTGTTGTTACTTAATTGTTAGTTTATGATCGGTGTTGAACGTAACGTAAGACATACTACATGGAATGAATGATAGATTACCATGTGTAAATCAGTATAATGTATTACATACTAGTGCCTGGAGTTCTCAATGAGCGTGTGTGTTTACGTTTATTTATCGTCGCTACCGGTTGCCCATATGAGCGACGCCTCCTGAAGAGATTAGTTATTGTAGATGTTGGAGGATAGTGCATGATACAGACAGAGACCCATTCCAGATTCTCCTCTGGTTCTTTTACGTGCACGGTGTAAAGCATCGACACGAGACCTCGGTTTAACGTCCAATCTGAAAGACTGTTAATTTTATTAGGGTCAGACGGGGGATCGAACCTGCGATCCCTGGATTACCAGTCCAGCGTGTTACCACTGGACTACAGATCCGTCCAGATGCATGTTTCTATCTATTATATATACACCGTCTCTTTATTTCCGCCCTTGATGATTAATGCTTAGTTTCACAAATAATTATATACAAAATAAACACAAGCAATGCAAGGCACATATTGTTCAAATATAACAATTACAAACGATATTTCACTAAATATTTATATGTCTCGTTTGCATCACTTAATCCTTTCCATCACTCAGATGATGACATAATGTATAAATGAATAATTTGATAAGACATATAAAACATTATATAACGAGCACCGCATGGCCTGTTTTATATAAAATACTACATACTCGTAATATGTACAGACACGATCTATGGAAAATATACAGAACTCCACGAAAGACTATCGAAATGACTACTTTGTCTATAACTTTCCTATGTAGATTTTGTCTTAAATCTTGACACAGTCCTCATTGAAACATGACATGGTCCTCAGTTTCAATATTGCAACATAATGGACAAATAGGTTTTGAAAAACTAGCCTCAATGACACTACACCGAATATACATTTAGCAATTGATGATCTATGAAATAAAGGCACTGTCATGTAAGACATTGCTGTGTTGAATATTCTGATTTAAGTAATCAACTGGTTTGGAGTTGATTTCGATGTCTGACCATAACTATTATTAATATGTGTGTATATGTATCAAGATACTTCAACGACATTGATAGTTACCATATGATCAGGCGTTCAGGGCGCTAATGAGGGTTTGCTCAGAACTAATTAGGTCACCCTCTATTAATAAAGAAGACAACGGTCGCCATAGTGAACATGTTTCCTCCAACACGAATGACCGCACATACCGCCAATGAGAGTGATTAATATCAGTTGTTAAAGCTTGTTTCTAAACTAAGTTAGACGGATCTGTAGTCCAGTGGTAACACGCTGGACTGATACTCCAGGGATCGCAGGTTCGATCCCCGTCTGACACTAATACAATTAACAGTATTTCAGTTGGGACTTTGAACCGAGGTCTCGTGTCTGTGCTGTACACCGTGCGCGTAAAAAGAACCAGATGAGACTATGTAATGGGTCTCTGTATGTATCATTGCACTATCCTCCAAAGATCTAAACTGACTAATCTCTTCAGGGGGCGTCGCTCATATGGGCAACGATAGCGACGATAAATAAACGTAAAACACAAACACTCACACACACACACACACACACTGAACTAAATTAAATAACGTTTATACTTGCAGAAGACTATCTAATTGCTATGCAAACTATACAGCATGTCTGATGCGGATAATGTGTGCTACTTTCTTTTTTTCATTTCTATTTGCTCTACTTCATCAAAGAAGATTCGACATCGCATATGGCATACACGTTTGCATGGCTTACCAAACTAATTATTGCATTTCACGAGCAAACAAATAGCCTACCACATATGTTGCTAAAGCTGTTTTTCATATTATAATCGGATCACGTCATTACCTGCACAGAACGTATGCAATCCTGCATGCTATGCCAGGTCCGCCATGGCCTAGTGGTGGGATCGTTGGCTTCACATCACCTACCTTACCGATCACCGATGTTGATTCGAATCCCACTGGTGGTGTATAATTAGTTCAAGTGAGGAAGCTGGTCAGCTAACTTGCAGATGGTCAATGTTTCTACTCGAGTGTCTGTCCGTGCCTGGAGGAGCAAGCTGGGTTTTTCTCCACCAATACTAGCTGGATAGTCGCAATTTGTCATAACTTATTGATGTGACTTTAAACCCCCAAAACGCATTTATACTATGCCCCTAAGATATCATGCCAACAGTGTGAGCTATAAGTTGCTGCTATATTGCCATTATTTGTTTCTGTCTCATGAATGCCATCATCTAAAGTATTGTCCTGACGATTCGAAAGAGTGTTCGCTTTCTCTGTATCAGACAGATGCATTAATATATGTCAAATTATGGAGGTTACCTGTAAATGTAAATGCACTAAAGTTGTTGCAAATAAACCGACTTTACACTATGCATGGTAGAATACTTAATCGAAAAACCGCAACTATTTTAATCAGTTCACAAGCAAAATACTGACCTGGATATGCACATGTCTGGACACTCACTGGTCCGGCTTGAGGAACTTAAACGTTGATGATTCGTATACCTGATCAATTCTAAGTAATACGTGACACATAGTTAGACCCAAGTTGCAATTTGAATGTAAGATGAGCAATAACACGTGATCATACTTTCGAAACAAAGTTCATTTTTAAACACTTAGATAAATCTAAACGTAACACACATGTGTATTAAATCAACAAAACTGCTTGTAAATTTTCTAAACGATGCAATTTATTTAACACTATGATTTGTTGAATGGTCACTTGAAAAGTACAATAAATCTTTATAAAAATGTTAGTATTCCTTGTTTCCACTTCATTTGATGGACCAATTCGCACTTCAGGGGATAAAACATGCTAATTCGAATCGTGACGCTTCACTTGCCTCCAAATTGGTTGTTTCCGTATCATCAAAAATAACACACTTAGTACATCTGAGTTTACAACTGTATCAAACGCTATTAAAATCATGACTGTTGGCCGAAAGTATTTGAAAAAGGGATGTTTGTCCTAAGTGACCTGCCATATATCAACTGATAGAAAGCGATCGGTGTATTTCAGCAATGGGGAAACATTGAATTTTCCGCGTTGTTGCAAACGCCAAACATTAACATGGTATTGTGAGTGGAGGATGTAAATTATCAATTGGTCCTCATTAAGATTGAGACACCTGTAATTACGATTTTAAACCATATGATAAAATACGTTACTGTTGACAGATGGGGTGTTATTTGAACATCTTCAAAGAATTATAAAAATCGGATACCGGTAATCCTTTTAGGAATTCGTAAATGCCGTTTACATGGTTTATAGTTTTTGAAATGGAAAACGTCACTAATATGAGACTTTTTTAATAGCGGTAATATTTGGAATGAATGCCGAAAGCAAGGAGAATATGGTAGCTTCTATTATAGCATAGACGTCGAAACAACTAGCTTATGTGAGGAAATTTGTCAAAATGGGAACATATTCTAATCTATGGGTGCCCCACAAGGAAATACTCGAGACAAACGGTGACAAAACTGACAAGTTATAGATGACAGTACTGGTGCCTGTTTTATAACACCTAGAGACTTGTGCATTGTCTCATTGATAGCCAATTCCGCCACTGTACTGGCCGTTATTGACTTATACACACATATATGCAGTACACATCACCAGTCAAATAATGGTGCCGATCTCAGATACATAATAACTACGTCATAAAACAACGTGGTGTTTATGTTTTCAAGCAAATACATGTATATAATGTCGTCGACCATTTCAGAAAATAAGAAACTTACAGAGCATTACTAGTTTAGTCCGCTGTAAAATTCAATTTACATACTAATATATTACAAATGGCGATCTTTAAATAAGGGAGGAACCTTTTATATTCTCGCTAACAGAGACTAGCAACATTGCGCATGACCCTGTCACTGACCTTTGACATTAGGAGGTCATATTATTATAATGTTGAGATGTGCATGAGTGATAGCATTCAAAGGTTATCAGCCAGGCGGATACACATACACACAGACGGACGGAGGTATTACAAATTGTTTCGCAAAATTCCTCAAGTGGCTAGTTTACACTCATTAAATAAAAACGCATGAAGCAAGCCATATATTGAAACAGACTGATCTGTAGTCCAGTGGTAACACGCTGGACTTGTAATCCAGGGATCGCAGATTCGATCCCCCGTCTGACCCTAATAAAATTAACCATCTTTCAGATGGGACATTAAACCGAGATCTCGTGTCGGTGCTGTACACCTTCTCTGCCTGTATCATTGCACTATCGTCCAACAATCTAAAATGACGAATCTCTTCAGGAGGCGTCGCTGATATGGGCCATCGGTAGCGATGATAAATAAACGTGTGTCTGTCTATGTGTCCGGGGTGATTACTGACTCTACAGTTGAACAATACAAGGTCATGGGTTTGGGTATGACGATGTCTATATATTCTCAGAAACCTTTGGCCGTCTGTAGGATCACTAAGCATCTCACATGCAC
The DNA here is from genome assembly GCA_014843695.1 of Archivesica marissinica. Lineage (NCBI taxonomy): Eukaryota > Metazoa > Mollusca > Bivalvia > Venerida > Vesicomyidae > Archivesica > Archivesica marissinica. The sequence continues at coordinate 49,013,399 of CM026386.1, forward strand.
TATGGATGATAACAATATGGCGTGCATTCGTCAAGGGTCATGTTCAGGTCTTACACACTTTGAACATGTGCCAACTTGTTCTTAGTTCCATTGCGTATACTATACAGTCAAACTTGTGTTAGTATTCACCTGTAGTAAGCAGCCGACCTGCATTAAGAATGTTGTTTTATTAAATATATTTGGCCTCTATTAACCCATTTAATTCTGAATATATTTAAAGGCTTTTGCAAGCAACATATATCCAGATCAGCCGCAGCGTGACGCTGTGTGCTGATCAGGATCTATGTTGTTTGTTACATAGCCAAGTGTCTTAGCAAGATCATCTGAATAGCAAACAGCATAGAGCCTGATCAGACGGCACAGTTCGTGGTGGTTGATCTGGCTCTATGTTCTTTGCAAATACTGTTTGAACGTTATCCCGAATGAAATGGGTTAAACAGCAACCTGTGCTAAGCAGTCACTTTCTGTGGTTAATTTGGCTCTTTGCTTAGCACAGGTTTGACTGTATAAACACCTATAACGTATATTTTCATATTCATAAGGTTTGAACCGTTTGGAGTCAACTGAGGTAGAAATTGACGGCCTATGTGTGACCATAGGTTCTATTAATGTTTCATCGTTATTACAAATATACGTTTTAAATATTTGAAAACACTAGCAACGCCACTAACATAGCATACTCCATTGTGTGTTTGTATGTGTTGGGGAGTGGGGGTAATGGGTATGGGTCAACTATACAGATTTACATAGACATCCGATTTAAATTCTACATGATGTGAGGTAACATACAGCAGATCAAACACAATTGTCATGGTGTTGCGAACTTATTTAATGATCCCATCTTGTCACAAATTCACATCTCTCTGCATAGTTGCGGTAATGGTACATATGTGTCATGTCATTTTGTTTCGATGATAGCAGATGGGTCTAACACTTTCTCAATTAGGTGGACTATATTAGTCACTTGTGTAACTTATGATAACAAAAATACATACTCTGTCAGCATACGAAGCTCAATGCGTTATATGCTCAGTTCTATAGAACTGGGTGTATACGTTTCAAGGAAGTTTGTTTATGTTTATATGTGATAAGGTACATTTTACGTGGTAGTTTTTATTGTTAAGAAGAGGTGGTGTAAACATATTTATTTCTATCATGTACATGGTTATTTACAACAATTGAAATAAGGAATTGGACAGAAAAGCTATGGAGCTTATGGTTGTCCGCTCCTCTAAGAAGAGTTGTTTATACACATTTAATTTAGCTCGATCGCAACACGAGTTTTTACAATGTTAGATTTAATCACTCTCGAGACGTCATTTCGGATGGAATCCTTCGCCATTAGGGAGAAAGAAGTGGCCATGTGGATTTAATGATCTAGTCTAACGTGACACCAGTTGGTCTAACATGGCTCGAACCCACGGTATCTCGGGTCCAAGCGGACACCGTCGAGTGTTGTACTAGTATCTGTCTTTTAATTAATTGATATTCATGGTACAGTTGTCGCCAGATCGGACAGGTGGGTTTTCTCCGGGTACTCCGGTTTCCTCCCTCACGAATGACCACATAAGTATACGCTTTCAACCGCGCCAACGAGAGTGATTAATATAAGTTGTTAGAACTTGCTTCGAAATCGTAAAATCAATAAAGTTTAAACTAATATGCATTTATATTAATAATTTAATATGACATTGCATCACTTGTATTAATGAAGTGTGTGAACACAGTGTACAGTACATACAAGTGGATGGTTCAACGTGATCGAGTGGTTACTGTCATTGTGATTTCAAATACTTGATCATCTTCACTGTATGTTCGAATCGCACTGGAGTTGTCGAATTCATTCATGTGGAAGTCGTGATAGGGCAGTGGTAGAGTGTTCGCTTCAGGTGCGAACGTCCGGAGTTCGAGCCCCGCTGGAGCCGTTACGATTGTTCCCTTAGGCAAGGCATTTAAATTCCACGTTGCCTCTTCTCTCTCCCTCATGGCGATGGATTCCATCAGGAATGAGGTCTCGAGAGTGATTAATATAAATTTGTATAAACTATATGTACATAGATGAAGTGAGCTCAACGTATCCTCTAAAATAGATTATGCTTAATTAGTAACTAACGCTACACCGCTAATGTGTGCGAGCAGTTATGCTCCTTTGTATTTTGTATGACAATGACCAATCATAATATTATGAACATTTTTGCTGTCATTTTTACCACATCAAAGTACCGATTGACCATGATGTATTTGTAAGCGTTTCCCAGACCGTAGATCAATCTTGCGACTCGGAGATGAGTGACAAGCGGCCCAAACGTCTATCCACGCGACAACCTTTGAACCCTTGTTGCAAAGTAACTCGTAAAAGCGTAATGCGATTGTCTTTAGAGAATGTATATCAACCTATAAATAATAGTTTGTGATCGATTCAGAAACGTCGAGCTTCCATTTGCATTCCAGTACTATTTATCAAAGGAATACCGAACACATATTGTCTGCATATTCGTATCTTAGCGCCAGGATTTCCAAATAGCAGACGGCTGTGCTCTTTAACCTTGAAATACCATAAGACAATATGTCGTACGCGCTTCGTATTATTGATTATAATTGGTTTCATAACTGATATAATTTGAAATGAAAATGTCAGTTTTATCATCAATAATTTGTGTCAAATCAGTCAAGTGCGTGTGTAATCAATTGTGTATTGAAAGTTATGATACTATTGTATCATGAAGGTATATATCAATGTCGCTGGCTGGCTATAGGTTGCTGGTATGAAATCACGTCAGTATAAAGATTGACGTGCGATCTGTCTAGATATCTGCAGACGGATATGTACCCCAGTGGTATCACGCTGGACTGGTAATCCAGGGATCGCAGGTTCGATTCCCCCGTCTGACCCTAATACAATTAACAGTCTTTCAGGTGGGACTTTAAACCGAGGTCTCGTGTCGGTGCTATACACCGTGCACGTAAAAGAACCAGAGGAGACTCTGGAATGGGTCTCTGTCTGTATCATTGCACTATCCTCCACAAATCTAAAATGACTAATCTCTTTAGGAAGCGTCGCTCATATTTGGCAACCGGTAGCGACGATAAATCAACGTAAAACACACAAGTCTAGATATCGGCTTAGGCAATATCATAAACAAGTAGAAGATAACACTCGCAGAGATGCAAACCCAAGTTCTGTGCTGACCGCCATGAAACCATGCACTGACGCATTTCTCCCTAAATCGACTCATCGCAACGTGGATCAACCCTCTATATATCCACACAATTTCATAAAAAAATCGTCAACTGCTAACACACAGACACACAGACATATCATTCACACGTAGTGAAGAACAATAACCCCTGTTTCTAAGGCGGGGGCGTTGGGGGGGGGGGGTGTAATGACACGAATCAGGTAATTTATGTTTACAATAAGCACTATTTTCTCTGAAGGAATATTATAGTTGCCCGTATTATGCGAATACGTGTTTACGAGTGATTCCGATCTTTATAGACATGATATGCATGTATGGGTGATCTTGTTACGCTGTGAGACACAATTTCTTAGTTTTGTTTTTGGCATGTACTCGAACATCATACAGTGTGCATGTGCTATTAAGAATAGCGTGGAAACATATACATAGAAACATATAGAACACATAGAAAACGCACACTTCGGATATCGGTTATTTAGAAAACATAGAAAACGCACACTTCGAATATCGCTTATATAGAAAACATAGAAAACGCACACTTCGGATATCGCTTATATAGAAAACATAGAAAACGCACACTTCGGATATCGCTTATATAGAAAACATAGAAAACGCACACTTCGGATATCGCTTATATAGAAAACATAGAAAACGCACACTTCGGATATCGCTTATATAGAAAACATAGAAAACGCACACTTCGGATATCGCTTATATAGAAAACATAGAAAACGCACACTTCGGATATCGCTTATATAGAAAACATAGAAAACGCACACTTCGGATATCGCTTATATAGAAAACATAGAAAACGCACACTTCGGATATCGCTTATATAGAAAACATAGAAAACGCACACTTCGGATATCGCTTATATGAAAACATGAAAACGCACACTTCGGATATCGCTTATATAGAAACATGAAAACGCACACTTCGGATATCGCTTATATAGAAAACATAGAAAACGCACACTTCGTTTATCGGTTATATAGAAAACATAGAAAACGCACACTTCGTTTATCGGTTATAAAAGCTCATCAGAGCTTATGTTATTTGTGATATGTCTTGCCGACTCAAATTTATCTTATCTTTAATATCATTATACATAAGTGTGTTTTTACATGAAAAACACTATCTATATATATATACATTTAATTTATTACATAGATTTAAACATTTTGGAATATGTTTAGTTGTTCAGTTTGCGTTTGTTAATAAAGATGTGATATATCTTTGATGAAATCCTTCGTATTTCGTTTTCATGCCATAATAATCATATAATATAGGTGTGCACATTCTACGTCCTCTAGTATATATATAGCCTGTAATGTGCTGATATGTACACCCCAAGCCAAATGCGATGCCGTGACATTATACGTGAGTTCTTGAACTCGCCACAAGGAAATGTTGATATCGGGATTTTTCGGCATTTTCCGTAACACCATTTTCAACTCTCCTGTTTTCTCACCCGGCCTTGGAACAGGCTAAACGAATACTTATAATACTTATGGGATAAGAGTGTTGGCTCTATGCGCACACTAACCTACTTATTCATCCGGACTTAGAATTGGCTATGGCGTAGTTATTTAGATAACAAGCACATAGCTAATCTATTCTCTCTGCACGGACACTATTCCTGGGCGGTCTCCATGTTTTGGACTACAAATAGAGAATGTTTCTTGATGCAAACTTAACATGAGTAATAGCAACATTTGTTTATATCTGTGCATACAAGAATATTTACAATTTAACAGATGTTGACCCGTCGTGTCTCGTTTGATATGCAAATGATAAAGCGATCCACAACTTTGTATGTTACTGTTTCGTTAAAAGAATACACAAATTGGCACGTACTTCGAACATTTTAGACCGTGTAGCGCAGTGGCTAATTACTTTAAATTCAACTTGAATACGGAAGAGCCCCAACGTGCTACCTCGATTTAAACTTGTAAAACATGGATGTTGTGTGATGTCGAACATTGCCGAATGTTGTCGAACATTAACGAACATGTAATGTTCTGTAACGTCAAGGTGACCGGGGTCATTTCCGGAGCATTCGGTGCGTAGTTGTGTTCGTAATTGAAATATGTGTGCACACTTCAAAAATGCTAGAGAGGTATTCAACTAACATTTAGAATATACTCGCAATATTAATTTTCATCTGGGAAGCGGTATTAGAAATAGATTTCTCTAAGAATTTCTCAGAATTAACGATTCCTATAATGTCATAACTATTTTATGATGCACTTTATCATGATTTTATGTAAAACAGAACAATGTGTTAACATTATAACATCTCGAGAAATAATTTTATTACCTTAAGTTGAAGTATATTTTATAAGTATATTGAAATTTGAAGGAGATTCCAGGATAATTCTATATACGAAAATGAACAATTATAGGAAAGATAAATTGATCAAACATTTCATATGTTTTGGTTTTATCTTAGAACACATATAACAAGCTGGTATTATACCAGGCTGACAAGACCAACCAGCGGCTAAATCGATAACTGTGCACACATTGTGTTGACGTTGTAAAAAAGCAATAAAATTAAAACAAGTCAACAAGCCATTTTATAATTTATCAGATTGTATCCGTCTTCAACCTTTGTTGGCTTATTATCTACATCTAGAATCGGACATAGATCACTCCAAACCTTGTTTCAGGAGACCAGATAATGTAACAGTCAACGAACCATGACACATTTCAATCTTCTAACCATCAGTTCGTTGGTGGTTAGAAATTGTCTTCGAAGAGTCTTTAATTGGTATTAAAAACCTTAAGACCAATTACAACCCTATTAAGATGTTGATCGGGACAGCCATGTATCGATGACTGTGCTATCTGCACTATCCCTCGGCCTTCGTGCCTAGCAGGCATATATATGCTCCCTACTCTATGTGTCCGATGTATCGACCTGTCAATACAAAATGATTAATAGGAAAGCGTAGACTAATTTTCTTACCATTTCGATAATAGTTCTTTTAGCTAATGCTCAATTATAGACCTTTGTCTACTAGTGGAAGACCGATTATTTGGTATTTCGCTGCATTACTTACAATAATGTAATTTACGGTCGCTAACGCAGGAGTGAATGTGTGAAGCACCGACATAAGAGACCTCCTTATGCATTGTATACGAAATTAGTTCCATCCGAAAAACTGTTAATATTAGTATTGCCTGACGAGGTATCGATACCGATATCCCAGGATTCGCAGTCCAGTGTGTTAACCACAGGACCACTGGCCCGTCTGTCGTTGTCTTTGTTGCCTGATAGACTTTTGTAACAGGTTAATATTGACTTGATGTGTTTCATGATCTCATTTTGTTTAAGCAAGTCGGGTTTTATTTTGAAACATAAAATTAGTTTCAACAGTTGTATGTACATGTCGCGTTACGAACTTAGTCACCGTTGGGGAGAGCATGTGTAAGCGGCCCGGCTACCTCAGTCCGTAGAGCGGTAGTTCGCCCTGTAAGCGAAAGATCCCTGGTTCGAGCTCCGGGGTTTGCTGCATATGTTCTCACCCTCTGACATATATGCATTTGTTGCGAGTAGGAATGCAAAGTTATTGTCATGGTATTGTCTGAATGTAATTATAGAGAGTGTATTATAGTGATAATAACATTGTAGGAATATTGAGCATTGTAAATGCATGTGAAACTGAGTGCAAGGAATTAACTGCAACTTAACAATTACTTGTTTCAACATTAGACTAAGCATAAGCATTATTAATATTCATTTTACCTCAACTATACAGGTAAATATGCACTATGGATGTGTATCCTTAATTAGTACAAATATAGTTTAGCTAGGTTGCGAAACAAGTTATATAAATTATATTAATCACTCTCGATAGATCATTCCTTGTAGAATCCAACGTCACGAGAGATAGAGAGAGAAGAATCAATATGGAAATGAAATGCATTGTTTAACGGCACAATAATAACGGCTACAGCTGGTCGCGAACTTTGGACAGTTCGCACCTGAAGCGAACCCGCTACCACTGCGCTATCACGACTTCCAATGGGTATCTGTTGTCAACGCTAAATTGAATTAATTATAGACTATCATAAATAGTATGCTAATTTATCTGTTCATGTTTCATTTGTGTAAATTGTCACTACAATACCAATGACATAGAAGATGAATACCACTGCGTATGTACGTGTCCATACTACATTAACATTCGACACACATATTTAAAGCCATACTATACAGAAGGCAGTATGTGTATAAACATCTAGAATTGTTAAAAACATCTGGTAAAACAATAGTATTTAAATTAGCAAATTATATGAAAAAGGCTTTGTATTACAGAAATTCCCCATAATGACAGTTTAATGTGTTTCTTGATAAATAATAATTCTGTATGATATTCTGCTGACATATAACGTTCATCCTCTGTTACTAATACAATTAACACACTTGAATATGTATCTAACCAGTCACGTGATGTAAATATATTTAATGATTCTGTATTCGTTATTATATGTACTATGCACAAGTCTGATAATACACTGTTGTACTGTTCTGTTTTGTTTTGTATATAATTATAATTGTGTTTTATATATTGCTCTAGCTCGACCAATTATGCTTACAGCGTATGCTTGAAATCTAAGACTTGAAAAATAATATTTGGAACTGCGGTAAATTGTCAGATGTGCGTATTAAATGTGTATTTTAACATGTCGCCGATTTGATCTCTCTGTTGTTATTTTGCATTCCAACGATCTTGTAAATGTCAAATTTATACCGTGTAATCAAATGAAAAATACTGTATTTGTTAATATATTGAAGATGAGTACCATTTTATATCCATATGGTCTTGTTTTATTGATCTCAGGGAAAATACATTAAAATACATTTCCATGAAAGACCATCAATGTACATGTTTATTGATCTATTCTAGATAATCTACTTAAATTTATCAAAGACTCTTAATGTGTTCATCCTCTGCTATTGGTTATATTACGAACAGTTTTGTACCAATTCACGTGAATTAGTATGTATGTGTTGTATAAGTATGCATGAATACTGACACCTAACAGTACTTAGAGGTAAAATTGATATCCATTTAGAAAACAATATATGCAAATGTAGTATAAAAAAATGTGCGACCTATTGGGTATATTAGTGCAATGTGTGACGGATTATTTCCTTTACTCATTATAGTAAAATCCATAATTCTAAAATTTGTAACGAAAAAGTAACGCTCAATATAAAAGTGCACAGTTTGTAATGGTGTCAGTATACATTTGACGCGGTATTATATCAAGTTTGAATACATTTGTTTGGTTATACAGTGCTTATAGTTTGGATAAATATATGTATTACTAATTAGTAAGGTATTAATATACATCTATTGGCAATCGAGCTCAAATAAATATGTATGAACTATCTTTTGACCACACTAGAACAGGACAGAGGTTTATTTCGACATATGCGTACGTAGTCCGAATATCATCTATATATAGATTTAGAGTTAGCCCATTACTATATCTGGTATAAAAAATGGTTTGTTTATTATATTGTCACCCGCATTAAAAGGGCCAGCCATTTCTGACTTATAAGACACCTTGTATGGACATCAATGCTTCTCAAATCCTCGCCGTGCAGACCAGACACCAGGCTGATAGGCACTCAGTACCATTATTTACCCAGCTGCCGGCTCACCAACCGGCCATAGCAGAATGAACCCCTGGTGAGGTTCGAACCTTCGACCTCCCCTCTATGTAGGCGGAAGCTTTATTAACCACTAAACCACGGGGAGTCGGAACATTTTTTTTGTATTTACACTTTTTTTTACATTTTTTTGAACGTTATAATTACTGTCATAAATTTCTTTTAACATAAATAGTGTACGATATAAAACTTAGGAAATATAATATATTAGATCACTGACATGTGTTTTTGGATATTTTATTACAATATATCCTCTGTAAACAAAATCCTAAAGACCACCAACATGTTACTACGCGCCTTGCTGATCCAACGGTTTCTACAATCTATATCATACTCGTAGATCATCGACAACGAAATGAAATCACCGAATCATATAATAAAATAGCTCTTGAAGGTAGAAACATATCATTCGTAAAATGGTTCTTTTTCGTAATTCGTGTTCAACCACTTCTGAAGCGAGGGTTGTAGTTTCTTGAATTTCCATCCAAATTACATTTGCGGGAGTATCGCGTTTCTCGCTCAGGCGGCTTGTTATTGGCTATTGATATTGGCTAATGAATATGCATGAAAATAGTCCCCGCTCTCTCGAAATCCAATACACGGCAAGGTAAAAATGTAAACATTACAGCTTATCTGTACACTATGATAGTTTTCATCGCTGGATATAAATATTATTAAATAAATTGTATCTACAAATTTAGTTTAACATGAAATGTAGGTAAAGTACAGATAGTAATGCTATATTGTGTTTCTAAACGATGTGAACGCGATAATAAACTTGTGCAGACGACTGATTCCGCGTTATTTTCCGATTGGATTATTATGTCACGTGATTTCTGAACGAAAACATGGTTGCGCCCTCTATGTATTTCACAGGTTTTATTAGATAGAGGGCCATACTCATTTTACTGCTGTCGCGCGTGAACATATATACATCTTCAATGTTTCAATCAAACGTTAAAGGATATATCGGAAAGTGCTAAAAAGTTAAAGAAAACTTCTTCATTTGGACTTATAAAGATTAATGGCTATCGTCTCCGGGTTTAAATGTAAGTGTTTTTTTTTAATATAATCTTCAATTAAATTGTGTTCACGCTTTAAAACAATGCAAATTCTTTATCAACAACATTAATATCTTATGAAAGCATTCAAATGACAATAAAATATAATGTTAGATCATTTTCACATTCGGTTCGAAATAACATTCAAAGATATGATGTTCCCCTGATTATCGGGGAAAATAAAAGAAGTTTAATGAGTGTTTTACCGTTCAAGACTGTTTTGAAAGGCCAGGTTCGATGCGCGTTATTATAGCCTTATGCGCCTATTAAATCGGTTTAAACCAACTTAATCGTTCTGTTTTATGAATCGGGGTACTATGAAATTTGCCTTCGAAATGTTTGTTTTATTACATACCAATGGCTCTTTTAGTCTTATTCGGCATTTGTCCTTCATATGAAGTTTGTTTATTTATTAACATTGGTCGGCAGTAAATGATTTTATATATTGTTTGATATCGGAATTAGTGTGTAATTGACATTGTGTTAGATATAATGCTATATCAGATTACAGTTGTAGTTCTCTCGCATTTTGAATGATTTTATTTACACGGTAGATGTATAGTTATGCTCATATCAGCTTAATTTGTTTGTTATTAAGATGATATGGTTCGGAATGATGACTTAGTATAGCATAAAGTGCACTAACATATATAAATAGTTTCTTTAACATAATTATGTCATATATAATGTCATTATGAAATATTTAGTAACATATGTGTTGATGGTTGTGATTTCATGTGTATTTTGAATTTTTATTTCTTAAACATTTATTTAACATTTATTTAATAAAGCCCCACCATAGTATATGCATTTCCATTTGTGATTCCAACACCACTTAAAGATATATTCCTGTTATTTCTTAAACATTTATATTTACAAAGCCCCACCATAGTATATTCATTACGATTTGTATTCCAACATCACTTAAAGATATATTCCTGTTATTTCTTAAACATTTATATTTACAAATCCCCACCATATTCTAGCATTACGATTTGTATTCCAACATCACTTAAAGATATATTCCTATTATTTCTTAAACATTTATATTTACAAATCCCCACCATATTCTAGCATTACGATTTGTATTCCAACATCACTTAAAGATATATTCCTATTATTTCTTAAACATTTATATTTACAAATCCCCACCATATTCTAGCATTACGATTTGTATTCCAACATCACTTAAAGATATATTCCTATTATTTCTTAAACATTTATATTTACAAATCCCCACCATATTCTAGCATTACGATTTGTATTCCAACATCACTTAAAGATATATTCCTATTATTTCTTAAACATTTATATTTACAAATCCCCACCATATTCTAGCATTACGATTTGTATTCCAACATCACTTAAAGATATATTCCTATTATTTCTTAAACATTTATATTTACAAATCCCCACCATATTCTAGCATTACGATTTGTATTCCAACATCACTTAAAGATATATTCCTATCTCCTTAAAGATATATTCCTATCTCTTAGATTATTCCTATTCCTTAAAGATATATTCCTATCTCCTTAAAGATATATTCCTATCTCCTTAAGATATATTCCTATCTCCTTAAAGATATATTCCTATCTCCTTAAAGATTATTCCTATCTCCACATAGTATATTCATTACGATCTATTCCTATATCCTTAAAGATCTATTCCTATCTCCTTAAAGATCTATTCCTATCTCCAAGAGTATATTCCTTAAGATTGTATTCCTATCTCCTTAAAGATCTATTCCTATCTCCTTAAAGAGCTATTCCTATCTCCTTAAAGAGCTATTTATATATCCTTTCCATTGTCCCAACTCCTTAACGATCTATTCCTATCTCCTAAAGAAGATATTGCATTGTGTGCTAGACTACTGTTTTTTACACCATAGTATTGTATTGTGTGTTTTACGTTTATTTATCGTCCCTACCGGTTGCCTATATGAGCGACGCCTCCTGAAGAGATTAGTCATTTTAGATTTTTGGAGAATAGTGCAATGATACAGACAGAGACCCATTCCAGAGTTTCCTCTGGTTCTTTTACGTGCACGGTGTAAAGCACCGACACGAGACCTCGGTTTAATGTCACATCTGAAAGACTGTTAATTGTATTAAGGTCGGACGTGGGATCGAACCTGCGATCCCTGGATTACCAGTCCAGCGTGTTACCACTGGACTACATATCCGTCTGCTGTACGCACATTAATTCATTGCTGTTATGATTTGCTACAGATAATTGGAAGTAATGTATAAATAATACTAATCTAGCTAAAATAAGATTACAAAGTTTTCAACAATGTTCCAAGTACATTAATATGTTTGTTAAAGTTTAAACTTGATTTATTTTACAACGATTGCGAAACAAGCTTTATCACCTTATATTAATCACTCTCGTTGGCGCGGATGAAAGCGTAAGTGTGGTCATTTGTGTGGGAGGAAACCGGAGTACCCGGGGAAAACCCACCTGTCCGATCTGGCGACCACCGTACCATCTCATATACTTCCCGGTCCAAGGATCGAATGTTTTTTAAATGGGTGGATTACGTGTCTGCTACTGTGTGCGCAATGCTGATGTTGTATCGAATACAATTATATAATAGCAACTCTTTTATAAACTGTGACACTCAGTTTGAACAGGAATATATCTTTAAGGCAGACTTAACTATTACAATGCACTATTACAATTACAGTTGCACCGTAACCCTTTGCACGCTTTACACCGTGCACGTAAAATAACCAGAGGAGACTCTGGAATGGGTCTCTGTCTGTATCATTGCACTATCCTCCAAAAATCTAAAATGACTAATCTCTTCAGGAGGCGTCGCTCATATGGGCAACCGGCAGCGACGATAAATAAACGCAAAACACACAGATAGGCGCACTTTTGCAAACAACATAGAGCCATATCAGACGGCACAGCATGTACCGTCTGATCAGGCTCTATGCTGTTTGTTATTCGGATAGTGGAGTTAAGACATTTGGCTGAATAGCAAACAACATAGATCATGATCAGACGCGGCTTTACGCGGTGGCTGATCTGGATCTATGTTGTTTGCAAATGTGATTGTATTTACTCAGCAGGCTAATGGGTTAAAGCGGTACTCTATTCTAATTATTAGAGAATGTTCATATGCCCAGCTTCATTTTCATCTACCAGAGGGTCCAAACGCAACTGACAAGGCTAGTTAGTTTACTGTCAGTATCTATCCATGTGGAGCCTCTGCGTTGTAATGGACACACGGTGTCCGCCTTGTAGCCAAACGAGTGTGAGTTTGAACCCTGTCAGACCTACGGTGGTTGTATCCTTAATCAACACAGTTAAATCCACATTGTCTATTATAGCCCTCATGGAGATGCAATTCACATGGATTGGGGTCTCGAGAGCGATTCAAACGTTGTAAAAACTTGTTTCACATTCGAGTTCAAATAACAAATCAGGAATCGTGAGTTACATCCCATGTATGACGGAAATTCAGTATCTTCCCTAGCTAACTTACTCAGACATTATGTGGCTTCCCTAGCTAACTTACTCAGACATTCTGTGGCTTCCCTGAGCTAACTTACACAGAAATGCAATGGCTTCCCTGAGCTAACCTACTCAGACATTCTGTGGCTTCCCTGAGCTAACTTACACAGAGATACAATGGCTTCCCCGAGCTAACTTACACAGAAATGCAATGGCTTCCCCGAGATAACTTACACAGAAATACAATGGCTTCCATGAGCTAACTTACACAGAAATGCAATGCCTTCCCCGAGATAACTTACACAGAGATACAATGGCTTCCCCGAGCTAACTTACACAGAAATGCAATGGCTTCCCCGAGATAACTTACACAGAAATACAATGGCTTCCATGAGCTAACTTACACAGAAATGCAATGCCTTCCCCGAGATAACTTACACAGAGATACAATGGCTTCCCCGAGCTAACTTACACAGAAATGCAATGGCTTCCCCGAGATAACTTACACAGAAATACAATGGCTTCCATGAGCTAACTTACACAGAAATGCAATGCCTTCCCCGAGATAACTTACACAGAGATACAATGGCTTCCCCGAGCTAACTTACACAGAAATGCAATGGCTTCCCCGAGATAACTTACACAGAAATACAATGGCTTCCATGAGCTAACTTACACAGAAATGCAATGCCTTCCCCGAGATAACTTACACAGAAATACAATGGCTTCCACGAACTAACTTACACAGAAATGTAATGGCTTCCCTGAGCTGACTTACACAGAAATGCAATGGCTTCCCTGAGCTAACTTACACAGAAATGCAATGGCTTCCCTGAGCTAACTTACACAGAAAAACAACCTGCGCGTATGTAATGTGATGATTATGTTAAATGTCTATAATTGATGATTTATCTATATTTTGATGTTCAATTATAGACAGCATGGATAGTTACATCCACGAAGCCACAAACCGGCATGGTCGAACACTAAACCGTGCCACTATATACCATGTCCTGTTAGCCAACATCGATTCATACCAGGCTTCTGTTTTATTAATGTCCTTGTTTATGCAAGTTTCTTTCATTTCTTTATTTAAGTTTATTTAACGTCGCTACCAGTTACCCATTTGAGTGACCGACAGTTTAGCTAACAACATATTTCCTGGGCAGGCTACAGCGGTTAACCAGTACTTGGTGCACCAACATCCGTAAGAAACTGCCAACATTTTTATATAAAGACACACGGTCTGAGCGGGGCTCAAACCAGTGACCATCATTGATGCAAGTTCCATTTCATTTACGTTTTATGCATCGCATGATACCGTTAAGGGGGTAATATCACGATTAAGTATTAGTATATATTAATTATATAAAATGTATACACTACAATGAACATCAACATTTACACTATTTATTTTAGCTCGATTGCGAAACAAGTTCTTACAACTTATATTAATCACTATCGAGACCTCATTCCTGATGGAATCCATCGCCACGAGGGAGAGAGAAGAGACAACGTAGAATTTAAATGCCTTGCCTAAGGGCACACTCGTAACGGCTTCAGCGGGGCTCGAACTCCGGACCTTTCGCACCCGAAGCGAACGCGCTAACTCTACGCTCTCACGAAACTATTAAGAACTTGCAATCGTCCTCCAATCTCCAACTTTACGACCTCGAACCAAATAGTGAACGTTTTAGAAAATTGTGTTTTGTATTCAGGGTCACACTTGTGGAATTCCCTCCCTTGCCATATCTAAACAGCACACTCTGTTTACCGTTTCAAAGCTTTATCACGTGGTGCAACGAGCATGTTTTGTTTATAATATATATATATGTGTAGTAAACATATAAATTAAGCATATTTACAAACATAAACAATATATTTACATACATAATTGATACTTTTAATATAATTATTAATCACATATAACCACATATTATTATATTATGTCCAATCATTTCTCAGTTTGATGGTACCTTCTTTTTATTTTTTTTATAATTTTTTTTTATATGAGCCCATAGAGTTAGTAAACGTATCTAAGCACAATACGATATTTATTTGTATTACTGTTAATAGAAGTCTAGCATATGTTTTAATTATCACTTACGAATGTCGGAACAGCCAAAATTGTTATACAATTTCATATAAGTTTTATGGTCATTTTACTATCACTGTTTAAGCGTACTCACCTAAATGCCACAATCTTCCAATTCTCATGATGGCAAATCAGACCAAAACAATCATGATTTTTATTTGATTTTTTATGACCAAAATATATGTTGCCACTCGGGGGATAGGTGGCGAAAAAGAAATTTCATAGTCATTTTATTAACTTTTCATAGCTTTTATTTTTATGTAACTAACGCTGACAGATGATACGCGTTTTCATTGGTCAATAAAATGAAATCAAAGAAAGAACCGCCTTTGATCATGAGCATTGTGCAACAGGCATTGAAATATGTAATAAAGCAGGCATAATATGCGTAGAATTGGTGCTGGTGTGGATAATAGTACATAATATAGTTCCCGTAATTTTACAATAAACCAATCATAACTGAGCCGTGGCCAAATTCATTCACATCAAACTGTTATCAAATCGTTGATATGTTTTAAAAATATTACCAAAGTAAATTGTGCTTATTACGTAAATGTGTACAAAAGTACAGTTTTACTGTACATCGATGCTATAAAGAAATAAAATGAGGGATTTATTTCGCAAAGAGTGAGCAAACTTATATTACTTACATTTATCGTTTATGTTTTATTTTACTTTATACATGTATATAACCGTAATTCCTTAATAGTCTAAGATTTTTCTAAAACACCTTTATTGCATGTTTTCTGTTTTATGAACTAAATGTGGTGAGTTCGAACCTTGTTAGTACCACTTTTTTTTTTACTATTGTTAATAAATGGAGCTCGAGTCTCACACAAGTCAACGTGCGCAATACATATGTTATTTTTATTATAATTAATCATTAAGGTACTCCTAGAATATGTGTCGGAGGTTATGAATATGTTTCTCAAATATCACTTTAGGGAGTGCAGCCTACTAATGTTCTTAGAACTTGTTGCCCAACCCAAGTTCCCTTTTCTTTGCTGTGTCATGATTATGTATGTAATGTAAATGTCCAATAGCAAATAAAAATATGATTAAACTAAACTCAAATCTCCAACACTAGCTCTAGTGATATGATTGGTCGAGTCTGAGATGTTCTCTTTGCTCAACCAATTAGAAGGTACGAAACAGAGTCAGAGTTTGTAGAAATATAATATAAATGTAATATTTGAAAAATCTTTCAGGCCAGATTATTAATATTGACAACGATGCTCATAGGAAGCTATTATGGAGCAATTAACGCAAATACACATGCATTGATGCATTGGTTGTTTATACAAATTTATTTTAGCTCGATTGCGAAACAAGTTATTACAACTTATATTAAGCACTCTCGAGACCTCATTCCTGATGGAATCCATCGCCACGAGGGAGAGAGAAGAGGCAACGTGGAATTTAAATGCCTTGCCTAAGGGCACAATCGTAACTGCTCCAGCGGGGCTCGAACTCCGGACCTTTCGCACCTGAAGCGAACGCGCATCCACTGCGCTATCACGACTTACACAAGCATTGGTTGTATTTATTTATGAGCCGTACAATTAACAGGTCTACACAGCACACACAGTACTCATTGATTTAATACTTTACATAAACGTTAGTTTAGCTCGATTGCGAAACAAGTTCCTACAAATGATATCAATCACTCTGGAGACCTCATGTTTGGTGGAATCCATCGCCACGAGGGAGAGAGAAGAGGCAATATTGGAACACAATCGTAACGGCTGCAACGGGGCGCGAACTCCGGCCCTTTCGCTCCCGAAACAAACGCTCTACCAATACGCTATCAACCACATCGATAGTTTGTAATAAATTTCAACCGTCTCAATGGCCTAGTTAGTAAGACGTCCGCATACGGAACGGAAAGTCGAAGGTTCGAACCTCGTCGGGGACTCATTCTGCTATAGTCGGTTGGTTAGCAGCCGGTTAGTTTAATAATTGCTAACACTTCCTGACATATAATGATACGTTTCTGGAATTACCGATGTGCATAAGAGTTGTTTCATAATTCAGAAATAGTTTCAAAAATGGCGACACTATAATAAACAAACACACTACCATATGTCTGGACTATATTGAGTGAACTGTAGTTTTGGTTTAATCATATTTAACTGTTCGATTAGTTTTACATATACATGTGAATACAAAACGCGACAAATTAAAGAAAGACAAACGGGTCGGGCCATACGTTTAGCATTAATTACGGCACTTCCCGAAAATAAACTGTATTAGCCACAATCATCCAAAATTAAATAAATGTGTGTGTGTTTTACGTTTATTTATCGTCGCTACCGGTTGCCCATATGAGCGACGCCGCCTGAAGAGATTAGTCATTTTAGATGTTTGGAGGATAGTGCAATGATACAGACAGATACCCATTCCTGCAGAGTCTCCTCTGGTTCCTTTACGTGTACAGGTGTAAAGCACAGTTTAAAGTCTCAACTGAAAGACTATTAAGTTTATTAGGGTCAGACGGGGGATCGAACCTGCGATCCCTGGATTACCAGTCCAATCTGCTAACCACTGGACTACAAATCCGTCTGTGAAATAAATGGGCCTTTCATAATCCATGTTTTCAAGTATTGTTAGACGTATAATGCGTTACAATTGAAGAATATCAATTATATAAAAATATGCGGATGTCTGCAGTAAACAAATCATTATTTATAATGCATATGTCACGTGTATCTATTAATACATCGTTTGTGCAAACAACACGTGTACTGAATATGTTTAATATTAACCTCCATATCTCGCACATTTATATCTTCCATGTACGTTTATATAAGTATACGGTTGCGTTTTGAGGCGTCCGTCTCCGAGTGGTTCATGTTGTAGACTTCAAATCGCGTGCCCCTCAACGCTGTAGGTTCGAATCCCACTTGGATTGTCGAACTCTTTCGCTACCAAGCTGGCCTGCGAAAAGGTCAATGGTTTGGGAGCCTGCTCGTGACTGAAATACTGCTCTGAGGTGATCGGTGTCGTCCTCCACCAATAGTGGTCAGGAGGGTCGTCATATGACCCGAGCTGATTGGGCGACTTTCAACCCCGAAATAACAAACACACACTTTAATAAGTTTCAAGTTTATTGGCATTATCAGCAATATATTGCCATTGGCCATTTACATAAATGTAAATATGGCAAAGACATAAACAAATACATATACATACACATCTTAAGAAACAGTGATATTATCTAAGGTATTTTTTCTTAGAAACATAGATTCCTTTATGTACTTAGATATTTTTTAAACAATTCTATTTTATTCTTAGAAGACATGATAGTATTGCATTTCTGACACACGGCCACGATATATTACCAAGGTATTTAGTTCTTAAACGTGTGTATCTCGTACAACTTAGCAAAAAAGTGATACTCCGATTCAACCGACATTTGGTTACATAGTTTACATAATCGATTTTCTCTTTCTATAGCATTTATATCTACCAAATCAATTTCTAGAGTGTGTGAACATAATCTTAACATAAACAGTATATACGTTGTTGGAAGCTCAAAACGTGCATGCAATATAACACACACGTGTAATGAAAATGCTCCGTTTTTCTCTCCCAGTTCTTGCAGGATACCATTTGCTATGCTCACCGTAAACATATGTGGTATACCGTATTCCAGGCAGACTTCTACTATAGCGGAATTCAAAATTTATGTGCTGTATACACACACATTTAGACTCGGAGATTGCAAAAGTTAGAGATTTATTCACGCTTCAGAAACGTAAATAACGAAGAGTGTGGGAGGCCGGGATTTCAAACAAACGCATAGTTCACGTGCTTTTGTAACAATTTATGTTCTCTCTTAGGTAGGAAGCAATGCTCGCGGCAGATAACCTCATACGTTTATATATGTTATCGTTTAGTATTATAATAGAACCATTTTACATACATGATCCCTCCACGGTAGGCAAACACATGCACTTTGTTCAAAGGGTGCATGTTTACACATATAATGCGTCAGTTTAGTAATAATAATAATAATAATAATAAATAATAATAAATAATAATAATAATAAATAATAATAATAATAAATAATAATAATATTTAATAATAATTAATAATAAATAAATAATAATAATAAATAATAATAATAAAATAGTAATAATAATAAAGACTTTATTTTACGTGGGAGCTTGCATAACACATTGGTAAGTGAACAAAGTGAACTTTAATATTGTGTGCATCTATTTGATATCACGATTTCATTAAAAAAAAATTAAGAATACAAACTATTTGTAAGTTTGTTAGATGTCGAGACTGTGTGAAGTGGCGATGCCATTAAACAAAATACGATATATGTATTAACGAGTTCTTTTCGCCTATTTGGTGCATTTTGGGTTATTTATGTTTCGTTCGCGTGTAACAGAAGCTGATAATGCTCGCGAAATTGACGTAATTTGAGTTCAATTTGATATAAACAAACCGACTGTTCCCATGCTACCATAGTCAATGGCATTCAAGAATAAAAAACGATTTCGAATTATTCAAAAGTTTAAAAATCTGTTTTATACATCGTAAGAAAGACTAGGTGTGATATTTACTTTGGTACGTTGCACGCATTGGCGAAAATAGCGCTTTCGTAGCTAATATTTATGTATTTTAAATGAGGCATATGCGATTAGAAACACATCTTGATATATGAGATGCAAGCACTAATCATTACGGTGCAGTGGTAAATACCTTTATTTCAAATTTAATTAATTGAATTTGCTTTCTTGATTTTTTATTAATATTTAAAAAAAACGAAAATTATTACCAGAAGGTGAAACGGCGTATATTTTTATATGCATTGTTGTTTGTATTAATCCATAACCCCCAACTGGGTATATGTAGATGATTGTCTTTTGTATGTGGTAACACCTGACTCACAACATGATCGCGTTGAAATAAAAATAAGTGGACGACATGATAGCGCAGTGGTAGAGCGTTCTCTTCAGATGCGAAAGGCCCGGGGTTCGCTTCTAGCCTTCCTTAACCGTTACGATTGTGCCCGATCTTAGGCACGGCATTTACATTCCACATTGCCTCTTCTCTTTCCCTTAGTGACGATGGATTTCATCAGGAATGAGGTCTCGACAAAATAAAAATAGACTAAATAATGATAAAAATGAAACGAATCATGTGTTTAATGAATCCAATCATCAATCAGGGAATCGTATTTAATTTTTACCATGCTTATTTTAGCAACAAAATTCTTAAATATCCAAAGAGTGATGACAGACAGGGCGTTGCTCGATGCACACGACTTTGTACCCTGTTATTGATTCAAATGTAAACTATGGACTTTGCTAAAGAAATTAGAGATCGGCGCGTCTTAAATTATTGTTAAATATCTGTTCAGTGGTTACTATAAGCTATTGAAAGTCATGCAAACTAAATGTACATCAGCACATACAAAATTAGCGCGCTGTTTCTTTTCAGCTGTTATTGTAAACTATGGAATGCCTTGTAAGGCACATTGAAACCGCCAGTACATAATTATAAACGTATTGCTCTGTTTCTTTTCAGCGGTTATTGTAAACTATGGAATGCCTTGTAAGGCACATTGAAAGCACCAGTGCATATAAACTTATTGCTTTGTTTCTTTTCAGCGGTTATGGTAAACTATGGAAAGCCCTGCTAACAACATTCTAGCTGCTGCTCATTCCGGATTATCGCTCTATCCGAGCCCCATCAGTACATCCGTCCCAGGACTTCTGAGTGCGAGTCCCACCCAAGAATCATCGTCATCACGTTTAGCCGGGAACAATTCGTGGGGCACCTATACCGGTGAAAGTGGACTTGTGGGACACAATTCGTGTTCTATGGCTTCCTACGGGAACCTGCCCTTAGGGGCTAGTTTTTCAATGAACAGCAAAGCAGCTGCATATAATTCTGCTTTTGGAAGCAGCTCGGACTACCTGAATTGTAGACAAATGGTGAATCACATGTCCCCTTTGAACGCTATGCCCATGCGCAATTATCCCTCAATATATGGCGACGTATATCAAGGGCACACCGCCGGTTATACAAATAGTGGATTTTATCCAGACATGTCGGCAGGTATCCCGCCGTTCCCCGGCAGAGAACTGGATTGTCGGCAACCTCCGTCAGAATCTTCAGAAGGAGGTAGGTAGACATGCGCAGTGATTCCGGAAGTAGATACTTTATTAATATAATACCAAATTGAATGATGAATGAATACGTATATATATTTTGCAAAGTAACTATCATGCATACAGCTAATTAGTTCGTGTGCGTTTAAATGGACTCGTTCTGTGTCTAATTTATTATCTAATCGAAGTATTTACTATGTAAAGAGTGTATGTCATAACATACATTATTTAAAGACATGATCGAGATAGGGGTGGGTGTGTTATGCAATATGTTTCAAACGAAAAATGAACAAATGGAAACATTTCATTGTCCGTAGCATTACAGTTAATCGTATACACAGAAGTAGCATTATATGTGACGTTGCATATGTTTGGGTGAGATTTGAAAGTAGGTTGCATGTGTCTGTAAATATTTAAAACTATGTCGGGCGTGTCTTTAAGAAGAATCAATTACATTTTGACAAACTTTTAGAAAACAACGTCTTAATAATGAAGATATTCAAACTGTCCACTGATGTATTAATCGTACTATTATATAACATTAATTGCTAATAAATTAGTACCCCGCAGATATTCAACTTCAAAACATTCAAGTTTTATTATATAATATGTCACGGAAGTAAATAAAGGTAAATATACTAGTTGACAGTCGACCTGATGTCACTATTGAGTTTAATAAGTGTGTTGCACAGAGTACAGTACTGAGTGTTGACCCAGATGTTACCCTAACCACTATGTGTGTATGTATGTTCCATTAATGTCAAACCCCTCGCGGGGACTTAGCCATGTTTTCCTGGGCAGGCTTAGCCGACCTAAGCGATTAACCAGTACTAAGCAATGTGTGTGAGGTGCCTTGCTCAATGACACTACATACGTGGCCTGACTGAGTATCGAACCCGGGACCGTTCGATTCCAAATCCGACGCTCTACCACTGGACCACGGACGCCACAATAAATATGTAATATGTAAACAATAAATATGTAAACTGAACTACTTTAACCCCTTAGCGACTGAAAGTTCGTAAAAGAGTGATTCATTTGAGCAGAGAGTAATGTGTGTTTTGTGCAACTATGTATCAGGACAGTCAACAAGTAACATCACGACTATATGACATGCTAAATACTGTGTTTGCAGGATGCACGCTTTTTGTCGTCAATAGCAGATACAGAGTTAATACCAAGACAGGTTTCTTCTACTAGCCGTAATATAGCAAACGTGATGTATGTAAATTAACTGACGAACGACCGTGTGTCTAGTTATTATAAACATTATATATGTAGACTAAAATAACAGTGTTTCCAGCTATGATTAAAACATAATATAAATAAACACAGTGAGATAGAACTGTGTTCATCAGATCGGACATGGGGTTTTCTCCGGGTACGTTGGTGTCCTCAAACGACCACATACACGCTTTCATCCGCGCCAACGAGAGTGATTAATATAAGTTGCTAAAGCTTGATTCGAGATCGTTAAAATAAATAAATAATAGTCTTTAGTTATAATGTAAATACAAGATATAAATAAACAAAAATGACAGTGTTTATAGCTGCACTGTAAACATAATGTCATAATAATGTAAACATAAATATACATGTAAACTAAACTGACAATATTTCTAGCTATAATATACAACAATAAATATGTAAACTAAACTGACAATATTTCTAGCTATAATATACAACAATAAATATGTAAACTAAACTGACAATATTTCTAGCTATAATATACAACAATACATATGTAAACTAAACTGACAATATTTCTAGCTATAATATACAACAATAAATATGTAAACTAAACTGACAATATTTCTAGCTATAATATAGAAGAATATATATGTAAACTAAACTGACAATATTTCTAGCTATAATATACAACAATCTATATATATGTAGACTATGCTGACAATATTTCTAGCTATAATATATAACAATATATATATATATGTAGACTAAACTGACAATATTTCTATCTATAATATACAACAATATATATGTAAACTAAACTGATAATATGTCTAGTTATAATATACAACAATATATATATATATATATATATATATATATATATATATATGTGTGTAAACTAAACTGATAGTGTGTCTAGCTTATAATGTACAACATTATATATGTAAACTAAAATGACAATATTTCTAGCTATTATGTAAAACAATATATATGTAAACTAAACTGAGAGTGTGTCTAGCTTTAGTAGCTTATAATGTACAACAAAATTGTAAACTAAACTGAGAGTGGGTCTAGCTTATAATATACAACACGATTGTAAACTAAACTGAGAGTGATTCTAGCTTTAGTAGCTTATAATGTACAACAACATTGTAAACTAAACTGAGAGTGGGTCTAGCTTATAATATACAACAAGATTGTAAACTAAACTGAGAGGGTGTCTAGCTTATAATGTACAACAAGATTGTAAACTAAACTGAGAGTGTGTCTAGCTTATAATGTATAACAAGATTGTAAACTAAACTGAGAGTGTGTCTAGCTTATAATGTACAACAAGATTGTAAACTAAACTGAGAGTGTGTCTAGCTTATAATGTACAACAAGATTGTAAACTAAACTGAGAGTGTGTCTAGCTTATAATATACAACACGATTGTAAACTAAACTGAGAGTGTGTCTAGCTTTAGTAGCTTATAATGTACAACACGATTGTAAACTAATCTGAGTGTGTCTAGCTTTAGTAGCTTATAATGTACAACAAGATTGTAAACTAAACTGAGAGTGTGTCTAGCTTATAATGTACAACACGATTGTAAACTAAACTGGGAGTGTGTCTAGCTTATAATATACAACAATATTGTAAACTAAACTGAGAGTGTGTCTAGCTTATGATGTACAACACTATATATGTAAACTAAACTGAGAGTGTGTCTAGCTTATAATGTACAAGAATATATATGTAAACTAAACTGACAATATTTCTAGCTATAATATACAACAATATATATGTAAACTAAACTGAGAGTGTGTCTAACTTATAATATACAACAATATATATATAAACTAAACTGACAATAGTTCTAGCTATAATATACAACAATATATATATATATGTAAACTAAAATGGTATTGTTGTCTAGCTTATAATGTTCAACAATATATATGTAAACTAAACTGAGAGTGTGTCTAGCTTATAATATACAACAATATATATGTAAACTAAACTGAGAGTGTGTCTAACTTATAATATACAACAATATATATATAAACTAAACTGACAATAGTTCTAGCTA
Source organism: Archivesica marissinica (assembly GCA_014843695.1). Taxonomy (NCBI): domain Eukaryota; kingdom Metazoa; phylum Mollusca; class Bivalvia; order Venerida; family Vesicomyidae; genus Archivesica; species Archivesica marissinica. The sequence continues at coordinate 49,038,303 of CM026386.1, forward strand.
TAATATACAACAATATATATATATATGTAAACTAAAATGGTATTGTTGTCTAGCTTATAATGTTCAACAATATATATGTAAACTAAACTGAGAGTGTGTCTAGCTTATAATGTACAACAAGATTGTAAACTAAACTGAGAGTGGGTCTAGCTTATAATATACAACAAGATTGTAAACTAAACTGAGAGTGTGTCTAGCTTTAGTAGCTTATAATGTACAACAAGATTGTAAACTAAACTGAGAGTGTGTCTAGCTTATAATGTACAACAAGATTGTAAACTAAACTGGGAGTGTGTCTAGCTTATAATATAGAACACGATTGTAGACTAAACTGAGAGTGTGTCTATCTTATAATATACAACAAGATTGTAAACTAACTTGATAGTGTGTCTAGCTTATAATGTACAACAATATATATGTAAACTAAACTGAGAGTGTGTCTAGCTTATCATGTACAACAATATATATGTAAACTAAACTGAGAGTGTGTCTAGCTTATAATGTACAACAACATATATGTAAACTAAACTAAGAGTGTGTCTAGCTTATAATGTACAACAGTATATATGTAAACTAAACTGAGAGTGTGTCTAGCTTATAATGTACAACAATATATATGTAAACTAAACTAAGAGTGTGTCTAGCTTATAATGTACAACAATATATATGTAAACTAAACTGAGAGTGTGTCTAGCTTATAATGTACAACACTATATATGTAAACTAAACTAAGAGTGTGTCTAGCTTATAATGTACAACAATATATATGTAAACTAAACTGAGAGTGTGTCTAGCTTATAATGTACAACACTATATATGTAAACTAAACTGAGAGTGTGTCTAGCTTATAATGCACAACAATATATATGTAAACTAAACTGAGAGTGGGTCTAGCTTATAATATAGAACAATATTGTAAACTAAACTGAGAGTGTGTCTAGCTTATACTATACAACAATATATATGTAAACTAAACTGAGAGTGTGTCTAGTTTATGATGTACAACAATATATATGTAAACTAAACTGAGAGTGTGTCTAGCTTATACTATACAACAATATATATGTAAACTAAACTGAGAGTGTGTCTAGTTTATGATGTACAACAATATATATGTAAACTAAACTGAGAGTGTGTCTAGCTTATAATATAGAACAATATATATGTAAACTAAACTGAGAGTGGGTCTAGCTTATAATGTACAACAATATATATGTAAACTAAACTGAGAGTGGGTCTAGCCTATAATAAACAACAAGATTGTAAACTAAACTGAGAGTATGTCTAGCTTATAATATACACAACAATATTATAAACTAAACTGGGAGTGTGTCTAGCTTATAATATACAACAATATTGTAAACTAAACTGAGAGTGTGTCTAGCTTATGATGTACAACAATATATATGTAAACTAAACTGAGAGTGTGTCTAGCTTATAATATAGAACAATATATATGTAAACTAAACTGAGAGTGGGTCTATGTTATAATGTACAACAATATATATGTAAACTAAACTGAGAGTGGGTCTATGTTATAATGTACAACAATATATATGTAAACTAAACTGAGAGTGTGTCTAGCTTATAATGTACAACAATATATATGTAAACTAAACTGAGAGTGGGTCTAGCTTATAATATACAACAAGATTGTAAACTAAACTGAGAGTGTGTCTAGCCTATAATAAACAACAAGATTGTAAACTAAACTGAGAGTGGGTCTAGCTTATAATGTACAACAAGATTGTAAACTAAACTGGGAGTGTGTCTAGCTTATGATGTACAACAATATATATGTAAACTAAACTGAGAGTGGGTCTAGCTTATAATGTACAACAATATATATGTAAACTAAACTGAGAGTGTGTCTAGCTTATAGTATACAACAATATATATGTAAACTAAACTGAGAGTGGGTCTAGCTTATAATGTACAACAATATATATGTAAACTAAACTGAGAGTGGGTCTAGCTTATAATGTACAACAATATTGTAAACTAAACTGAGAGTGTGTCTAGCTTATAATGTACAACAGTATATATGTAAACTAAACTGAGAGTGTGTCTAGCTTATAATGTACAACAATATATATGTAAACTAAACTGAGAGTGTGTCTAGCTTATAATGTACAACAATATATATGTAAACTAAACTGAGAGTGGATCTAGCTTATAATATACAACAAGATTGTAAACTAAACTGAGAGTGTGTCTAGCCTATAATAAACAACAAGTTTGTTAACTAAACTAATAGTGGGTCTAGCTTATAATGTACAACAAGATTGTAAACTAAACTGTGAGTGTGTCTAGCTTATGATGTACAACAATATATATGTAAACTAAACTGAGAGTGGGTCTAGCTTATAATGTACAACAATATATATGTAAACTAAACTGAGAGTGTGTCTAGCTTATAATATACAACAATATATATGTAAACTAAACTGAGAGTGGGTCTAGCTTATAATGTACAACAATATATATGTAAACTAAACTGAGAGTGTGTCTAGCTTATAATGTACAACACTATATATGTAAACTAAACTGAGAGTGTGTCTAGCTTATAATATACAACAATATTGTAAACTAAACTCAGAGTGTGTCTAGCCTATAATGTACAACAAGATTGTAAACTAAACTCAGAGTGTGTCTAGCTTATAATGTACAACACTATATATGTAAACTAAACTGAGAGTGTGTCTAGCTTATAATGTACAACAAGATTGTAAACTAAACTCAGAGTGTGTCTAGCTTATAATGTACAACAAGATTGTAAACTAAACTCAGAGTGTGTCTAGCCTATAATGTAAAAGTCTAAAATGGCTATGAGCTATAATATAACACACAGAATGCTGCGCTTAGGATTTGTGGCTATCATATGGTTATTATTATGGTTTCATATCGCCATCATAATAAAAGGTGTCCATTCAATATACCACATACTAGAGGGAACCACACTTAATATACAAGACTAGGCAGAAGCGCATGGAACTATGCACACAATAATTGTTAATAAACATACAGTGAGTAATGCAGACTTTCCGTTTGTTTTGAGCCTTCTGGTCATTTTAGGAGCGCCATTTAATCGACCATTCTCTAAATGACCGTATAATTAAACGAAACACGTGGTACCGTTTCGAAGCGATGTTCCAGGGCCAATAAACATGCAATCAAGGGTGCATACTAATGGATGAACTGTGATTGGTTTTTCTAACAGAAATGTCTAATAATTTACCCATTTCCGACATCTATAGCGGCTAGTTTGTTTTATTAGCGAGAAATGATTATTCTTCTTGATGGAATCGGTATTGCTGCTCCTGATATTCCAGGAGATATGCCTTATGTAGCTAGGAATTAGAGGTGAATCGCCCTGATTATTATCTTCTAGATTACTTCCCTTTATATTTGATTCTTCTTTACAAAACCAGGAAACATCTTTTTTTTTTTTTATTTGTTTACGTTTATTTATCGTCGCTACCGGTTGCCCATATGAGCGACGCCTCCTGAAGAGATTAATCATTTTCGAGTTTTGGAGAATAGTGCAATGATACAGACAGAGACCCATTCCAGAGTCTCCTCTGGTTCTTGTACTTGCACAGTGTGAAGCACCGACACGAGACCTCGGTTTATAGTCCCATCTGAACGACTGTTAATGTTAGTATATATAGGATCAGACGGGGGATCGAACCTGCGATCCCTGAATTACCAGTCCAGTGTGCTACCACTGGACTACAGATCCGTCTGTCCGTCCTTTGTTATGTGCATATTCGTAACGGCTACAGCTGGGTGCGAACTCCGGGCCTCCCATACATGAAACGAATACGCTACCACTACGCTAGCACGACTTCCAAGTGGAAACTAACACAGACGAACATGTTACACTAACTGTTGGGGTTCTCAGTGATATATGTTTCTCTCAACCATCAACAAAAGACTGAGTAATACAACACGTTTATTTATCGTCGCTACCGGTTGCCCATATGAGTGACGCCTTCTGAACAGATTAGTCATGTTCGAGTATTTGAGGATAGTGCAATGATACAGATATTCCAGAATCTGCTCTGGTTCTTTTACTTGCACAGTGTGAGTAATACAACACAAGTTTAAGTCATTTAAACTCGAGCAATACTTCGAAATATTCATTCATAAATCTCTCAAATCAATTCAACGCGTAAACTACTAGGGTACATGTTAAACTTGTTTCAACAAGTAATATATATTTATATTCTATGCTTCTACCCAGCATAAGCTGCACGTTTAGTTTCATAAACTATTATATATTGAAATATAATGCACGATGTTTTTTATAATTCAATGAATTAAGGATATTCATATAAACCCGCGCGCACAAGACGTGTCAAGTTCTATGTATTGTTTGCAACAAATAACAAAGTCTCTTGTGGTTTTTCGTCGCGTAATTTAAAACGCTTAAGTACAATGTCTTTGTTATAGATGTGATTTAGATAATTACTTGTATATTAACACATGTTTCAAATATTTAAAGTGTAAATTTATTAGATATTTTAACTGAACAATAATGTCAGTGTGTTTTCTCTATGTTTGGACTGTTGTGATGGATACATATAACTTTTGCACATTAACGTTAATGCACATGTCACTAAAATAAACTATTTACTTACTTACTTACTTACTTATAACGGAAGTCGTCGCCTCACAATTACAACCACGACCTCTCGTCAACATTTAGACGGAATATTCTTTAGAGGGTCCTAAGGAAGATTAGTTCAGAACTAATTAGGTCACCCTCTATAAATAACGAACTATATTTAATAACAACACATGTCTCAGCCATATTCCGTCACTTACATATATTAGTATATTTTACCATTTTACCACATTACATAATAAGCAATCGCAGGTTCGATCCCCCGTCTTACCAGCATGTAAAAGAACCAGGGCGTCAGCTACAATACATTAAAATCCACAATTCACTGGGATGTATTCCACCAGGAATGAAGTCTCGAGAATAATTAATCTAACGGTGTATAAACTTGTTTCGCAATCAAACGAAAATAAATGTGTAACAAACAACTAGCCGGTCGTGATCATTGAAATATTCTGTTTCATTTCATTTGGATGTTTCTAATTTTCATAAGTATATATACGTCTGCGGTCAAGCCGTACACATGACACCTACATAACATAAGGTTTATTGTCATATATAAGGCCTCCAGCTCATAATACAATTATTGTAGACGGATCTGTAGTCCAGTGGTAACACGCTGGACTGGTAATCATCCATGGATGGCATGTTCGATCCCCCGTCTGACCCTAATAAAATTAATAGTTTTCAGATGGGACGTTAAACCGACGTCTCATGTCATTGCTTTACACCGTGCACGTAAAAGAACTAGATGGTATTCTGGAATGGGTCTCTATCTGTATCATACACTATCCTCCAAAAATCTAAAATGACTAATCTCTTCAGGAGGCGTCGCTCATATGGGCAACCGGTAGTGGCGATAAATAAACGTAAAAGACACACACTCATTCAGAACATATTCTTCATGTTAAATAACTTTACTATTTGTGTTCATTTAAAGTATGTACATACATATGATTACAATGTATAAATGAACAACAGTATAAACGAATGATTAGACAGTTACTGTTACTTATTCAAATGCTATTTTTTCTTTTTTCGTAAACGTACCACATTCCCCAACATTCATAAGTAACTAAGCAGTGACCCTTTTCCCCCGATTCAGCATCCATACCCATGACTGTTATTAATTTTGTTTATGTGTTCTCAACTGAAATTGTGTCCATTTGCGGGGCACACGGTCCACATATGGCTGGTTGACCGGGGGTGCCCGGACCCGTATATTGTGTCAATATGCTGGCTGGGTACTGCCTTGGTCTCGGTGTGCTGTTCCTGTGCACTTCTGCGAATGGACCCTGTTTCCGCTGTGAATTATTCATTCACATGTTGTTTCTATAATTGTTATTATATGCAACCTGTGTCTGTTCACACATAACGTTCTGTTCTGTTCTGTTCTACAGTGCATTCGGTGGGTGGGGTGGTGGATAGTCCATCATAGACTCGAACACACGCGTACCTTATTACCGATCACTCAAAACCACATATTCAAAGTAAACACAACACGCACGCACACAGAAGAAGAACGTTGAAGCTGGTGTTAATAACTTACCTCGGATAGATCAGGTTCACGATTCCCATCTTTCACAGTAGCTGTCAACCTTGTCAGTTTATACTTACATGCTCACACCTAGCTAGATAATTGATGCATGTATGTATTAGCGGCTCCTTTGATGTGTTTAAGGGCCCCTGTCCTGAACGTGGAAATAAATGGGATCGCTGAGATGAAGTTTGTAGACAGTGCATATGTTTTGTAAGCAAAGTATACACACATTAACAAAGTGCTGTCTAATGAGAGAGACATCTCTAATTTTCTATTACCTCCCTTGGCAGATAAAGTCTGATTTATTCCAAAATGTGAATATGTCATTTTAATTAGAATCCTTTGTTTTTTCAGTTGTTTCCTAAGCAGATGTTGCGGTATGATAAATGTGATTTTATCAAAATCGTGTTAATTAACTGATACCATTGTTTTACTAATAACTACCCAATGCATATACTGTAGGAGATCTATCGAGATATAGTAATGTAATACTCATAAGAAGCGATAGTGGAATAAAATTGCTAGCATTAGCATGTTGTGCAAAGAAAACAACGATAAAAACAGAGGAAAACACCTAATATGACATATCTACTTTTAGGAAGTATTCAGGGGCAGTAACTGACCGATGTCTCTCAGTGTACGGGTACGACAAATTACGATGAGATATGTGTCAAGAATATAATTGTCAATAAATATCAATTATTCCATGCTTAAGACATTGCGAGATTTACTATGATTGTTTCGAGCGAACTTACTCTCAGTCAGTGTTGTTCCGGCAGCCATTGCGCTAAGTAATGTTGTTTTATTATTATAGTTAAGCTTCAATGAAACACTAAACGTGTATATTTGCTTGGGAAACTAATCCCATATAAGATCCCATGTCTGGCTGCTTAACACAGGTGTGACTGTATATCACTTTTAGCATGTTTTATTAAAAGTGTTGACCTAAAAAACGGGGACACTCACATGCAGTGCAATTTCATTTTTAACCAGAATGTATGACATTAAAGCGACATTACATCGCAAAACGCATAACAACATGCATTCTTACTCATAAATAGCATTGTTATTACACATCACTCGGGAATAACACCAACCATTAATCAATAAACAATGTATTTGCGGTCGACAAATCTATAAATGTGAAAGGAGGATTTCATATAAGGATCAGCCACGCTCTAGAATTGACGTTTGTTTATTCGTTGAAATACCTGGAATATGTGGCAAATATTTGGAAAACAATCATTCCTCGTAATAGGAAATTACATGATGTAGAAACTTGCTTTTTCACCGATGTAGTGTCGCTTTAAATAAAGTGATAATGATCGCCGAAATAAGTGTTAGTCGTATAATATTAATGACTGTACTTTATGCGTATGCGTTCATGGCTAGAACCCGCGATACACTAGTGGCCCCACAAGCGAGCATGCAAACAACAGCGATTATGCGTACGTATAAATATTTGAATTGATTGATTTGAACATAAGACATAGGAATACTAATTTAGATTAGTTAATGGAGCAGCCATTTTCGTATCCATTAAAACACCATCGTGACGTCATACCCTTGTACTTGCAGTCCATTTTTATTAATATTGGACTGCTGTCAAAAGGCCAGAGCATTATGTTAAATCATAGGCCTATACCGGTACGAAATTAACAATTTTAATAAATAGGATCTTGTTATATAAGTTTGTGTTTTAAGTAAGATATAAGCCTCAAACGGATCCAATTAGCCTGGGAACAGGCGTTGATATATTTTACCTGGTCAGTCATATAAATATATTTTAACACCGAGACAACTAATTGGGCCGTATTGAGTTTCTGAAGTCATTTTGCCAGAAGAAAATTAGTGAAAAATTGACAGACTGGAACCCAGACTAGGATCCAATATGTAAAATATTGGAATGTGTGAGGCGTGTAATGTATGCGCAACGTGCCTCACACAGTCCACTATTTTACATATTGGATCGTTTTCTGCTTATATCCTGTACATAACATTTTAGATAGCGTACTTTAACGATTACGTTAATGCTATTGTAGCTTGCCATGGCGATGTAGGTTAGTACACATAAATGATTAAATAAAACCATGGACACATTGACGACCTTGCCATCATACCACGTCCTGCGTTGGAATGGCAATTGATAAGGTCAACGGAAACAACGTCTAACGCCAAACACGTTTCATTCAGAAAGCGAGCGCGTGTGACGTCATACCTTAGATTGAAAAAAAAAGAAGAAGAATTAAGGGTACATAACTTTTAATAAACCTGTGTAGCATCAATATGTCATTAACAATCGCAATATTAAAATATTCCGCTTGATCAAATGATTGCCCTTACATTTTTTTTTACATGTACGAACGAAACTGTGCTATCTGGACGTTATTTATACAATTGCCCGTCACAGGGAAAATAACTGCGTTGTTTTCGATGCTAACGTATCTAATTAACGTCGTGTTATGATTTATACGTTATGCAAATGTCAAGTCTTCAATATTAATAAACGACGATTGTTTTCTGAAATTACACACCATTGAGCGTGCACATATGCAAGACAATATCATGAATATGATAAATCAGGTACTATATGTCACGTTATGGACATGAACCTACACGGTATTGGACTCGCGTAGGAAATACAGAACGTTAGAGGACGCTAATGTATTCATATATTTTGTATTAATTGTCTAAATATTCCAGTTATCTATAAACGGGGCATCTCTAATGCTATAGGCGATCCTCCTTATTAAGCATGAAATACACATGCATGTCATGTTAGCCAGCCGTAGCGCGGTGATGGCGCTGTTGTAGCGCGGTGATAGCGCAGTAGTAGCGCGGTATTAGCGCATTGGTAGCCCGGTGATATCGCAGTCGTAGTGCGGTGATTACAAGCAGTGGTATCGCGGTCATAGCGCAGTGGTATCGCGGTGATAGCGCAGTGGTAGCTCCGTGATAGCACAGTGGTAGCGCGGTCATAGTGCAGTGGTAGCGCGGTGATATCGCAGTCCTAGTGCAATGATAGCGAGCAGTGGTATCGCTGAGATAGCGGAGTGGCAGCGTAGTTGTAGCGCCGTGATAGCACAGTGGTAGCGCGGTCATAGTGCAGTGGTAGCGCAGTGGTATCGCGGTGATAGCGCAGTGGTATCGCGGTGATAGCGCAGTGGTATCGCGGTGATAGCGCAGTGGTAGAGCGGTGATAGCGTTGTGGTATCGCGGTGATAGCGCAGTGGTAGAGCGGTGATAGCGCAGTGCTAGAGCGGTGATATCGCATTCCCTTCAGGTGCCTCTTCGAGCAGTATTTCACTAACGGTCGGGCATCGGGTATCTAGAACCATCGACGTTCCTCAATCAAGCTTGGATAGCTTCCTCACATGAAAACAAAAACATCGTCACCCACAGTGGGATTCGAACCTACAGTGGTGAGATGCATATTATTTGAATTCAACGACCGTAACGACTCTGTCACTAAGGCCGCTCACTTGATATTAATAGGCAATATTCTCCACATAAACAAGTGTAGAATAACAAGCCTACAATCGATTAAACCACACTTCACATAAGCAACACGACAGGCAATGAAATGTACGCACACAATATGATAACAACACCTTGACAAAATTTAATCTCAACAGTAGATATCAGAAACAATACTCTACATCACAGTAGAAAAAACAAGTAATTACAAGTTAATTATTAAATTACTAGTATACATATTTAGTTGTAGCGGATGAGTGGTCTAGTGGTTAACACTCTGGACTTGTAATCCAGGGGTCGCATGTTCGATCACCCGCTATATCATACTAAAATGACTCATATCACAGTCTTTCGGATGAGACTTTAAGCAGGGGTCTCGTGTCGGTGCTTTACATCGTGCGCGGAAGCGAACCAGAAGAGACTCTGGAATATATCTCTGTATATACTTCAATTTCTAAGAGTACTCGAGAGTGATTAATATAAATATAAGAACTTGTTTCGCAATCGAGCTAAAATAAAAATGTGTATAAACTAAATTCTAATTCAAAAATGACTAATCTCTCTTCATGAGGTGTCGCTCACATGCGCAACCGGTAGCGAGGATAAATAAACGTAAATGTAAACGAACACACTATGAATCTATGTTTTGAATATATAAGTATATGTAATATATATCCAACTTGTAATGAGGTAACAGTATTGTAATAATACAAAGACGATTGAAGAGAAAGGGGATGTCTTCTTTGCATATTTACTTTTATTGTGTGTCGTTACCTTCCATTGTTCAACTTTTAATAAATCTCACCGGCTTCACAGGGCTCGCTGATATGCAGAGTTAAAATAAGGAAGTTTTGATAGCGCAGTGGTAGTGCAGTGGTAGCGCAGTGGCTTCACGTGCGACAGGTTCGGAGTTCGAGCCCCGATGGAGCTGTTACGATTGTTACTATATACATGGTATTCAAATTCCACGTTCCCTGTTCTCTCTCCCTCGTAGCGATGGATTCAGTCAGGAATGAGGTCTCGAGAGTGATCAATATAAGTTGTAAGAACTTGTTTCGCAATCAGGAATGAGGTCTAGAGAGCAATTGATGTAATGTTGAAAACATTTGTTTCGCAATCAAGCTAAAATAACTTTGTAGAATTAAACTCATGGAAATACAAACAGACATGCATGCAGTGTGTGTGTTTTACGTTTATTTATCGTCGCTACCGGTTGCCCAATCATATGAGCGACGCCTCCTGAAGAGTTTAGTAATTTTATATTTTTGGAGGATAATGCAATGATACAGAGACCCAATCCCGAGTCTCCTCTGGTTCCTTTACGTGCATGATGTACAGCACCGACACGAGACCTCGGTTTAAAGTCCCATCTGAATGACTGTTAATATACAAATTTCGATAATGATTTGATGAAATAAATTCGATTATTACATTAATAGACTCTGACGTAGTTTCTACGTTTCATTAAGTATGCATACTATCGTATGTGTGCGTCAATAACCACATAATTAAAGTCTGTTTTTGCGGGGGGTTTTCTTCGGGTGGAAAATAATACTATAATTCATATGCATATTTATCCTAGTGTTCACATTAATAAACCACAATTATTGTGATGTTGTTTTTGTTAAATAAATATTCATAAAGGGAGATAATTTTCAAATCGTAATTTTCACAAAAGTGGGTTCTGTTCGTATGTGTGGGCATACTTTTCAAAATTGGTTTTGTACCGTAATACTTTATTATTGAAAAATCAAAATATGAGACAATAAATCACTATATTATCATCCGTTCCTTACAATAAATCGGCGTGCAGCACATTCTAAGTAAATGCATTAAGGGGCTTTAATCTTGGTATTTCCTCAGCACTAGACACAGTGATTGGAACACATTCATTTTCCACAAACTCCCATAGGCATAAAACAAACTTCATCATTTTCTTAAAGTTAATTTATTTTAGAAGCATTGCGACAGAGAAAGTATCCATTTCCCTGTATTGAGTAACACGATTCCATTATTATTTGAAAATATCCTACACTGCACTCATTGGTCAATGCAGAAACGTGTCATACACGTCTCGAGACAGAATACAGTTAGCTCAGTTCTGCATACTACAAATAAAATATTCATCATCGGTTTTGTTGGGGCGTTTATTGTTTCTACTAAATAATTTATCAAAACGATTTTATCGTACATTTGGGATGTTTATAAAAATACTAAATATTCAAATAATCATCAACACGTTCATTAATTAGTTTACGAATGAAACGGTGTTTTATTTATTTATTATCTATTTATTTATTTATATTTATTTATATTTATTTATTTATTTATTTATATGTATTTATCTTTATGTTTCTTTATTTATTCATTCATTTATTTATTTATTTATTCTATTAAAAATACATATGTACGTAACATGTAATACATCCCATGATGTCAAGCGTTTTATCTATTGCATAATAATACGATCGAAACTAAATATGTGTATATGAGCACAGCAGACGACAAATCAAATGTAACGTTGGCGTTTGTCCACCTACTAAACTGTTATTAGTTGTAAAACGTTTAGTGGAAACTCTCAAGATGGTTTGGTTTTATTGTTTCATTTCTTTTTACGATCAACTGACAAATTTATTGCCTGAATTGTCGTAAACATTGCTTATAGAATGCTAAATAAATATTTGCTTAAACCACGCTTAATCAAAGATCAACGCAACTAAGGTGAGAATAAAGCCCATCTTGGACATTTTCCCATGCCCGGTGAGTGAGAAAAACGAGTTCGTCATTCGGCACCGTCCGTAATAAAACGCTACCACCCGAGCGCATTCCGGAAATGTTCGTAGAGTAACGCTGAGCAGCATAATTATGTCGTTTCAGTCTGAGTTGAGGCGTTAAAAATCATTTGAAATAGTTCCATCAACCTGTCATTATACATTTTTCTATAATATTTGTTCTCGTCTTCTAGAAGTTCTCTCATGGTATCTACTATCTAGCAGACAAAACAAACCATAAATATCTCATAATTTCAGCAAAATCGTCGTAACCTTGATTTTAGTTGTCTATACATTGACGGTCAGCATTTATTGGTTATTTTATATGAATTGTCATATATCAGCACTTAATTTGCAATAATTCGGTATTAGAAGCTACATATAATACCAATTTCGAGTTTAGCAGTATAGACGGAAACGGTTGTAAAGTTCACCTTTAATGCTTGTAATGTTTCTCAGGTCGGCATGTGTTTACTGTAAATTAATGTTCCTTTTACATTCGAGGTCGCGACGTGCGTTGTGTTAATGGTCATATATCTAATTATTAATTGCGCGAAAGTGACTTGATAGATAAAGAAGCGTATAGTTTCATATTTTCACGCAATGCGAACAATTCGAACAGACATATATTTATCAGAAGAACATTTCCGGTTAGACTTGCACTCAAATATCGCAGTGTTACATCTTAATTAATAGCGTTTTATAATTGTTGTGATGACGGTTGAAACGTAGAATGTGTATACTTTGATGATGATGATGATGATGGTGGTGATAATGATGATGATGATGGTGGTGGTGGTGGTGTGATGATGATGATGATGATGATGACGACGATGATGATGATGATGATGATGATGATGATGATGATGATGATGATGATGATGATGATGATGATGATGGTGTGGTGATGGTGATACTGATGATGGTGGTGGTGGTGGGTGGTGGTGGTGGTGGTGATGATGATGATGATGATGATGATGATGATGATGTGATGATGATGATGATGATGATGATGATGATGATGATGATGATGATGATGATGATGATGATGATGATGATGAGTGATGATGATGATGATGATGATGATGATGATGATGATGATGATGATGATGATGATGATGATGATGAGATGATGATGATGATGATGATGATGATGATGATGATGATGATGATGATGATGATGATGAGATGTGAATGATGATGATGATGATGATGATGATGATGATGGATGATGATGATGATGATGATGATGATGATGATGTGATGATGTGATGATGATGATGATGATGATGAGGATATGATGATGATGATGATGATGATACTGATGATGATGATGATGGTGGTGGTGGTGATGATGATGATGATGATGATGATGATTTAGTTTAGCTCGATTGTGAAACAACTTCTTACAACTTCGAGCTAAAATGAATTTGTATAGACTAAACTAATAAAGCTAATGGTGCAATACCTTGTTTAATTAGTCTATAATCATCGTTCTGGAGACATCATTCCTGGAGAGACGGATCTGCAGCTCAGTGGTAACACGCTGGACTGGTAATCCATCGCAGGTTCGATCCCCCGTCTGACCCTAATAAAATTAACAGTCTTCCAGAAGGGACATTAAACCGAGGTCTCGTGTCGGTGCTGTACACCATGCACGTAAAAGAACCAGAGGAGACTGGAATGGGTCTCTGTCTGTATCATTGCACTATCCTCCAAAATCTAAAATGACTAATATCTTCAAGAGGCGTCGCTCATATGGGCAACCGGTAGCGACGATAAATAAACGTAAAACACACACACACACATCATTGCTGGCGGAATTGGGGAGACATACAATACGTCGGCAACCTTCAAACATAGGCTAGATAACACTTCTACGTTGTGTAATGAACAATCTGTCCATCGCGCTACATATATGTAGAGAGTTCCACCACCCACAATAGCCTCAGGCCTTAAGCAACACACTTAAACATCTACAAGGCCTCTTCTCTTACAGGTTCGGTCCCCGTCTGACCCTAATCAAATTAACAGTCTTTCAGAGTGGACGTTGCTTTACATCGTGCACGTAAAAGAACCAGAGGAGACTCTGGAATGGGTCTCTGTCTGTATCATTGCACTATCCTCCAAAATCTAAAATGACTGATCTCTTCAGGAGGCGTCGCTCATATGGGCAACCGGTAGCGACGATAGAAACACGTAAAACACACTCTCCTTCGCTACTCCGTCGGATTCAACAAGGAATGAGATCTCGAGAAGGCATTAAGCTAACAGTGTAATACATTGTATCTTGTTTCGCAATCGAGCTAGGATAAATATGTAGTAAATTCTGCACATGACGCATACATATTAAACATTGACTTTACAATGACAATCCAGATACCTTCTATACTAGAGGACATAGAAAACGCACACCTACATTATATGATTATTATACTAGAGGACATAGAAAACGCGCACCTACATTATATGATTATTATACTAGAGGACGTAGAAAACGCACACCTACATCATATGATTATTATACTCGAGGACATAGAAAACGCACACCTACATCATATGATTATTATACTCGAGGACATAGAAAACGCACACCTACATCATATGATTATTATACTAGAGGACATAGAAAACGCACACCTACACTATATGATTATTATTACATGAAAACGAAATACGAATGATTCCATCTAAGATATATCACATCTTTATTACAAAACACAACTGAACAACTACAAATATTCCAAAATGTTTAAAACTATGTATTTATATAGTTATTGTTTTTCATGTAAAAACACACTTATCCGAAGTGTGCTTTCTATGTCCTCTAGTATATTAATGTAACAAGAAAAAGTAGATTTCTGAACACTGATATCTATAAGGAACAGACCACCGCAACACTCGAACAAACACGTTAAGATCGTAATTTACTATTGTAATCTGTAATCTGCAACAAGCTGTATATTCCCTCCTATTTACAAACTTTACTTCCCCCAAAAAACCCATTCTGTAACGTGAAATATTGGTCCATTAACCACCCACCATGCCGAATGTACTCACCCTGTATGACTCGCATGTATGTTCCCGCTCTACGGGAGAGAACCAAAGAAAAAAACCCACGAAATGTGCTTATCTCATTATATTCACCTCATCTCGCCATCTTGGAACCCAAGGAGCATTCCCTCGTTCAGAAACACGAGAGTGATATCTTATATTTCATAAATATCAAAGAAGTTTTTCGTCTGCGAAATGGACATTCCAGATTGTGTTAAACGGTAGCCTCGTAAACATTATGTTAGGAAATCAAAAACGGCGTGACAGATCATTTTTCTTTGTTATTTCTTTTCATACGGTGCGTGCACCTGTTTTGAAACACGGTCCCGTTGATCTACTTGAGCTTTCGCGATGATCCGTATAATATATGTCTATTGTTTTAAATGTTGTATGGTTTCTTGGACTGTGCATGATGGTTGTAGCATCTGTACTTGTATAAATGTGACTTTGTGTCTTGCTGTGGACCAGTGTAGATTTGTGGAAATTGTCCAAGAGCACAGTGGTAGCTCGTGAGCTTCAGGGAGTTCGCGACCAGCTGTAGCCGTTAGGAATGTGCGAGTAGGCAATGTACTTACTCTCTCTCTCTCTTTTTCTCTCTCTCTCTTTCACCCTCTCTCTCTATCTTTCTCCCTCCCTCCCTCCCTCCCCCCCTCTCTCTCTCTTTCTCTCTCTCTCTCAAATAATTTGCCTATCGCCGCTGTATGTTAGAATCGAACCTCTAACCGGGGTTGTCGGAGAGCCGATGTTTCTACATGATGGGCGCTGGACCGTGCCTGAAATACATCTCAGTTGGGCTATAATTATAAGTTAGACCGGTGTGTTTTTATTTAGTCTTAAAGCGACACTAAATCGGTGGGAAAATGACAATTTCTACATAATATAACTTCCTATTATATTGTACAATTGTGTCCCTAATATTTGCCACAGCATAGTATGACTAAGTGATAAGCAGATGTCCCTTCCGTGTCGTGTTAACCGTTTCGAACATTCCTACTTTCACTTTTGTAGAGTTTGTAGATCGGATAAACATCGTTTACTAATTAAATATGAATTATTCAAATTATTTCGGAATAATGTGTAGTAGCAAGGCTATTTATAAGGAATAACATGCATTTTTCTTGGCTTTTTACGATTAGATTGAGTGTCGCTTTAAGACGAATTCAAAATGAGAGGCCTGTCAACGGGTTTGTTACACATAGTTTCAGCATATATATCTATCATAATTCTGTAGTTATACCGTACGCCTCATAAATGATTGACTGTCCTTTCCATTAATTATAAATACATATATACATTTCTCAATGAATGTACAATGTATGATTCCCGGTGTTGTTGTAATAGACGAGCGTGTGACTGCAGTGACGGAGTACACACATGTACACCTGACAACTACTTTTCGTAGCAAACATTCTGTGTTTGTGTGTGTGTGTGTGTGTTTTACGTTTATTTATCGTCGCTACCGGTTGCCCATATGAGCGACACCTCCTGATAAGATTATTCATATGAGATGTTTGGAGGATAGTGCATGATACAGACAGATACCTGTTCTAGAGTCTCCTCATGTTCTTTAACGTACACGGTGTAAAGCACCGACACTTGACCTCGGTTTAATTTAATTGTATTATGGTCAGACGGGGGATCGAACCTGCGATCCCTGGATTACCAGTCCAGCGTGTTACCATTGGACTACATATCCGTCTGTAGCAACCATTCTGCTGTTTGCATGCTCCTTTATTGTATTCAAGAACTTTGCCTCGTGCAAATTAAATTGTGTATATACCATCTTCGCATAGAAAATAAACTGCATAAATAGGCCGTAAACACAATTCGTTTCACTTGAATGATCTCATACGGTATTTACAATATTTGAATGGGCGCCATTACTCACTTTCCTGTATGGGATCAGACGCGACCTTGTCAATATATATTCATATTTTCACACACAAGATTTGACTAATATGCAAAAAAGTTCGCTTTGAACTGAATAGAATCTGCCATGCTGGACATAAAAAAATGAATTACTGCGCAAGGCCAATTATATTTCCGAGACCACGTATTCTATTCTCGGTTACGATAAAACCCGGAACGGCTATCGAGTTATTGTTTTCGGCCAATCGACCTACTGAGATTGTAACGTGTTTGTTCATCTCGGGGATTTATTGGTAGTTATCTAATTATATACCATTTTATAGCTTCTATCTGTCTGCCTGATATTCTCACCAGTATTTACCGAGCTTGAATTGTCTGTTAGCCGGGCTGCAAACAGTTGTTTTATGAACCATTATTCATTTCATCTACGGTATCGTTATGAATCCGCAATAGTATTGTACGTTCAACCTTTTTGCACGCTAGTTGTGAAAATAACAGTGGCATACGTCATTTGTAATTCCATAACATATTTCAAGTTTTTCGATTGAAATTCCATGACATATTTCAAGTTTTTCGATTGAAATTCCATGATATATTTCAAGTTTTCAGTTTTCGATTGAAATTCCATGACATATTTCAAGTTTTCAGTTTTTCGATTGAAATTCCATG
Organism: Archivesica marissinica; assembly: GCA_014843695.1. Classification (NCBI taxonomy): domain Eukaryota; kingdom Metazoa; phylum Mollusca; class Bivalvia; order Venerida; family Vesicomyidae; genus Archivesica; species Archivesica marissinica. The sequence goes on from CM026386.1 coordinate 49,056,310, forward strand.
ACATATTTCAAGTTTGCAGTTGTTCGATTGAAGTGTTCAGTTTTAACTAAGACAACTACATAAATGAATGGTCGCCTGCTACAATTATTTTGAACTATGTATAGCCTTTATTTTACCCAGCATGCAAAGAAAATATGCCTATATGTACCAAACAATGTATTTTCAATATAGAAAATAATTGTAGCTTCAAATAAAGCACTCTGAATGAGATTAGAACGAAACATTCTCAAAAATGACGATAAATTAACTGTAATGTTTTGTATTGTGTTCTTGGCCGACATTTATACCAGCTCAACTTTCCCTCCCTTTTCATAGATCAAAGAGGTTGCCATGACAATTTGTTCTTCAGTTTTCCGACTTCTTATTTATGAGTGTTAATATTTTACAATTACAAACCAGTGTAGAATATACGTACGCACATACTTGACGAAGCTTCTGATTTCAAATCTTAGTTTAAACATTATTTATTTCTGTATATTACAAGTATATCACATAATTAACATTTTACATATAAATTAACAGCAATCACTCGCACTTCACCGCTGTAAGTTAGAAGTTAGAATCCCACAGTGGCTGTCGATTTCATTAATGCGAGGTCTCCGTGGCTAAGTTCGTTCACTTTAAATAATTTGTCCCTCACCGCTGTTGGTTCGAATCCCAATATGGGTGTCGAATTCTTTCATGCGAGTAAGCTACCAAGTTGGCTTGTGGAAGGTCGATGGTTCTATCCGGGTGCTCGTCGTTGTCTGTAATATCGCTTAGAAAGGGGCACCGATAGCAACTGCAGAGTGGTCCTATGACCTAGCATGTTTGTGCGAGCGACTTGGAAAACCAAAACAAACCATATTAATACATCGAAACATACATGTATTTCAATACACGCTTGACAAATGTGGGAAAACTGTTGTTATGACATCTCTGGTGATTAATACATCTTCCAAATTGACAATATTACATAAGAACGATGTGCTAGCTGACAATGGGTATGCTCCCTATACCGTTAACACGTCTGTTTCTGTTGCTTTGACAATTTGTCACAACGACTAAAAAATGTCCATAGCACATCTAAATCATTTATCGATTAACGTTGTATTGACGCAGTATTGACGTTGTGACATAATTATTTTGATAACGACCAGAGCCCTGCTGGTAGACGTTAATAAGGAGACAGTGATGGATAAATAAAAGAAAATATTGACTGACACAGGACAGGTTTTGTCTGCAACAAATGAATTGGCAAATAAACACATTTATATATACAAAATCAAACAACACGACAATCACTCTGAGACGAAATGAAACCAGTAGAGTCAAATTAACTATTTAAGTTTATTTAAGTCGTCACCGCTTAAACATGGAAACATGTGTCCTGCCAGTACATGTTCCAGATAGTGCAATGATACAGACATAGACCTATTCCAGAGTCTCCTCTTGTTCGTTTACGTGACCGGTGTAAAGCACGGACACGAGACACAAGAACTCGGTTTAAAGCCCCACCTGGTAGTCTGTTAATATTGTTTGGTTCAGACGGGAGGTGGAACAGCGATTCCTGGATACGCAGTCCAATGTGTTAACCACTGGGATACTGACCCTTCATGCTACTAAATTAGTTGATCCAGAATATACAGTACTGTGTTGCCAAGAAACCAACGGGTCTAATTTTACTTCACGCATTATACATGTTAATTGAATCCCGTTTGTATACTAGAGGACACAATTTCTTAGTTTTGTTATATGTATGTACTCGAACATCATACATTGTGCATGTGCTATTACGAATAGCGTGGACACATATACTAGAGGACATAGAAAACGCACGCATTGAATAAGTGTGTTTTACATGACAAACAATAACTATATAAATACATAGCTTTAAACATTTTGGAATATTTTTAGTTTTTCAGTTTGTGTTTTTTAATAACGATCCGATATATCTTTGATGGAATCCTTCGTATTTCGTTTTCATGTAATAATAATCATATAATGTAGGCGTGCGTTTTCTATGTCCTCTTGTATATAATGTAGGTGTACGTTTTCTATGTCCTCTAGTATATAATGTAGGTGTGCGTTTTCTATGTCCTCTAGTATATAATGTAGGTGTGCGTTTTCTATGTCCTCTAGTATATAATGTAGGTGTGCTTTTCTATGTCCTCTAGTATATAATGTAGGTGTGCGTTTTCTATGTCCTCTAGTATATAATGTAGGTGTGCGTTTTCTATGTCCTCTAGTATATAATGTAGGTGTGCGTTTTCTATGTCCTCTAGTATATAATGTAGGTGTGCTTTTCTATGTCCTCTAGTATATAATGTAGGTGTGCGTTTTCTATGTCCTCTAGTATATAATGTAGGTGTGCGTTTTCTATGTCCTCTAGTATATAATGTAGGTGTGCGTTTTCTATGTCCTCTAGTATATAATGTAGGTGTGCGTTTTCTATGTCCTCTAGTATATAATGTAGGTGTGCGTTTTCTATGTCCTCTAGTATATAATGTAGGTGTGCGTTTTCTATGTCCTCTAGTATATAATGTAGGTGTGCGTTTTCTATGTCCTCTAGTATATAATGTAGGTGTGCGTTTTCTATGTCCTCTAGTATATAATGTAGGTGTGCGTTTTCTATGTCCTCTAGTATATAATGTAGGTGTGCGTTTTCTATGTCCTCTAGTATATAATGTAGGTGTGCGTTTTCTATGTCCTCTAGTATATAATGTAGGTGTGCGTTTTCTATGTCCTCTAGTATATAATGTAGGTGTGCGTTTTCTATGTCCTCTAGTATATAATGTAGGTGTGCGTTTTCTATGTCCTCTAGTATATAATGTAGGTGTGCGTTTTCTATGTCCTCTAGTATATAATGTAGGTGTGCGTTTTCTATGTCCTCTAGTATATAATGTAGGTGTGCGTTTTCTATGTCCTCTAGTATATAATGTAGGTGTGCGTTTTCTATGTCCTCTAGTATATAATGTAGGTGTGCGTTTTCTATGTCCTCTAGTATATAATGTAGGTGTGCGTTTTCTATGTCCTCTAGTATATAATGTAGGTGTGCGTTTTCTATGTCCTCTAGTATATAATGTAGGTGTGCGTTTTCTATGTCCTCTAGTATATAATGTAGGTGTGCGTTTTCTATGTCCTCTAGTATATAATGTAGGTGTGCGTTTTCTATGTCCTCTAGTATATAATGTAGGTGTGCGTTTTCTATGTCCTCTAGTATATAATGTAGGTGTGCGTTTTCTATGTCCTCTAGTATATAATGTAGGTGTGCGTTTTCTATGTCCTCTAGTATATAATGTAGGTGTGCGTTTTCTATGTCCTCTAGTATATAATGTAGGTGTGCGTTTTCTATGTCCTCTAGTATATAATGTAGGTGTGCGTTTTCTATGTCCTCTAGTATATAATGTAGGTGTGCGTTTTCTATGTCCTCTAGTATATAATGTAGGTGTGCGTTTTCTATGTCCTCTAGTATATAATGTAGGTGTGCGTTTTCTATGTCCTCTAGTATATAATGTAGGTGTGCGTTTTCTATGTCCTCTAGTATATAATGTAGGTGTGCGTTTTCTATGTCCTCTAGTATATAATGTAGGTGTGCGTTTTCTATGTCCTCTAGTATATAATGTAGGTGTGCGTTTTCTATGTCCTCTAGTATATAATGTAGGTGTGCGTTTTCTATGTCCTCTAGTATATAATGTAGGTGTGCGTTTTCTATGTCCTCTAGTATATAATGTAGGTGTGCGTTTTCTATGTCCTCTAGTATATAATGTAGGTGTGCGTTTTCTATGTCCTCTAGTATATAATGTAGGTGTGCGTTTTCTATGTCCTCTAGTATATAATGTAGGTGTGCGTTTTCTATGTCCTCTAGTATATAATGTAGGTGTGCGTTTTCTATGTCCTCTAGTATATAATGTAGGTGTGCGTTTTCTATGTCCTCTAGTATATAATGTAGGTGTGCGTTTTCTATGTCCTCTAGTATATAATGTAGGTGTGCGTTTTCTATGTCCTCTAGTATATAATGTAGGTGTGCGTTTTCTATGTCCTCTAGTATATAATGTAGGTGTGCGTTTTCTATGTCCTCTAGTATATAATGTAGGTGTGCGTTTTCTATGTCCTCTAGTATATAATGTAGGTGTGCGTTTTCTATGTCCTCTAGTATATAATGTAGGTGTGCGTTTTCTATGTCCTCTAGTATATAATGTAGGTGTGCGTTTTCTATGTCCTCTAGTATATAATGTAGGTGTGCGTTTTCTATGTCCTCTAGTATATAATGTAGGTGTGCGTTTTCTATGTCCTCTAGTATATAATGTAGGTGTGCGTTTTCTATGTCCTCTAGTATATAATGTAGGTGTGCGTTTTCTATGTCCTCTAGTATATAATGTAGTGTGCGTTTTCTATGTCCTCTAGTATATAATGTAGGTGTGCGTTTTCTATGTCCTCTAGTATATAATGTAGGTGTGCGTTTTCTATGTCCTCTAGTATATAATGTAGGTGTGCGTTTTCTATGTCCTCTAGTATATAATGTAGGTGTGCGTTTTCTATGTCCTCTAGTATATAATGTAGGTGTGCGTTTTCTATGTCCTCTAGTATATAATGTAGGTGTGCGTTTTCTATGTCCTCTAGTATATAATGTAGGTGTGCGTTTTCTATGTCCTCTAGTATATAATGTAGGTGTGCGTTTTCTATGTCCTCTAGTAATAATGTAGGTGTGCGTTTTCTATGTCCTCTAGTATATAATGTAGGTGTGCGTTTTCTATGTCCTCTAGTATATAATGTAGGTGTGCGTTTTCTATGTCCTCTAGTATATAATGTAGGTGTGCGTTTTCTATGTCCTCTAGTATATAATGTAGGTGTGCGTTTTCTATGTCCTCTAGTATATAATGTAGGTGTGCGTTTTCTATGTCCTCTAGTATATAATGTAGGTGTGCGTTTTCTATGTCCTCTAGTATATAATGTAGGTGTGCGTTTTCTATGTCCTCTAGTATATAATGTAGGTGTGCGTTTTCTATGTCCTCTAGTATATAATGTAGGTGTGCGTTTTCTATGTCCTCTAGTATATAATGTAGGTGTGCGTTTTCTATGTCCTCTAGTATATAATGTAGGTGTGCGTTTTCTATGTCCTCTAGTATATAATGTAGGTGTGCGTTTTCTATGTCCTCTAGTATATAATGTAGGTGTGCGTTTTCTATGTCCTCTAGTATATAATGTAGGTGTGCGTTTTCTATGTCCTCTAGTATATAATGTAGGTGTGCGTTTTCTATGTCCTCTAGTATATAATGTAGGTGTGCGTTTTCTATGTCCTCTAGTATATAATGTAGGTGTGCGTTTTCTATGTCCTCTAGTATATAATGTAGGTGTGCGTTTTCTATGTCCTCTAGTATATAATGTAGGTGTGCGTTTTCTATGTCCTCTAGTATATAATGTAGGTGTGCGTTTTCTATGTCCTCTAGTATATAATGTAGGTGTGCGTTTTCTATGTCCTCTAGTATATAATGTAGGTGTGCGTTTTCTATGTCCTCTAGTATATAATGTAGGTGTGCGTTTTCTATGTCCTCTAGTATATAATGTAGGTGTGCGTTTTCTATGTCCTCTAGTATATAATGTAGGTGTGCGTTTTCTATGTCCTCTAGTATATATATGTAGGTGTGCGTTTTCTATGTCCTCTAGTATATAATGTAGGTGTGCGTTTTCTATGTCCTCTAGTATATAATGTAGGTGTGCGTTTTCTATGTCCTCTAGTATATAATGTAGGTGTGCGTTTTCTATGTCCTCTAGTATATAATGTAGGTGTGCGTTTTCTATGTCCTCTAGTATATAATGTAGGTGTGCGTTTTCTATGTCCTCTAGTATATAATGTAGGTGTGCGTTTTCTATGTCCTCTAGTATATAATGTAGGTGTGCGTTTTCTATGTCCTCTAGTATATAATGTAGGTGTGCGTTTTCTATGTCCTCTAGTATATAATGTAGGTGTGCGTTTTCTATGTCCTCTAGTATATAATGTAGGTGTGCGTTTTCTATGTCCTCTAGTATATAATGTAGGTGTGCGTTTTCTATGTCCTCTAGTATATAATGTAGGTGTGCGTTTTCTATGTCCTCTAGTATATAATGTAGGTGTGCGTTTTCTATGTCCTCTAGTATATAATGTAGGTGTGCGTTTTCTATGTCCTCTAGTATATAATGTAGGTGTGCGTTTTCTATGTCCTCTAGTATATAATGTAGGTGTGCGTTTTCTATGTCCTCTAGTATATAATGTAGGTGTGCGTTTTCTATGTCCTCTAGTATATAATGTAGGTGTGCGTTTTCTATGTCCTCTAGTATATAATGTAGGTGTGCGTTTTCTATGTCCTCTAGTATATAATGTAGGTGTGCGTTTTCTATGTCCTCTAGTATATAATGTAGGTGTGCGTTTTCTATGTCCTCTAGTATATAATGTAGGTGTGCGTTTTCTATGTCCTCTAGTATATAATGTAGGTGTGCGTTTTCTATGTCCTCTAGTATATAATGTAGGTGTGCGTTTTCTATGTCCTCTAGTATATAATGTAGGTGTGCGTTTTCTATGTCCTCTAGTATATAATGTAGGTGTGCGTTTTCTATGTCCTCTAGTATATAATGTAGGTGTGCGTTTTCTATGTCCTCTAGTATATAATGTAGGTGTGCGTTTTCTATGTCCTCTAGTATATAATGTAGGTGTGCGTTTTCTATGTCCTCTAGTATATAATGTAGGTGTGCGTTTTCTATGTCCTCTAGTATATAATGTAGGTGTGCGTTTTCTATGTCCTCTAGTATATAATGTAGGTGTGCGTTTTCTATGTCCTCTAGTATATAATGTAGGTGTGCGTTTTCTATGTCCTCTAGTATATAATGTAGGTGTGCGTTTTCTATGTCCTCTAGTATATAATGTAGGTGTGCGTTTTCTATGTCCTCTAGTATATAATGTAGGTGTGCGTTTTCTATGTCCTCTAGTATATAATGTAGGTGTGCGTTTTCTATGTCCTCTAGTATATAATGTAGGTGTGCGTTTTCTATGTCCTCTAGTATATAATGTAGGTGTGCGTTTT
>CM026386.1:49066846-49117652 GCA_014843695.1 Archivesica marissinica
TTATGACGTTTAGCGGTCGTTGGACGTATAGCGGAATTGGTGATGACGATTGACGGTCGTTGGACGTATAGCGAAATTGTTTATGACGTTTAGCGGTCGTTGGACGTATAGAGGAATTGGTGATGACGATTGACGGTCGTTGGACGTATAGCGGAATTGTTGATGACGAGTAGCGGTCGTTGGACGTATAGCGGAATTGTTTATGACGTTTAGCGGTCGTTGGACGTATAGCGGAATTGGTGATGACGATTGACGGTCGTTGGACGTATAGCGGAATTGTTTATGACGCTTAGCGGTCTTTGGACGTATAACGGAATTGTTTATGACGTTTAGCGGTCTTTGGACGTATAGCGGAATTGTTTATGACGTTTAGCCGTCGTTGGATGTATAACGGAATTGTTTATGACGTTTAGCGGTCGTTGGACGTATAGCGGAATTGTTAATGACGATTGGCGGTCTTTGGACGTATAGCGGAATTGTTTATGACGTTTAGCGGTCTTTATATGTTTAGCTATTTTTTTATGACGTTTAGCGGAGTTTTGATGTTTAGAGGTGCTAAATGTTATGTTTGTTATGGCGAATGTCGCACCATGACCATGGTACATCTGTCTAAAAGCACTAGAGTTATTGGAGCTGGGATGTGGTGGAAGAAGACGGCAACAAATAGTACCCAACCTAGCAATCATTGGAATAGTACCCGGACGGACCAACCGACCTGTGTTGTTAGTTTGTTTGGTGGAGGAAGATTCCGGGCAATAGTTCAGTCATGGATGAACACGTTGATAAATTGGTTACGGTAAACTTGTTATATGTATACATGTTTACATGTACCATTGGAATCCCATGGGTTTATGAACGTTTGTATAATTTATATATCTATGTAGTCAGTTGCAAACAATTATTGGATCTGTTTAATGAAGCCAAACACTATTTCACTAGTGGCTCAAACATATATGTATGTCATTTCAAGTTAAGATATGGGTCTGCGTGACAGAGTGGTTACGGTCGTTGACTTCACATGCCCGTCACCGCTGTAAGTTCACATTCCACTGGGGGTTCGAAGTATTTCGTGTGAGGAAGCTATCCAGTTGGCTTGCGGAAGATCGCTGGTTCTACCTGGGTGATAGTACGTGCCTGAAATACTGCTCGAAGGGGCACGCGGGGTCTTCCTCCACCAACAATAGATGGAGAATAGCCATTTCAACTGAGCTGTTGATGCGACGTTAGACCCCAAACAAACACAAAAACAATGTGGGTACTACTTGTTCATGCTTTCTGTTGACCACGACTCATTAATCAAACAAACAAACAAACACACAAACAATCTTTAACCTATGACATACATGTACTTGACGTAGCTTGCCGGATGTGATGTTGAAGATGAGTATTATGACACAATTGAAACTGACGTCAGACGTCAAAATATTATATAGTTCTTTTCATTTTGACCATTTGAGAAAATGAACCATTGCAATTAAATGGGATATTTATGATTAAACATAGCTGTTGCATTCCTAACTGAAAATATAATAATGAACGTTTGATATTAGTAGTAGATAGTCATCTATCAATCTGATTAAAACATCCGGGTCAGCTTTGCTAAAATACATCAGTTAAGCTCACAGCTGTCGGCAACAAACGTCAAAACCGAGATTTCAAGGAGATAGGTTGGAGTAAAAAAAAAGGCACAATTAAAAGCATTTCTACAAACCTCGAGAATGAACAAATTCCTTCGTTTATCAGTGTTCTTATCGGCAAGAAATAGGTGTTTATGTATGATATATTTTCAGTGTTTGCTCAAAACGTCAGACTTGAATTTTATTGCCGTCCTGAGAAGTGCTCTTAGATTTTTAGGGGAGAAAAAAATGCATTTTAGTTCTAAATGTTGTGTTGCTTTTGAAGATGTCACTGCAATGAATGTGATTTACGTACTATTTTTCGGACCTTTGAAAGTGTTTCTTGATGTTCGCTTGCAAAATATTTTATTGTATTCACGGTTTTATGTAGTGTAGTTATGTTTGCATCGTTCAGATACATGCATGTTCCTTGGTACATTCCATAATCACGTAGCATCATTATGGTGGGATTTTGTACATTTATACATTGGTTTTATATAAATAGATCAGGGCGCATTTAGCATGTTTGTGGTATTCTATTAAAATACATTCAACTGGTTATCACTCAAGAAATTACGAGATATAAATGTTCAGCAGGATTCTTTATTTCATTGTCATCAGTATGTCAAGCATCAGTAGTCAAGTGACTAACACACTGGACGTGTAATCCAGTGGGCATAAGTTCGAACCCACGTTATGCCATACTAAAATGACTCATAACATAGTATTTTGGATGGATGGGAGTTTAAACCGAAGTCTCTTGTCGGTGCTTTACACCGTACGCATTTAAATATCCAGAGTTCTGGAATTGGTATATGTCTATATCATTGCACTATTCTCCAAAATCTAAAATCTAACATGACATATTTCTTCAGAAGTCATAGCTCATATGGGCAACCAGTAGCAACGGTAAATATTCATAAGAACACTCTCATCAGTAAAACATAACAAGTGGGTGGTCAGTTTGCAAAGGTAAATCTATCCAAAGGAACTAGATATATTGGAGCTGAGATGTGTTGGAAGAAGACCACCCACCCCTAATGTATCCATCTCAGCATTGGAATAGTACCCGGACGGACCAACCGACCAGTTTCTGTTTGTTTAGGTACATAGTGTAATATCTCCCAAACAGCTTATGTCACATGGCGACTCGCCAGCTGCTAATGCTGGCGGAAGACCCCGGGTGCCCCTCGAGCAGTATGTCAGGCACTGACAGGGCACATACCTACTGCAACCCAGCTGGATAGTTTCATTGAGGAAACTCTATTCATCTCACGGAGAACATAACATTGGCCGTTCTACGGCAAAGGCTCCTTAAGATTCATATACTTATGAAATCGATTCAAATACAGCGAAATAAGTGGTACCAAACTATGTCCAGAAAAACAACAGTGTCGCAGGCAATCGGAAATGGAAAACATGAAAGATAACAGCCGGCTAATTAAAAGCAAGAATCATTCAATTATACCAATGCGGCTATGCCAATAATCTATGCAGATAACCCGCATGGTGTAGACGGCCATAAAACGGAAATAAAAGTCTTCTCTGACCCCGAAATTCTGTTACGATAGCAATGAAAATGTCTGTATGTTATCGCTTTGTCCAAACAAAGATTCTGTTTCAAATTCGGACACAAATGAAAACTGAGTTGAAGATAACATTCATTGATTACGGACCATAGTTGCCAATGCGCACGTTGATTTCTTAGGAACCCCTGTTGCTACTGACAACGACTAGGTCTCATGTCAAACAGTTTTTGCTTGAGCCTTTGTATCAGACTTTGCGCATGCACAGACAAAGGTAATTTGTAAACTGAAACATCACGTATGTGCATACTGAACATAGAAGTTTTGTTTTTTTAAAACTTTATTTATATTACAACGATAGCGAAGCAAGTTTTAACAACTTATATTAATCACTCTCATTGGCGCGGATGGAAGCGTACATGTGGCCATTCGTGTGGGAGGAAACCGGTGTACCCGGAGAAAACCCACCTGGAGACCACCGTACCATCTCACATACGTTCCGGTCCCGATGATTGAACCCGGGTTGCATTGGTGAGAAGCGAGCGCGCTAACAACTACGCTAATCGGACATCCTGTTAGAAGTTGGTTAAGTTTCATTAATTACATGCACATACATGGACATGGCAGATCTTCGTCACTATTGGTATGTGGATGGGGGTAATGTTGCTTTATAGTTTGGCGTATTTATCGTTGCAGACACAGTGTAGCATGGTCTTCATACGAAGCTATTGGTATCGACCCTAGTCGCATCATGACTGTTAACGTGTGTTGAGATTAATACACCCCATGATTTTAAGACACCCCAACTGAGATTAATACACCCCCGAAAAAAGGTTCAGCATTTCAAATCAGCTAAATATAATAATAAAATATGCCCAATGCAGAAGCATAGTGCCCAACAAACAACTGACAACATATCAACTGTAGTGGCGCGGTGGAATGAAGTGTCCACAGCAATGTCATCGATATGCCCAATGCAGAAGCATAGTGCCCAACAAACAACTGACAACATATCAACTGTAGTGGCGCGGTGGAATGAAGTGTCCACAGCAATGTCATCGATATGCCCAATGCAGAAGCATAGTGCCCAACAAACAACTGACAACATATCAACTGTAGTGGCGCGGTGGAATGAAGTGTCCACAGCAATGTCATCGATATGCCCAATGCAGAAGCATAGTGCCCAACAAACAACTGACAACATATCAACTGTAGTGGCGCGGTGGAATGAAGTGTCCACAGCAATGTCATCGATATGCCCAATGCAGAAGCATAGTGCCAAACAAACAACTGACAACATATCAACTGTAGTGGCACGGTGGAATGAAGTGTCCACAGCAATGTCATCGATATGCCCAATGCAGAAGCATAGTGCCCAACAAACAACTGACAACATATCAACTGTAGTGGCGCGGTGGAATGAAGTGTCCACAGCAATGTCATCGATATGCCCAATGCAGAAGCATAGTGCCCAACAAACAACTGACAACATATCAACTGTAGTGGCGCGGTGGAATGAAGTGTCCACAGCAATGTCATCGATATGCCCAATGCAGAAGCATAGTGCCCAACAAACAACTGACAACATATCAACTGTAGTGGCGCGGTGGAATGAAGTGTCCACAGCAATGTCATCGATATGCCCAATGCAGAAGCATAGTGCCCAACAAACAACTGACAACATATCAACTGTAGTGGCGCGGTGGAATGAAGTGTCCACAGCAATGTCATCGATATGCCCAATGCAGAAGCATAGTGCCCAACAAACAACTGACAACATATCAACTGTAGTGGCACGGTGGAATGAAGTGTCCACAGCAATGTCATCGAAACAGGACCGGGTCACTTTTGTTTTGTTTTATCTTACGGAAAACAGAGATATCTTCTGTTTATGACAGCATTTTTTTCAATTAGATAACGCAATAAATATATTTACTTCATAAAGCATACAATAAGTATCATTCCATACGCGAGCGCTTCTCAGTATTAACCCTTAAAATGCTGAATGAATGGGAAGGAATGTCAAAGCAACATAGATCCAGATCAGCCGCGACGTAGCGATAAGTCTGATAAGGATCTATTATGCTTGCTATTCAACCCAAGTGTTTAGCTCCACTATCCCAATAGTAAACAGCATAGCGCCTAATCGTAGAATCAAGTAGAATTACAATGCTTTATGTTCTAAGTGAAGTCCGGACATCATTCTGGGACGTCGGTAAGCGACCCACGACTTACGAATGCAAATTGAATATGACAGCTAAATTGTGGGGGAAATTAGTCTATATTTACCTATGCATGCATACAATTCAAAACATTTGGTATATACGAAGCGTACTAAGCAAAACGGGTATAGTTCTCCTAGAAATGGTATCCCGGTGGGCGTCTAAAGACGATTCCTACAGAACAATGACATCACGAGTTACTAAGCGCGTAGTGTTGGGCCCCTCGCACCTGAAGCGAACACGCTACAACTGCGCTATCACGACTTTCACATATGTATATAGATGATTGATTTTAACTTGAATCTGTTAAAATATATATTTTTAAAAATAAAACAGAAATGTTAACATATGTTCGGATGTATATTGATTCGTCCTCGATAAACAAGACGTGCGTTGTGGAGAAATAATTCTCAAATATTCCTTTGAAGCGATTCCATGCCTGAGTTGCATTGTATTTTGCTCGATTCTTTGATGAATATACATAGCTATTGCACTTGTCTACCGTCGGCTTGTATTTGGTGTATGTATTGGCGTCGGCACGGCGTCGGCCTCACACGATGTTTGTAAGATATTGCTCTACAGTCACAGAATATACGTGTATGAATCTGCACACATCATATTCGGCATAACAAATAGCTTGCATCCTATGAAATAACGTCATAGTTGGTGTTAATAATCTAACAAAATAATCCCAGTTCTAAGGTGAACCCAATTTCATACAACTAAGCATGCGGAGTGCCCGGAGAAAGCCCATATATCTGGCAACCACTGGACCGTCTCACATACTTCCCGGTCCACGGGTCGAACACGCATGGTACCGTTATTAAGATATGGAGGGTGTGCTTGCCTATTATTGCAATTGAAGTCTGTTTCATCCGGTGATCTTCAAAATACAATATTTCGGAAATAAAATACAATCTTACTTTCGTTTCTACTTGACAACTTTACTGTACAATATACATACACAATACTGAACTGCAAAAGCATCATATAAAACATACAATATACATCATACCAATGACAACGCACTTAACAATATACATCATACCAATGACAATACACTTACTGTCCGATTAGCGCAGTGGTTAGCGCGTTCGCTTCTCACCAATGCAACCCGGGTTCGATCCTCATATCGGGAAGTATGTGAGATGGTACTGTGGTCGCCTGATCGGACAGGTGGGTTTTCTCCAGGTACTCCGGTGTCCTCCCACATGAATGACCACATTTACGCTTTAATCCGCGCCAAAGAGAGTGATTAACTAAGTTCTTACAACTTGCTTCGCAATCATTGTAAAATAAATAAAGTTTAAACGTAAACACTTATTTATTTTAAAATCACATATTATTCAATCAGCCGAAAATAAATTGTTTGCTTATTCTGGTAAAGTATTACAAACTCACCTATTACTACATGTACATAAATATAAAGGTACATGTTGTTAATACATGCGATACATACCATTACAGACGGATATGTAGTCCAGTGGTAACACGCTGGACTGGTAATCCAGGGATCGCAGGTTCGATCCCCCGTCTGACCGTAATAAAATTAAACCGAGGTCTCGTGTCGATGCTTTATACCGTGCAGGTAAAAGAACCAGAGGAGATTCTGGAATGGGTCTCTGTCTGTATCATGCACGATCCTCCAAAATCTAAAATAACTAATCTCTTCAGGAGGCGTCGCTCATATGGGCAACCGGTAGCGACGATAAATAAACGTAAAACACACACATACATTTACTATCGTCTGGCTATTCGGGGCGACGCCTCTAGAAGCATAGTGGGGTTTCTTTTTTGTTTGGACGATATTGTAAGATCTAGAAGACGTTTGACGTGTGCGCGTGCGCGTGCGCGTGCGCGTGCGCGTGCGTTTACGTTTATTTATAATCTCCACCGGTTGCTCATTTGAGCGACGCATCATGAAGAGGTTGGTCATTTTAGATTGTTGGAGGATAGTGCATGATACAGACAGAGACCCATTCCAGAAGCACCACTGGATCTTTTACATGACTGGTGTATAAAACTGATACATGAGTCAGACCAGGAGTCGAACCCGAGATCCCTGGATTAGAAGTCCAACGTGTTAACTACTGGACCACTGATCTGAGTATAATATACTCACACGAAAAAAGAAGTGTGCACTTGGTTTGAGGGACAATTATACTTATATATAGAAGCAATAAATAGGCAAATTTAGTATCAAAATGTGTAAAAATGTATTGGCTACACGATTTACTTTTAATTGAAATTTGATCATTATCAGAACACTGTTTTACATGTGTTATACAGTCAAACCTGTGTTAGTGGCCACCTCCATTAAGTAGCCAACCTGTATTAAGCAGCCAGTTTCAAGATTCCAAATGTGTTGTCTTACTATACATTTGACCTCTATTAAACAACCACCTGTGCTAAGCAGCCACTTTCTTTGACTCCCTTGGCTGGCTGCTTAAGACAGGTTTGACTGTAAGTACACTAGATGACATAGAAAACGTACACTTCGGATAAGTATGTTTTTACATGAAAAACAATAACTATATAAATACATTGTTTTAAATATTTTGGAATATTTTTAGTTGTTCAGTTTGTGTTGTGTAATATAGATGTGCTATATCTTTGATGGAATACTTCGTATTTCGTTTTCATGTAATAATAATCGAATAATGTAGGTGTGCGTTTTCTATGTCCTCTAGTACTCTAACCAAGTGCACACTTTTTTTCGTGTGAACATAGTTATTTACCAAAGCCATCTATGGACAGCGCTTAAGCATATCCGTGGTATAAACGGCCTCTCACATTCGCATTTCGCATTCTGTCCGTGGTATAAACGGCCACTCACATTCGCATTTAGCATTCTGTCCGTGGTATAAACGGCCTCTCACATTCGCATTTCGCATTCTGTCCGTGGTATAAACGGCCACTCACATTCGCATTTAGCATTCTGTCCGTGGTATAAACGGCCTCTCACATTCGCATTTCGCATTCTGTCCGTGGTATAAACGGCCACTCACATTCGCATTTAGCATTCTGTCCGTGGTATAAACGGCCTCTCACATTCGCATTTCGCATTCTGTCCGTGGTATAAACGGCCACTCACATTCGCATTTAGCATTCTGTCCGTGGTATAAACGGCCTCTCACATTCGCATTTCGCATTCTGTCCGTGCTATGGTATAAACGGCCTCTCACATTCGCATTTCGCATTCTGTCCGTGCTATGGTATAAACGGCCTCTCACATTCGCATTTCGCATTCTGTCCGTGCTATGGTATAAACGGCCTCTCACATTCGCATTTCGCATTCTGTCCGTGCTATGGTATAAACGGCCTCTCACATTCGCATTTCGCATTATGTCCGTGCTATGGTATAAACGGCCTCTCACATTCGCATTTCGCATTATGTCCGTGCTATGGTATAAACGGCCTCTCACATTCGCATTTCGCATTATGTCCGTGCTATGGTATACACGGCCTCTCACATTCGCATTTCGCATTATGTCCGTGCTATGGTATAAACGGCCTCTCACATTCGCATTTCGCATTCTGTCCGTGGTATGGTATAAACGGCCTCTCACATTCGAATTTCGCATTATGTCCGTGCTATGGTATAAACGGCCTCTCACATTCGCATTTCGCATTATGTCCGTGCTATGGTATAAACGGCCTCTCACATTCGCATTATGTCCGTGCTATGGTATAAACGGCCTCTCACATTCGCATTTCACATTCTGTCCGTGGTATAAACGGCCTCTCACATTCGCATTTCGCATTCTGTCCGCGGTATAAACGGCCTCTCACATTCGCATTTCACATTCTGTCCGTGGTATAAACGGCCTCTCACATTCGCATTTCGCATTATGTCCGTGCTATGGTATAAACGGCCTCTCACATTCGCATTATGTCCGTGCTATGGTATAAACGGCCTCTCACATTCGCATTTCGCATTCTGTCAGTCACTCTAATCACGCATCTAGCAAATGCATTGAATAAACATTATTACTATTTTATGAATCATAAACAATAATGAAACAAATTGGCGAAGACCTAACATACAAATAAATATCACATAATTTTGTGAAAATGAAAGCAAAAAGCTGGGAGAAAATGTGTTCACAAGTCTTTAATGCCCGTTTTATTTGTCGACAGTATGCTCGATGTGCAACAGTAACACACATACGGATAGCTGTTGTCGGGAAGATCTCGAGGAACGGATGGCGTACATCTGGGCAAAGCGGTATATATATTTGCGTATTCCTTTTTATCCGGCAATGAGTGGGAATCGATCTAAAGCTTTATGAATATTGCATTTTGTTTGATCGGTGACCTAACAAATGTGTTAGTGTTACTTTATTATTGTTTTATAGAGACATAATGTTTCATTTATTAGACGGGGTAGTCTCAGAATGTAGGTAAAATTAAAATATTGTTTATGACCATCAGAAAATGGGTTTTATTATTTTACCATTCACTTTATAGCGTTATAGTGTTGTGTTTATTACGTGCTCGTGTTTATGATGCATTCTTTTATAATGGAACTATTTTAGCATGTATTTGTGACTAAAACATACTCAGCGTAAATATTCAATAGCATAAATGCGATAGTCGATAGTCACGCATTTAACGTAGTTGTGTCCGCCTATTCAATTATAATTTATAGGTCCATTTTTCATTGGTTAACTAGTTTTAATATTCTATCTTTCAGAGTGAGCACGTGTTTATACACAGACGGATATGTAGTCCAGTGGTACCAGGCTGGACTCGTAATCCAGGGATCGCAGGTTCGATTCCCCGTCTGACCATAATAAAATAACAGTCTTTCAGATGGGACATTAAACCGAGGTCTCGCGTCGGTGCTGTACACCGTACACGTAAAAGAACTAGAGGAGACTCTGGAATGGGTATCTGTCTGTAGCATTGCACTATCCTCCAGAATTTAAAATTAATTAATCTCTTCAGGAGGCGTCGCTCATATGGGCAACTGGTAGCGACGATAAATAAACGTAACAACACACACTCTTCGGTCAGGACATCACTTGGTGTGTAGGAGCCGGATAGCTTGGCTTATAGTGTTCATACTGAATTGATCATAGCAATACACTTGGTGTTTGTGATGCAACAGGTATGTGCTGGTACTAACTGTAGCATAATTTGTTGGTCTCGGTTTCTAGGCCGGGACACATCACCGCGAACTAACTGTAGCATAATTTGTTAGTCTCGGTTTCTAGGCCGGGACACATCACCGCGAACTAACTGTAGCATGTTTTGTTGGTCTCGGTTTCTAGGCCGGGACACATCACCGCGTACTAACTGTAGCATGTTTTGTTGGTCTCGGTTTCTAGGCCGGGACACATCACCGCGAACTAACTGTAGCATGTTTTGTTGGTCTCGGCTTCTAGGCCGGGACACATCACCGCGAACTAACTGTAGCATTTTTTGGTCTCGGTTTCTGGCCGGGACACATCACCGCGAACTAACTGTAGCATGTTTTGTTGGTCTCGGTTTCTAGGCCGGGACACATCACCGCGTACTAACTGTAGCATGTTTTGTTGGTCTCGGTTTCTAGGCCGGGACACATCACCGCGAACTAACTGTAGCATGTTTTGTTGGTCTCAGCTTATAGGCCGGGACACATCACCGCGAACTAACTGTAGCATGTTTTGTTGGTCTCGGCTTATAGGCCGGGACACATCGCCGCGACTAACTGTAGCATGTTGTGTGCCCTTATGTAAGGCATTTAAATTCCACGTTGCCTCTTCTCTCTCCCTCGTGGCGATGGATTCCATCAGGAATGTGGTCTCGAGAGTGATTAATATAAGTTGTAAGAACTTATTTCGCATTCGAGCTAACATAAATTTGTATAAACTAATCCTTTGTAATATTGCTGAGAAATGAATACTCTTTTGACTAGAATTGTCTTTTTTCGTATGGTTCTCTCCGTAGCCACGTTTCTCAGAAACAGTTCATAACAGCAATGGACTGACGTGGACACATCACGCTTAACATGTCTTAGAAAAAACCTCTGGCATAAAAACCGGAACACTGGACTAACTGCATTTTTATTAACAGGAACGAAATATTATTAAAGATATATTAAACCATATTGCATGTTCTTCAAATGTAGGCCTACTGCTCGTAGACGAGACTATATTTAGATTATGACATGCAACTACAAGGTTTGGCATTGTAGTAACACAGTAAAGAATGGTACTTTGGGAAATCAAATGTTCACCCCACCTTTCCTTTACGCTTAGCTAATTTGGAGAGGTTAGTACGCAAGATCAGTCATGGCTATTGACTTCGGCTCTGGAAACCTTTATACATAGATGTCAAGACGGCATATGTTAGTATATTGGGCGTTACTTGTAGAGAACGTTATGCAACTGAATACAAGGTTATTGAGTGGCGTTTTCAAGGTGTCTGGTGTTTGTTGTCGGCTGTGTGGAATATCGGTGAAGCTCACAGCTCCCAGTAAGTGGGAACGTGTAGGAACCAGGAGGCATGTGTACACAACTAAGCCTAAATACCAGTATATCAAATGAAGGCAACTAAACCGGAAAACCGGAAAAGCATGTACAGTCTACATCCGATATGTCGAATTCCGTAGGACCGAACAAAATACATCGACATAACCGAAGTTTGGCTTAAAGAAATTCGATATAAACGGAGCCAGTTATATGTAGAATGATAGTATCTAAAACGGGACTTTGACTGACTTCGAGATAACCGGAGAATTCGACATAACCTACTTTGACATAACGGATGTAGACTGAAAACCGGAAATGCATGTATGTCAAATGAAGTAAGTCGAGCAGATGGGAATGTCTGTTATACAACAGGTGGAAGGTCATATGTTCAATATGAAATTAATAATTGTTGGAACTACTGTTCACATGCCCGTTTCAGATGTGAGAAAGGGGGCACATATTGTGAAATGATTTTATTCTGACATAAAAACTTTATAATGCATTTTCAAAGCAATATGGTTGTAAAAACAAGCAGCTGCATGTGTTTCAAGGTATAACACGAAATATACTGAAGTGTATGACGTCATTGACACTTTATAAAATAAAAGTATGTGTTTAATGTGTACACTATTGGGCACATCCCTGGAACAATATACTTGTATTTAAATCCATCTCGAATACCAGCCCATAGCAAACGAACACTTTATGAAGTCGTGATAGAGCGTTCGCATTAGGTGCGAAATGCCGAGTGTTCGAACCCCGCTGGAGCCGATACGATTGTACCCTTAGGCAAAGTATTTAAAGTCCACATTGCTTCTACTCTCTCACTCGTGGGGATGGATTGCATCAGGATTGAGGTGTCGAGAGTGATTAATATAAGTTGTAAGAACTTGTTTCGCAATCGAGCTAAGTACATTTGTATAAACGATGACTTTATGACATTACTTCACACAGTTTTGTTATATGGGCGAATAAATGGACCTAACCACGGGGTTTGTGGTGCATGTACTATATATCTCTTTGTTTTTCATTCTTGATACACAATTGAGCTCTTTTTTCTTTTTCGTTAATAATCCGTTAAAAGTAAAGTGTTTGTTTATTATAGTATTTAAAGGGCCAGCCATTTCTGACTTATGAGACACCTCTTTTTATGAACATTAGTCCTTCCCGAATCCAATGCTTGTATGCCAGGCAGGTAGACAATCGGTAACCATTATTTAACTAGCTGGCGGCTCACCAACCGGCCATATAAGAACGAACCCCTGACGGGATTCGAACATTCGACCTCCCGCTCCGTAGGCAGACGCCTTAACCATTAGGCCACGGAGATGGTTATATGTTATAATAGTTAATAACTATTTATCATGAAGTGTAATTGAATATATCTGTTATTTTTCTACATCAGATCATACATAACAGACATTGTTCATCCAACATTGTTAATTTAGTTTGAAGTGATGGGAAGGGCTGTAAATAATGTTGTCATAACTTGTAGCCCAACTCATTTGCTTTTTCCCCATATTAAATCGCATGCAGCAATAATAATAATTCCTAATATAAGTTCATATTGTTTTCTACGTATTTCATTGTGTGTATAATTGAAATGTAATGTATGAAGAAAATACAATAAAATATTATTTTTTAAAAAAGGGCCAATATATTTTGTATTTTAAAATATAGTTTATACTAGTATTCCTCACGTGACTACTCAATCCACCATTCCCACATGTCAACAGTCAATATTATTACTATTCACTTACGAGATTATATTGACTGGTCAATAGTGTTGGTAATATTGTCTGCAGTTGGCTTGCAGTCTGAATCAGTAAAATGCTCGTTGGGATATTTCTAAAAACAAAGCGTCTCTCGTAATAGGTAGACGCTTATTGGCATGTATAAATAGCCTCGGTTCCAGTCTATCGATTTTTCACTTTTTAACTTCTTGCAAAATTACCAGAAGCCCAATACGGCTCAATTAATGGTATCGATGTTAAACATATATTTATATGACTGACAAGGCAAACTATATCAATGCCTGTTAACAAGGTTAATGTATACATAAAAACTTCTAGATACTTACAGATTATATAAATAGATTTACTGAGAAAAGTCAACTCGAATCTTTGTTGTTTGTTGTAACCAGTTTTCTTTTCAAATACTTGTCCATGGGTTCGATTTAATAACGCTGACGCTTCGGTTAATATTCATGGTATGGGGGTGATATTTTTCATATTGTACACTCGGGAATGCAACCTTTATATATTGTACTTAAAACATGCTTGATCAGTGGGCATTTAGATTGAGTCATGAATTATTTGAAATAAGCTACAATAAACATTATAATATATCTTATTAAAGGGTTGTAATATAATCTATACATTAACAAATCATATACCTGCATACTGTATTGAAATAACCGCACCGTAAATTATGACCGATACGGGTTGCATAATAAAATAGATTTTGTTCTATAATTTCCTTATTTAACCATGCATTTTATATATTTATGTTTCTCAAATTCGCAGTTGGGCCATCAATTAATCTTAATCTGTAGTGACTGCAGATGCGTGATGATAGTGGGTTAGTTGTTCGTTTCAAAGCATAATTTTATTAACCCGAAATTGGCCGAACATCGTTCGGCTTTTTCCGCTGTCACACACTTTCTAGTCACATGGTCGTATTTAAAATAAGTTCTAAAAATAGCGCACCGTATGCAAATTAGTATCACCTATCGTCTCCGAGTTGTGCGGGAATCAAAAGTTGACATTTTTGTATCCAGTTTCATTCGCTTAGTAAATCACAACAACGGAGAACTGAATATATGTGTTTTATGTTTATGTATCGTCGCTCCCTGTTGCCCATATGAGGGACGCCTCCTGAAGAGATTAGTCATTTTAGATTTTTGGAAGCTAGTACAATGATACAGACAGAGACTCATTACAGAGTCTCCTTTGGTTCTTTTAAGTGCACGGTGTACAGTACCGACACGAGACCTCGGTTTAAAGTCCCATCTGAAAGACTGTTAATTTTATTTTAAAAGTGGAAGTCGTGATAGCGCAGTGGATGCGCGTTCGCTTCAGGTGCGAAAGGTCCGGAGTTCGAGCCCCGCTGGAGCCGTTACGATTGTACCCTTAGGCATGTTATTTAAATTCCACATTGCAGCTTCTTTCTCCTTCGTGGCGATGAGTTCCATCAGGAATGAGGTCTCGAGAGTGATTAATATAAGTTGTAAGAACTTGTATCGCAATCGAGCTAAAATAAATTTCTAATAACTAAAACTCATTCTTCCGGATTGAAAATAAAAGAACAGAACCGAGGAAATCCACTCCTGAACACGTGTATGTGATGTATCCATCAAACAGCGAAACTGAACTCCAATGTATGGAAACCAATCTTGGTCATAAAAACACTACTATCTTTGATCTCACGCTATTGATGAAGCCTTTAATGTTATTTCGTTTCACAATTTGCTACACCGTGCGTCCAGGGTGCTACTTCGTCACATAAATAATTCAGTTTTATTTGAATCGGAACAGATTTGATACTATGCAATATTGTAAACAGGCAGATATGTACCCTTCAAAAGAATTGAAAATAGATTTTGCACTGAATATCTATGTGATGTATTTGAACATGCTATAGACCGTTAACAATAAAATGTTTCCGTGTAGCAATGTATATAGGTCTATGCCAGAACAAATAAATATGTCTATATTCCTGGACACTTACAGCATCCACCGTGGACAGTAGAATACAGCGATCTTTGAAATTATTGCGAGTGCTTCCTTTTGGAGAAATATCACCATGGTAACACAATGGGGTCATGTGTATTGATCTGAACTTGTTTTCGTCGATATTTCCTAAACCATGGTTAGCTTAGCTATTAAGTTTGCACCAGATTGTTGAAGTCATGATAGCCCAAAGCCCCGAGTTCACACCCAGCTGGAGTTGTTACGAGTTTCCCCTTAGGCATGTAAATTGAACATCGCCTCTTCTCTATCCCTCATGGCGATGGATTCCAACAGGAATGAGGTCTTCAGAGTGATTAATATAAGTTGTAAGAACTTGTTTCGCAATTTAGCTTAACTAAGCCTGTATAAACTAATATATCTCTACGGAGAGAGACACACGCCCGTACACGGACGCAGCCAATATCTCTCGTTATAACACCCTAGGGTGGAGGTTAATATTATGCATTATAGCACTGTAGCTAATAGAGATATGTGGAAGTCGTGATAGAGCGTTCGCTTCAGGTGCGTAAGGTCCGGAGTTCGAGCCCCGCTGGAAAAAAAGTGTGTCCTTTAAAATTCCACGTTGCCTCTTCTCTCTCCCTCGTGGCGATGGATTACATCAGGAATGAGGTCTCGATAGTGATTAATATAAGTTGTAAGAACTTGTTTCGCAATCGAACTCAAATAAATGTGTATAAACTAATAGACATGTGTTGTCGGTGTTCTTGTTTGATTTACTGACATTTTTAATCTTCTCACAGTTCTTATCAAAATGCACTTGAAAAACTACTACAGCAAATCTCTTAAAATGTTGGCTTAATGCTACCAAATGTCTGAGATCTGTTTACATGTCTATAAGCAAGTGGCCATTACGACAAATAATAAATATGTATTAAATAAGCACTGGTATCTAAATGGACATTATGGTTCGACAGTAAACAGATCAACGCTATATCATTTATAGTTTCAGTCATTGACTATTTAAACAAACCAAAGGAAGTTATAAACTGAATAAACAGTCAATGATATAGTTCCCATACCATTCATACTGTGGTGGCCATTTTGGTTGGCAAACATTACCAAATAGTATATAAAATGTATAGAAGCGTAATTTAGTTGTAGCATTTTGGTTTCCAAACTGTACCAGATAGTATATAAAATGTATAGAAGCGTAATTTAGTTGTAGCATTTTTGTTTCCAAACTTTACCAGATAGTATATAAAATGTATAGAAGCGTACTTTAGCTGTTGCATTTCAAATTCATTTATGGAAAGTTCGATCCACCGTCTGACCCTAATAAAATTAACAGTCTTTCAAATGAGACTTTAAACCAAGGACTCGTGTCGGTGCTTTACACCGTGTACGTAAAAGTACCAGAGGATACTCTGGAATGCGTCTCTGTCTGTATCATTGCACTATCCACCAAAATCTAGAAGGACTAATCTCTTCAGGAGGCATCGCTCGTATGGGCAATCGGTAGCGACGATGAATAAACGTAATCACGATTTTTGGCTCATATCATATACTTATATGCTATAGATATATTTATGCTAAGATAAGATAAGATACATTTTATTTTGAGTCGGCAAGATATCAACAGTACAACACAAGCTCTGAGTGAGCTTTTGAACCGACTGCATTGGACATGTTTCCTTTCACAAGGTAATTAAAATAATCTACCGATAAAATATTTCTGGAATTTAAACAGCGATATATCTGCTTTTGAATTGCAAATATCAGCTGCAAAATCCTACATGAAACGATTACTGACTGTAAATATACATGGGCGGGTAAATCGTGAGCACGTGCAGTACAACAGTTATAATAAAATAGAGGGTTCAGAAAAATAACAGTATAATCAGTATTATATAGAAATAGTTAACTAGATCGCAGACACATAATTGGTATGTATAACTTATATGTTACGGTCCCGTGGAATATCACCCATCACAGGAATATCACCAACATATATACTCATATATCCTGTCAACATACCAAATCACAATTTTATGACGATGAAAAACAAGGGTTTCAGCTTAAAAAAACACATTTTCATTTACTTTTGTTTTAGGAATTTTCATCGACTTTATCTTAGCATTTTTGTCCTGTCAGCTGTCTCAATTGAGTAATTTCACGTTGTGTGATTTTTACCTTGACACCGGCATCTCCAATATTGGCTCCCATAACTGTTCCATGTATGTTCATTTCGCTTTGTGTTAAGCAATTCAACATATTTAAATGGTGTGAAATATCTACATATTACTTCCATATTTAGTTCAGCGTCTTGTACAAATGTATTGCTCATCATCGAACCGTATGCGCGGCTTCCGGTTTTAACAGTTTTTACGAATTGTGAGGCACGTGAGAGGTATGTAGTATAATGGTTATATACACTGCCTGGCCCGGAGTTATGACAATAACCTTTCTGCACCGTTATCCAATCAAAACACTGGAAATCTCATTGAAGCGTAATAATATATGGTACCTACTTTGTTGACATGCAAGAAATCGCAAGTGAAATAGACAACGCAAAGGTAGGATACAGTAGTCCACAACGAAAACGAAAGATTAGATGTAGTATCAAGAGTAGTCAACAGACAGCTGAGCCGGAATGTTCGGGAATGTAAAATCGAATATACCCATGGGTGTTGGGGTGGAAGTGGGTATGTATTCAAATAGGTCACCTCTCCAAATATATTATCATAAGATGCCATTGCAGTATATGTCCGTGGCACTTCATATTCTTTTCGGAATAGTTGTAGGTAATTGCTAATATGTTATCTAAGTTACGAAAACTATATAAGGTACTGAAGAATATGTGTCTTTCTAATGATGGTTTTGGTTCCCCGCTTGTCCAATGACATGTTGTACTGACATATGCATTGGCGTCGAATCTTTCGTACACTACAACATTTAGCGTTGGAAGGTGGGTTTTATCCGGGTACTCCTGTTTCCTCCCACAGGAATGACCACAGTTACGCTTTATCCGCGCCAACGAGAGTGATTAATATAAGGTGTTAGAACTTGCTTCGCAATCATTGTAAATTAAATAAAGTTTAAACTAATTAAACTATCGTTCATATTGTTCTTATGTTCGTGTTTAACTGTTTATCCCTTGTATCTAGGTTATGCACGGGCAAGGGAAGGACATTGAATTCCATGGACAAGTCTCATTGGAAAGGTCTAATGTATCTAGGTTATGCACGGGCAAGGGAAGGACATTGAATTCCATGGACAAGTCTCATTGGAAAGGCCTAATGTATCTAGGTTATGCACGGTCAAGGGAAGGACATTGAATTCCATGGACAAGTTTCATTGGAAAGGCCTAATGTATCTAGGTTATGCACGGGCAAGGGAAGGACATTGGATTCCATGGACAAGTCTCATTGGAAAGGCCTAATGTATCTAGGTTATGCACGGGCAAGGAAAGGACATTGAATTCCAATGGACAAGTCTCATTGGAAAGGCCTAATGTATCTAGATTATGCACGGGCAATGGAAGGACATTGAAGTCCATGGACACGTCTCATTGGAAAGGCCTAATGTATCTAGGTTATGCACGGGCAATGGAAGGACATTGAATTTCATGGACAAGTCTCATTGGAAAGGCCTAATGTATCTAGGTTATGCACGGGCAAGGGAAGGACATTGGATTCCATGAACAAGTCTCATTGGAAAGGCCTAATGTATCTAGGTTATGCACGGGCAAGGGAAGGACATTGAATTCCAATGGACAAGTCTCATTGGAAAGGCCTAACGTATCTAGGTTATGCACGGGCAAGGGAAGGACATTGAATTCCGTGGACAAGTCTCATTGGAAAGGTCTAATGTATCTAGGTTATGCATGGGCAAGGGAAGGACATTGAATTCCATGGACAAGTCATTGGAAAGGCCTAATGTATCTAGGTTATGCACGGGCAAGGGAAGGACATTGAATTCCATGGACACGTCTCATTGGAAAGGCTTACTGTATCTAGGTTATGCACGGGCAAGGGAAGGACATTGAATTCCATGGACAAGTCTACTTGGAAATGCCTAATGTATCTAGGTTATGCAGGGACAAGGAAAGGACATTGAAGTCCATGGACAAGTCATTGGAAAGGTTTAATGGAGCTAGGTTATGTACGGGCAAGGGAAGGACATTGAAGTTCATCGACAAGTCTCAATGGAAAAGCTTATGTATCGTGCTTGTTTGTGGAGAGTATGTATGATCGAAATTCATAATGCGCAATCTTCTGAAGTGGCTGGCTGGTTCCATTTAATTACTAGTAATGCTTCTCCGGTAGTATTTGCTACATGTTCATCTAACATATCTACAAGAGCAACGTCTATAGTATTGCCGTTCACACTGCATTCAGTAAGTTTACTACACACAGGGAAAAAACCAATTCCTACTAGAAATACTAGATCGTAAATTGCAACAATAATATTATTTTTCCAAATATGCATCATCCATGAAATTTACAATCAGAGGTAATTTACAATGAAATCTGTTTTTTATTAATTGACGGACATTTTTCGTTATTGAAACTAAGTTTTGATTTATAGTGGGTGTGTTATGATTTATTGCTTAATTACTGTAAGGTTAGGTGGATCTGATAAAAGCATATAAAAGCTACATAAAATGCACCACTAAATATTCGATTTAAAACACTAATCTCAGTCTCAACTAACCAACTGGAAATCCTAGTATCTCTGTGATTTGTGTGGGCTAGAGTTGGTGTTCTTCAAGGTGTAGATGCACTAACACCATAGACTGGTCTTTGGGTGGTTGTTGTGTAAGTTTTATGTTTGTTTATCATCGGTACCAGTTGCCCTTATGAGTGACGCCTCCTGAAGAGATTAGTCATTTTATATTTTGGAGGATAGTGTAATGATACAGACAGAGACCCATTCCAGTGTCTCCTCTGCTTCTTTTACGTACACGGTGCAAAGCAACGACACGAGACCTCGGTCTAACGTCCCAGTTGGGTTTGAACATGGTGCGTGTTACGAATACAATATTGATATGTATTGATAGGTCAATGTATGTGCCATGGTTTGTCTCTAAACTTTCGGCGTATCTGTACAGATGTCTAATCTCTTTGTATAGTCCTATGCTGGTATCTACATCAAGTTGACAATAAAATAGAACCGTGGTTCGTCAAGCATACATACCACAGGTGTTTAAGGAACATGTTCAATTATCGGGAGTGGAAACCACTCAAATATATTTTTTTTTTTTTACAAATTTATTTTAGCTCGATAGCGAAACAAGTTCTTTCAACTGATCTTAATCACTCTCGAGACCTCATTCATGATGGAATCCATCGCCATGAAGGAGAGAGAAGAGGCAATGTGGAATTTAAATGCCTTGCCTAAGGGCACAATCGTAACGGCTGCAGCGGGGCTCGAACTCCAGACCTGAAGCGAACGCGCATCCACTGCGCTATCACGACTTACCACTCAATTGTTATCACGTGAATCAGTATATAACACAGCGACCGAACACAACAACCACCCTAAGCGGATTAGTGGTTCAGTGGTTAACATGTAGCATTTCGAATCCAGCAATGGAAAGTTCGATCACCTGTCTGGCCATAATACTATTAACAGTCTTTAAAATGGGACCTTAGACCGAGATCTCGTGTCGTTGCGTTGCATCGTGTACGTAAAAGAACCAGAGGAGACACTAACATGGGTGCCTGTCGGTATCATTGCACAATCAAGTCCATTTAAAATTCATAATTCAATCACTATGAAATCGTGCTAATGAGTTTGTACTTAAAGTCAAATTCTACCGAAATCAATGTCAACAACTGCACACACTAAAGTTAGAGTCATACATATCATGCTATAATACTACACATGTATATGTAGTTGCATCAGACATAGAGTCAACACTATCCACTTCGAGATTGTGAGATCGGAACCCGCCAGAACCGCGATGGTTATGTCTTTAGGGAAGACTCTTAAATCCACCTTGTCTCTTCTCTCTCCTTCATGGCGGTCGATTCCACCAGGAATGAGGTCTCGGGACAGATGGTTAAAGAACTTGTTTTACAATAGAATTAAAATAATTTTGCAAAACTAATACGGGATAGGAAGGGAGTTATTAAGGGTTATGCAAATGTGTTTAGCTAGATTGCGAAACAAGTTATTGCAACTCGAGAGCTCATACCTGATGAAATTCATCGCCATGAGGGAAAGAGAAGAGTCAATCTGAAATTTAAAAGCCTTGCCTAAGGGCACAGTCGTAACGGCTCCAGCGGGGGGGGGGGGAACTAAGGGTTTTTCGTCGAACACGCTACCACTGCGTGATTCGGACTTCTACAAGGTAGGAAATTGAACCAAATCTAGACCAGGTACTCAGAAGGTATTCTAAACACAACTCGTGTTTTTGCATAAAGTTCCCCCACAATTATGGCATTATTTCATCTATATTATCTCGTTCAATGAAGCGAACAGACACACTTCATAATACCTCACGGATATAAAAAATATATAATAGTATACAAGACCTGAATGAATTTTAATGATAGAATGTACTTAGCGTAAATCACAACAAGATAATTTGTTATTCCTTCAAGTAACAGCACGACGAAATGTGTTTATACATCGCATCATGTGTGTTCCCAAAATAATTATGATTTAGCGCCCAATTATCTCTCCCAAATATCGCCAGGAAATTGCTTCTATCACCTGTGCATGTTTAATTGAGGGTCTGGCAATAATTTAGAAATTGGTTTCAGCAACTCGATTAAGAACATAAAGTAAATTATCAGCATTTTGAAAACTAATCTGAAATTGTAGCTTAGAGTAGCATAAATGTAAATGTCAGAGATTACTTGTTTAAAATATGTGTCGAATTGCTCGTTCATTAAACACCCGAGATTGTTAAAGGAAAGAATGATAACTCAGGTGAACATTGTGATATCTATGCAACGAAGGAAGACTACATTGACGAAGAAATGGGTCTATAGCAGCTACCGGATGCCAAGTTGATGCCGTGCAATGTGGGTTAAAGTACGTGGAAGTCGTAATAACGCAGTTGTGTTGTATTCGCTTCAGGTGCGAAATGCCCGTAGTTCGAGCCTCCGCTGGAGCCGTTACGATTGTACCCGTAGGCAAGGCATTTAAATTCCACATTGCCTCTTCTCTCTCCCGCATGGCGATGGATTATAGCAGGAATGATGTCTCGAGAGCGATTAAGATAAGTTGTAAGAACTTGTTTCGCAATCGAGCTAAACTAAAGTTGTATAAGTATGCGCATGATAAATGCTACGATCATCATGACATAATTATTTTCTAAACTTGGGGCTGTACCTATGCACATTCAAACCTGTGTTAGTGGTCACTTCCATTAAGCAACCAATCTGTATAAACTATTAAGCAACCAGTTTCCATGTTGTCAATATGTTGTTTTATTTATACAGTTGACCTCTATTAAGCAGCCACCTGTGCTAAGCAGCCACTTTCAGTGATTCACGTTGCTGGCTACTTAGAACAGGTTAGACTGTATATCTAAAACTTTGCTTGGCTACCACAAACCGTACGCCATTGCATTGTCTACTGAGTGGAATTCAAAGACAACAGAATGGCATAATTTGAATGACACTGTCAGATTGTTTGCTAATGTAGTATATATTCTCTCCGGTTTCTTAATAACCCTTTCAGACAGTAGGCTTTAGAGGTTGAAAGAAATGTTTGCGGAAAATAATTATTGAATTTTCAGCATTATTCCGTGTATTTCATTACCTAAGGTAATAAAATCTCATTTGGAACGGCGTTGCTAAGCAACTGTAATTAAGTAACGACTTCCCTTGTCGGGGGTTTCACCATATGAAACCTAGTATATGTGTGCACCTTATTATGTTGCATTTCTATCTACAATGTTTGGGAGGTAGATAGCGTTACAATTTATACTTGCTAGCATCACGAATGTGTATTTGCAATGCAAGTTTTAGTCGGGATATATTAATGTAGTGCATTTGCAACTACAATTCAATGTGCACGAGCGATATGGCAATGCGTAGTGTGGTGCAGTTGCAACTACAATTCAATGTACACGAGATATGGCAATGCGTAGTGTGGTGCAGATGCAACTAAATGTCAATGGACACGAGATATGGCAATGCGTAGTGTGGTGCAGTTGCAACTAAATGTCAATGCACACGAGATATGGCAATGCGTAGTGTGGTGCAGTTGCAACTAAATGTCAATGCACACGAGATATGGCAATGCTTAGTGTGGTGCAGTTGCAACTGTCTGTCTGTCTGTCTGTCTGTCTGTCTGTCTGTCTGTCTGTCTGTCTGTCTGTCTGTCTGTCTGTCTGTCTGTCTGTCTGTCTGTCTGTCTGTCTGTCTGTCTGTCTGTCTGTCTGTCTGTCTGTCTGTCTGTCTGTCTGTCTGTCTGTCTGTCTGTCTGTCTGTCTGTCTGTCTGTCTGTCTGCTGTCTGTCTGTCTGTCTGTCTGTCTGGTCTGTCTGTCTGTCTGTCTGTCTGTCTGTCTGTCTGTCTGTCTGTCTGTCTGTCTGTCTGTCTGTCTGTCTGTCTGTCTGTCTTCTGTCTGTCTGTCTGTCTGTCTGTCTGTCTGTCTGTCTGTCTGTCTGTCTGTCTGTCTGTCTGTTGTCGTCTGTCTGTCTGTCTGTCTGTCTGTCTGTCTGTCTGTCTGTCTGTCTGTCTGTCTGTCTGTCTGTCTGTCTGTCTGTCTGTCTGTCTGTCTGTCTGTCTGTCTGTCTGTCTGTCTGTCTGTAAGCGTGTGTTTGTGTCCGATTGACTCATCCATGTATTACTTGTTTTGTAATTCTTGTTATTTTTCATTATTTCAAGTTAAAAGTCACTTTCATGTTATACAGTAACACCTGTGTTAAGCAGCCAGCTAAGTGAATCACACAGTGGCTGCTTAATACATGTGGCTGTTTAATATATATATCAAATGTATAATAAAACAAGATACTGGTGATCTGGGAACTGGCTGCTTAATACAGGTTGGCTGCTTAACGGAGGTGACCACTAACACAGGTTTAACTGTATACCATCTATGTAACTTGTACACATGTTCTATCTATGCATTTTTAAATGGACACATACTAAATTCAATTACAAAAATGTATTTGCAACACAACGACAGTTTGAGCTGTTAGCCTCCACGTTTATTTAATGTCACTACCGGTTGACCATTTGAGCGACGGGCAGTTTACATTGGTAGGCTCCAGCGGTTAACCAGTACTTGGTGCACCAACCTCCGTAAGAAACTGTCAACATTTTCATATAAAGAAACACGGTCTGAGATGGGCTCGAACCCGTGACCATCATTGTTACAGTGGTATACAAGACATCGACTTTAACCACTCGGCGGCCTCCATCTTATATTGTGTTTTCTTGGTTTTTCTGTTCCGCATAGATCTTGAGAACAAAATATATGGATTGCTTAAAAGTTAAATTATCAAAATCAATATAATTTTATTACAAACAAGCATGTATTAATGGTCACCTCTATTAAGCAACCTATATGTATTAAGCAGCCAGTCTCAGATCCCCAATATGTTGTTTTATTATACAGTTGACCTCTATTAAGCAGCTACTTTCCGTCATCCCATTGGGTGGCTGCTTAACACAGGTTTTATTGTACTTCAAAATTAAAGTCTTATTCCATTTTCTAAGACAGTTGTTACCATGTAATTGTATTAGTTGTTAACCAAGAAATAAAATTATAAACTTTATTATATTTTAACAACGATTTCGAAACAAGCTTTAACAACTTATATCAATCACTGTCGTTGGCGCGGTTGAGCGCGTATATGTAGCCATTCGTGTGGGAGGAAACCGGAGTACCAGGTGAAAACCCACATGTTCGAGCTGGCGACCACCGTACCATCTCACATACTTGTAGTGCGTAAATAAAGACATGTTTTTATAGTTTGTTTATAATATATAATCTTATTTGGATATGATATTTATGCTTAGTTCGATTTTATCCGTTGCTCCGTTTTTTTTCCGTAACAAATATTAATAGAAAATAAATTAATGGGCGTTGTGTTTTAATAAAATTGCTGGCACAAAACAGGTAATACTCATGCACAGCGCGGGTGTCCCCGATCCCCCGTCTGACTCTAATAAAATTAACAGTCTTTCAGATGGGACTTTAAACCGAGGTCTTGTGTCGGTGCTTTACACAGTGCGCGTAAACGAACCAGAGGAGACTCTGGAATGGGTCTCTGTCTGTATCATTGCACTATCCTCCAACAATCTAAAATTACTAATCTCTTCAGATGACGTCGCTCATATGGGCAACCGGTAGCGACGATAAATAAACGTAAAACACACACATACACACACGCACGCGCACACGCACGCGCACACACGCACACGCACACGCACACGTACACGCGCACGCGCACGCACACACGCACACACGCACGCACGCACGCACGCACGCACGCACGCACACACACACACACACACACACACAGCGCAATTAAGTCATTCTAGCCAGAATCGTCAAAACCTATAAATAGTTGTTATTTTAATAAGATTCCATTATATTACAACAGTAAACAAAAGCATCTAGTATACCTATTCACTTGTTCCGACAGAGTTATTCATTTAAATATATGGATATTAATATATAAATAGTACACATGGATTCTTCTTTTTCTTAGCTGATTTTAAGACATTTAGAACTACCTCACTATAATCCAACACCGCATTCCTTTGCTTAGTTTTTTTTAACTTTAGTTATTTTACAATGATTGCGAAGCAAATTTTAAAAACTTATATTAATCACTCTCGTTGGCGCAGATAAAAGCGTATATGTGGTTAGTCGGTTTTCTTTTGTTGCTGTCATAATGAACATTATATGTGGTTATTGCATATAGAAGAGTTTATATCGATGTATATATATGTATATATTATATGTTTAACCCATTCGATTCTGGATACCGTTCAAACAGAATTTGCAAAGAACATAGAGCCATATCAGCCGCCACAGAACGTGCCGTCTGATCAGGCGCTATATTGTTTGCTATTCAGATGATTTTTCTAAGACACTTGGCTATGTAGCAAACAACATAGATCCTGGTCACGCTGCGTGCTGATCATGATCTGTGTTGTTTGCAAACGCCTATAAATGTATCCAGAATGAAATGGGTTAACTGACAGTAGAAAAACATGTGTCTCATTGTATTGTTCAAATATTATCATGTCATACAGTACAATTAGCAAATAGAAAGTAAGTCCTTTGATCATTAATTTGTCATTGCTTCATGTAATTCATAATGTACATTTAGTTAGAATAACAAGATACACGCAATTGTATAAGTTATATACATACAGTTCTGTTCTGTTCTGTTCATAATGAACATCAGTATAACAGAAATCATACACCCATTCTCGGGGAACTATTTTCATTAAAACATAACAGTATCATATAATATAATCAATGCGGACTATTAACGCATTTCTAAATGTTTTGCGCGAGTACACTTTTCTGATCCAGAAAGACACATTTCGCGTATTTATTTTGTTTTTATTTAGTTATTATGTTTCTTTTCATTTCTATTTGATGTTCCGCGGTGTCGTATATTCCCTATTATCATCATCATTAACTTTCAATAAACTCTCTCCGAAGAAATACGGATTAGTTGCTTTTCTGGTCACTCTCGACCATATTCACCCGTTTTACTGCAGTTTTGTAGTAATATTCATATAAATACACGGATTATTACTTCGTTTATTAGGACTATATTGCCGTAATGATATCTATACTACATGTTTTAAGAATAAAATGTGTAGTTTTAAGCATTTTTTTGTGAGAAATCGCGTCTTCTAGATTAGAAGGTTATTGCTAATAACTGATCTCCAGTGGAGAGGAGCAAATAGGCGACAGACATGTTGTAAAACTGTTTTAGATATCTGCAACCGAATTATGACGATTCTAAAAGACATTCATTGCTGTTTTGTGCTGAATGAGAGAATGGTGTAAGTGATACAGTGGTGCATGATGTGTGTATGTTATAAATTATATTTACTTACAGAATAAGTGTAAGTTTTATTAATAGCTATGCATTTAAATTATTGTAATTCATTACTGTTGTCATTTGTAGCACGTGCATGCACGAAATTACTGCACTATATATAGTGAAATGGACATATATATATAATTGTTATCTGTATTACTATTCGTGTGTTATTGGTGATACGTCAATTACAAATTAATTCAGCTATATTGACACCATTAAAAAACTGTGCACTTTTATATTGAGCGCTACATTTTCGTTACACATTTCAGAATTGTGAATTTTACTTTCATGAGTGAAGAACATAATCATTCACAAATTACACTAATTTACCCAATATTTAAGCGCGTAAACGTCCACATTAGCTTATATTTTTTTATTTCTAAAAGGATATAAATTTTACATCTACCGTAAATGCACCGTTTCTTTTTGGTGTTAGTATACATTGTACAACATTCTACATATATATTGAATGGTGTAACTATATAGTTTAGCTATAATTATTGTGTATGTACACGTATGTTATAATGTTGAACACATTTCGAGGGCCATAATGGTTAGTTCAGAACCTATTATGTATCGTGGAAGTCGTGATACCGTAGTGGTAGCACGTTCGCTTCAGGCGCTTCAGGGCCAGAGTTCGAGCCCCGCTGAAGCCGTTACGTATATGAAATACATGTCTTCTCTCTGCCTCGTGGCGGTGAATTCCATTAGAAATGAGGTCTCGGGGAATGATCAATATAAGTTGTAAGAACTTGTTTCGCAATCGAGCTAACATAAATGTGTATACACTAATTAGGTCATACTCCTTCAATAAAGAAGATATATATATATACTCCTTCAGTAAAGAAGGGAAGCCAAAATGGCAGCTGGAACTAATTCGAAAACCCTTGTGAGATTCAAACATACAATAGTGGTGGACAAGTAAACTGACGCCAGCGAAGCCTATTAACAGCAAACGACAACCGGAACTATATCGGTAGTGACGATATGCAAGCTACCATTGGCAGAGGGAAGCCAAAATATCAGCTGGAACTAATTCGAAAACCATTGTGGGATTCAAACATACAACACTGGTGGACAAGCAAACTGAAGCCAGCGAAACCCCTTAACAGCAAACGACAACCGGAAATAAATGATTAAGCGATGCATTAAAGATGTATCTGTATTTCAATAAATAATCGAAATATTCACACAAATAACATTATAAATTCACGACAAAGATGTTCAATTCGTTTTTTTAATATTGTTTACACCATAGCGAACTATTTCCCCCATGCATGAATACCAAAGCAGATGTGTAACTTGGTCAATTATACCAATTCTAGCAAGTAATATCACTACGCACATGTGTTACCGCCTATTTCAGAACTAAACTAGAGAAAGCATATTCTATTGGAAAATTTATTCAGTGTTCTCATATTCTGAGCGATCGGAAATTTGTCAAACAGCTGTCTGCTACAGAGAAATGTTGAACAAATCTAGCAGATAGATTTCATTATTCTCGCTGTATCTTGCTCGATCACCACTGAAGTTACAAAGTATTATGCATAATCCGGTTTTCGAACTCTCATCGTAAAAGCCAAGCGATCGCAAGTCTGCGCACCTTACCAACTGTGCTGGTACAGTGGTGAGTCAGCTTCTGAGGTACATTTCAACAAAATGGTTGCTCGACATAGTCCAGTCATCTCTGAAGCGAAGTTAGAAGTCAACTGTACTAGCTGCAGTTTATATATGAGTACCATCGACTATGAACACATAACCTTTAAACTTTATTTATTTTACAACGATTGCGAAGCAAGTTCTACCAACTTATATTAATCACTCTCGTTGGCGCGGATGAACACGTATGTGTGGCCATTCGTGTGGGAGGAAATCGGAGTACCCGAAGAAATCCGACCTGTCCTATCTGACGACTACTGTACCATCTCACCTATTTCCGGGTCCGAAGATCGAACCCGGGTTGCATTGGTGAGAAGCGAGCGCGCTAACCACTGCGCTAATGTGACAGCCAGGACAACACATAGAGTGACAGTAAATATACTGATCAACTTACAAACATTTGTCTAAGCTTGAGAAGTAGTCTAGATACATCATGTTGATTCCTCCATTATCCAAATTACATCTATAACATACGAACATCTTTTTCATCATTAATACCAACATAAATACCATTGTGGTAATTGATCCATCAACAGTTGTGTAATACACATTATACATTTTGCAACGATTCTGTTAAATGATGTTGGAAAATAACTAGTGATGAATTATTTCATCTGTTGTGCTTACTTCGAAGTGAACATGTTCGCGCGCTTTTCGTGCTGAACTTATGTTGAGAAAACGCAAACGCACACAACCTTACACATATATATATGTTTACAGTGGTTTCGTAATTTTGTTTCCTGTTTAGTTTATATGAATTATATTTTATTGCAATTTTGCATTACAATACACATTTGTAATCGATTACCTTTAGGTATAATTATCTCAGTAAGTATGTTAGTAATTATCTTTAGTAATATGTATGTAAATAATACTATGCATTCAATGGTGCAGTTTTGTATTGTTGTATTGTATTGTATATTCACGCTATTTAAACTTATAACATAAGGTGACTTATAGGCCCGTTGGGCACCCGGCCCAAAAGTTCACATTATACTGAATATATGTTGTAAATATGTTGGAAACACAAGTCACTATATTAAACAATTATCTTATCATATTTACATTATATTTATATTGCCGGTCGTGTTATTACAAACATACAATGCTGCATTCCTTCCAATAGCAGGAAGAAGGTACCATCGGAAAGAAGCATTACACATATATAAATGTACACACATTGAAACTTTATTTATTTTACAACGATTGCGATGCAAGTTTTAGCAACTTATATTAATCATTCTCGGTGGCGCTGATGAAAGCTTAAATATGATCATGCGTGTGGGAGGAAACCGGAGTACCCGGAGAATGAGTACCATCGACTATGAACAAATAAAGTTTAAACTTTATTTATTTTACAACGATTGCGAAGCAGGTTTTAGCAACTTATATTAATCACTTTCGGTGGCGCGGATGAAAGCGTATTAATTATGTGGTCATTCGTGTGGGAGGAAACTGGGAAACCGGAGTACCCGGAGAAAACACCGTACAGATGCAATACCCCTTCAGGAAAACAACATATATACAACGATTTAGAATAGTACACGTTTTATAATAGTATCCTATTATTTAGTATCTAACATGAATTCTTGTACAACATCAAAACAATTTCTTTTTCATGTTCAGATGCAAAGTTCTATAATACCATATCCGCATCATATCAGTCATTGAAAGCCTATTTGTAACCTTAATGTTTACCTCGTGGACACAATTGCTACTCAACAAGTT
The DNA here is from genome assembly GCA_014843695.1 of Archivesica marissinica. Classification (NCBI taxonomy): domain Eukaryota; kingdom Metazoa; phylum Mollusca; class Bivalvia; order Venerida; family Vesicomyidae; genus Archivesica; species Archivesica marissinica. Next base: position 49,097,787 of record CM026386.1, read on the forward strand.
CTTCAGAACATCTTTGATCATTTTAAAAGCCAATAGATTCAAAAGAAATTTATTTCAATATTGTCAAGCTCTCCTACTTGACGTCGTCTTGTCATTCTTTGAAAATCTTATAACAATAACATCATCCGTAAATGGCAATGCAAACACATTAAAACTTTCGTTCGATTTAACTTACAAATCACTAAAACGACGCTAACAATTCGGAATTCACGTGAAATATCCATTTATTTCTTTTCATTGCCAAGTTGTCATGTGAAATAGGCTTCTTGTCATAAAAGAGACAAATCGGACCATCAGCGGGATTCAGACTCATGCATCATTTAATGTAACAAATAGTAATGTTTGAGAACATATTCATCTATCAACACTCTATATGTTACTGAAGAAATGTATGTCAGCCTGGACCAACACTTGACTACCACTGGTATATCTCTGAATATGTTTTGTCTAGTTGGTTTAGGTTGACGTAGATATAGTCATGGATGCATCTATCAACACTCTCTATGTTACTGAAGAAATGTCTGTCAACCTGGACTACCACTGGTATATCTCTGAATATGTTTTGTCTATTTGGTTTACGGTTGACGTAGATATAGTCATGGATGCATCTATCAACACTCTATATGTTACTGAAGAAATGTCTGTCAACCTGGACCAAAACTTGACTACCACTGGTATATCTCTGAATATGTTGTGTCTAGTTGGTTTAGGTTGATGTAGATATAGCCATGCATGCATCTATCAACACTATATATGTTACTGAAGAAATGTCTGTCAGCCTGGACCAACACTTGACTACCACTGGTATATCTCTGAATATGTTTTGTCTAGTTGGTTTATGGTTGACGTAGATATAGTCGTGAATGCATCTATTAATACGCTTTATGTTACTGAAGAAATGTCACTGGACTAACACTTGCCTATCTGAATATAATATGTCGTTTGGATGGTTTATGGTTGCTCTATGTCTAGAAATAATCTTAGTATCATGTTCAGCAATTAAGAAGTAGAATCTGTCGTAATGACTTAATTTATTAGTTTTAGATAATACACATTTGATTTTCAGTATACATACTGATCTTAATAGCATGTGGCTATATGTATTCAATCTAAACGGTTCCAGTCCGCCGGTCACCAATGAAACATGGGATCGACGTTGTGTCGTTCTGGTCCCATATATCCTAGCAATAAGACTAGTCCTCCTTGTGACCCTCTAAGACACACACACGCACGCGCGCACACGCACGTACACGCACACGTACACGCGCACGTACACGCACACACATACATATATATATATCGTATATATGAATTATAAGTACTATGCTTCGTACTGCAATGTAAATGCTGCATAGTACTGGAGCATATGCTCTACACGATGTACCGTAACCATGCATGGTCATATAGACAACAATGAACATAACGACTGTTATTTGATTGGAATTAATGTGTTTGTTTCCATATAATAGGTTGTGTATAGTATGCAGCAACAAGTGTCTATATTATGTTGTACCTCAGACAATCTCAAAGCACTAGACAACGGAAGAATTATAGTGGTTTTCTGTGATGTGTCCAAAGCGTTTGATCTGGTTTGGCAACGAGTACTCCTACATAAGCAATTATGTATTGCTAGACTATCATCATTTCGTATGTGTTTGATATCTTATCTCTGTAGTAGAGAATAAAGCTTAGTCTAAGAACGAAAGGTCGAACTTTACAGAAATACCAGCTGATATTACAAAATGCTCTATACTACGTTTCTTATTTATTATGCACATAAATGAAATTGTCTTGCATGTTAATTCTACACCAACCTGTTCGCAGTGCAGACGGTATTGCTCCAAACTTAGTTATAACAGAACAGAACAGAGACGATAACAAAACACACAGCTGGCTTCGTATAGTTGTTAAATGATGTAGTATCTTACACAGTGATACATAATATACGTATATACTACACTATGTTACACAGTAATACATAATATACGTATATACTACACTATGTTACGCAGTAATACATAATATACGTATATACTACACTATGTTACACCGTAATACATAATACACGTATATACTACACTATGTTACGCAGTAATACATAATACACGTATATACTACACTATGTTACACTGTAATACATATTACACGTATATACTACACTATATTACACAATAATACATAATACACGTATATACTACACTATGTTACACTGTAATACATAATACACGTATATACTACACTATGTTACACAATACTACATCATACACGTACATACTACACAATGTTACGCAATAACACATACTACACGTACATACTACACTATGTTACGCAATAATACATAATACACGTACACCCTACACTATGTTACTCAGTAATACATAATACACATACCTACTACACTATGTTATGCAGTAATACATAATACACATACATACAACACTATATTACACAGTAATACATAATACACGTACATACTACACTATGTTACACAATAATACATACTACACGTACATACTACACTATGTTACACAGTAATTCATAATACACTTACATACTACACTATGTTTCACAGTAACACATAATACACATACATACTACACTATGTTACGCAGTAATACATCATACACGTACATACTACACTATGTTACACAGTAATACATAATGCACATACATACTACACTATGTTTCACAGTAACACATAATACACATACATACTACACTATGTTACGCAGTAATACATCATACACGTACATACTACACTATGTTTCACAGTAATACATAATACACATACATACTACACTATGTTACGCAGTAATACATAATACACGTATACACTACACTATGTTACGCAGTAATACATAATACACATATATACTACACTATGTTACGCAGAAATACATAATACACGTATACACTACACTATGTTACCCAGTAATACATAATACACGTATATACTACACTATGTTACAGAGTAATACATAATACATGTACATACTACACTATCTTACACAGTAATACATAATACACGTATATACTACACTATGTTATGCAGTAATACATACTACACGTACATACTACTCTATGTTACACTGTAATACATAATACACGTATATACCGCACTATGTTACAGTAATACATAATACACATATATACTGCACTATGTTACACATTAATACATAATACACGTATATACTACATTATGTTACACAGTAATACATAATACACGTATATACTACACTATGTTACGCAGTAATACATACTACACATACATACTACACTATATGTTACGCAGTAATACATAATACAAGTACATACTACACTATGTTACGCAGTAATACATACTACACGTATACACTACATTATGTTACGCAGTAATACATATTACACGTATACACTACACTATGTTACACAGTAATACATACTACATGTATATTCTACACTATTTTACGCAGTAATACATAATACACGTAAACACTACACTATGTTACAAAGTAATACATAATACACGTATATACTACACTATGTTACACATTAATACATAATACACGTACATACTACACATTGTTACACAGTAATACATAATACACGTATATACTACACTATGTTACACATTAATACATAATACATGTACATACTACATTATCTTACGCAATAATACATAATACCCGTATACACTACACTATGTTACACAGTAATACATACTACAGGTATAGTCTACACTATGTTACACAGTAATACATAATACACGTATACACTACACTATGTTACATAGTAATACATAATACACGTATATACTACACTATGTTACACAGTAATACATAATACATGTACATACTACACTATGTTACACGGTAATATATAATACACGTACATACTACACCCTGTTATGCAGTAATACATAACACACGTACAAACTACACTATGTTACGCAGTAATAAATAATACACGTACATACTACACTATGTTATGCAATAATACATAACACGTACATACTACACTATGTTACGCAGTAATACATAATACACGTACATACTACACTATGTTACACTGTAATACATAATACACGTATATACTACACTATCTTACACAGTAATACATAATACACGTACATACTACACTATGTTATGCAGTAATACATAACACACGTACATACTACACTATGTTATGCAGTAATACATAATACATGTACATACTACACTATGTTACACTTTAATACATAATACACGTATATACTATACTATGTTACGCAGTAATACATAATACACGTACATACTACACTATGTTATGCAGTAATACATAACACACGTACATACTACACTATGTTACGCAGTAATACATAATACACGTACATACTATACTATATTACACAGTATTACATAATACACGTGTATACTACACTATGTTACGCAATAATACATAATACACGTACATACTACACTATGTTATGCAGTAATACATAACACACGTACATACTACACTATGTTACGCAGTAATACATAATACACGTACATACTATACTATATTACACAGTATTACATAATACACATACATACTACACTATGTTACACAGTAATACATAATTCGCGTAAAAACTGCACTATATTACCGAGTAATACATAATACACGTATATACTGCACTATGTTACACAGTAATACATAATACACGTATATACTACACTAAGTTACACAGTAATACATAATACACATACATACTACACTATGTTACACAGTAATACATAATTCGCGTAAAAACTGCACTATATTACCGAGTAATACATAATACACGTATATACTGCACTATGTTACATAGTAATACATAATACACGTATATACTACACTAAGTTACACAGTAATACATAATACACGTATATACTACACTATGTTACACAGTAATACATACTATACGTATATACTACACTAATTTACACCGTAATACATAATATACGTATACACTACACTATGTTACGCAGTAATACATAATACACGTATATACTACACTACGTTGTACAGTAATACATAATAAACGTATATACTACACTATGTTACCGAGTAATACATAATACACGTATATACTGCACCATGTTACACTATAATACATAATACACCTACATACTATATTATATTACACATTACTGAATACAACACGTATATACTACACTATGTTACACCGTAATATATACTACACGTATATACTACACTATGTAATACATACTACACGTATATACTACACTATGTTACACCGTAATACATACTACACGTATATACTACACTATGTTACACAGTAATACATAATACAGGTGCATACTATATTATGCTATACAGTCATATATAATACACGTGCATACTATATTATGTTATACAGTCATACATAATACACGTACATACTACACTATGTTACATCGTAGTACATAATACACGTACATATTACACTATATTGCACAGTAATGCATAATAAACGTATATATTACACTATGTTGCACAGTAATACATAATACACGTATATACTACACTATGTTACAACGTAGTACATAATACACGTATATACTACACTATGTTAAACCGTAATACATAATACACGTATATACTACACTATGTTACACCGTAATACATAATATACGTATGTATTACACTATATTGCACAGTAATGCATAATAAACGTATATATTACACTATGTTGCACAGTAATACATAATAAACGTATATACTACACTATGTTACAACGTAATACATAATACACGTATATATTACACTATGTTACACAGTATTACATAATACACGTACATACTCTACTATATTACACATTACTACATAACACACGTATATACTACACTATGTTACACAGTAATACATAATTCACGTATATATTCCACTATGTTGCACAGTAATACATAATACACGTTGATATTACACTATGTTACACAGTAATACATAATACACGTATATATTACACTATGTTACACAGTAATATATAATAAACGTATATACTACACTATGTTACACAGTAATACATAATACACGTGCATACTACTCTATGTTACACAGCAATACATAATACACGTATATACTACACTATGTTACACCGTAATACATAATACACGTATATACTACACTATGTTACACCGTAATACATAATACACGTACATACTACACTATGTTACACCGCAATACATAATATACGTATATATTACACTATATTGCACAGTAATACATAATAAACGTATATATTACACTATGTTGCACAGTAATACATAATACACGTATATACTACACTATGTTACAACGTAATACATAATACACGTATATATTACACTATGTTACACAGTAATACATAATACACGTACATACTATACTATATTACGCAGTACTACATAACACACGTATATACTACACTATGTTACACAGTAATACATAATACAGGTGCATACTATATTATGTTATACAGTCATACATAATACACGTGCATACTATATTATGTTACACCGTAATACATAATACACGTATATACTACACTATGTTACACCGTAATACATAATACACGTACATACTACACTATGTTACACAGTAATACATAATATACGTATATATTACACTATATTGCACAGTAATACATAATACACGTTGATATTACACTATGTTACACAGTAATACATAATACACGTATATACTATACTATTTTACACCGTAATACATAATACACGTATATACTACACTATGTTACACCGTATTACATACTACACGTATATACTACACTATGTAATACATAATACACGTATATATTACACTATTTTACACCGTAATACATAATACATGTACATACTACACTATGTTATACAGTAATACATAATACACGTATATACTGCACCTTGTTACACTATATTACATAATACACGTACATACTATATATTATTACACATTACTGAATATAACACGTATATACTACACTATGTAACACCGTAATATATACTACACGTATATACTACACTATGTTACACCGTAATACATACTACACGTATATACTACACTATGTTACACAGTAATACATAATACACGTATATACTACACTATGTTACACAGTAATACATAATACAGGTGCATACTATATTATGTTATACAGTCATACATAATACACGTGCATACTATATTATGTTACACCGTAATACATAATACACGTATATACTACACTATGTTACACTGTAATACATAATACACGTACATACTACACTATGTTACACCGTAATACATAATATACGTATATATTACACTATATTGCACAGTAATACATAATAAACGTATATATTACACTATGTTGCACAGTAATACATAATACACGTATATACTACACTATGTTACAACGTAATACATAATACACGTATATATTACACTATGTTACACAGTAATACATAATACACGTACATACTATACTATATTACACAGTACTACATAACACACGTATATACTACACTATGTTACACAGTAATACATAATTCACGTATATATTACACTATGTTGCACAGTAATAACATAATACACGTTGATATTACACTATGTTACACAGTAATACATAATACACGTATATATTACACTATGTTACACAGTATTATATAATAAACGTATATACTACACTATGTTACACAGTAATACATAATACACGTGCATACTACACTACGTTACACAGCAATACATAATACACGTATATACTACACTATGTTACACCGTAATACATAATACACGTATATACTACACTATGTTACACCGTAATACATAATACACGTACATTCTACACTATGTTACACCGTAATATATAATATACGTATATATTACACTATATTGCACAGTAATACATAATAAACGTATATATTACACTATGTTGCACAGTAATACATAATACACGTATATACTACACTATGTTACAACTTAATACATAATAAACGTATATATTACACTATGTTACAAAGTAATACATAATTCACATATATATTACACAGTAATACATAATACACGTGCATACTACACTATGTTACACAGCATACATAATACACGTACATACTATACTATGTTATAATGTAATACATGTATATACTACACTATGTTACACAGTAATTCATAATACACATACATACTACACTATGTTACGCAATAATACATAATACACGTACATATTGTACTATGTTACAAGGTAATACATAATACACGTACATACTATACTATGTTACAAGGTAATACATAATACACGTACATACTACACTATGTTGCTCATTAATACATAATACACGTTCAAACTACACTATGTTGCGCAGTAATACAGAATACATGTACATACTACACTATGTGGGCAGTAATACATAATACACGTATATACTACACTATGTTATAGAGTAATACATAATACACGTATATACTACACTATGTTATACAGTAATACATAATACACGTGCAAACTAAACTATGTTACAAGGTAATACATAATACACGTATATACTACACTGTGTTACACCGTAATACATAATACACATACATACTACACTATGTTGCGCAGTAATACATACTACACGAACACACTACACTATGTTACAAGGTAATACATAAGACACGTATATACTTCACTATGTTACACAGCAATACATAATACAAGTACATACTATACTATGTTGCACAGTAATATATAATACACGTGCATACTACACTATGTTACTAGGTAATACATAAAACACGTACATACTACATTATGTTGCGCAGTAATACATATTACACGTACATACTACACTATGTTACAAGATAATGCATACTACACGTACATACTACACTATGTTGAGCAGTAATACAGAATACACGTACATACTACACTATGTTGCACAGTAATACATAATACACTTGTATGATACACTATGTTGTGCAGTAATACAGAATACACATACATACTACACTATGGTGCGCAGTAATACATAATACACGTGTATGATACACTATGTTGCGGAGTAATACATAATACACTTGTATGACACACTATGTTGCGCAGTAATACAGAATACACGTACATACTACACTATGTTGCGCAATAATACAGAATACACGTTCATACTACACTATGTTGCGCAGTAATACAGAATACACGTACATACTACACTATGTTGCGCAGTAATACCGAATACATGTACATACTACACTATGTTGCGCAGTAATACATAATATATGTATATACTACACTATGTTGCGCAGTAATACATAATACACGTACATACTACACTATGTTGCGCAGTACTACAGAATACACGTAAATACTACACTATGTTGCGCAGTAATAAAGAATACACGTACATACTACACTATGTTGCGCAGTAATACAGAATACACGTACATATTACACTATGTTGCACAGTAATACATAATACACGTACATACTACAATATGTTACAAGGTAATGCATAATACACGTACATACTACACTATGTTACAAGGTAATACATAATGCACATATATACTATGTTGCGCAGTAATATATAATACACTTGTATGATACACTATGTTGCGTAGTAATACAGAATACAGGTACATACTACACTATGTTGCGCAGAAATACATAATACACGTACATACTGCACAATGTTACAAGGTAATACATAATACACGTACATCCTACACTATGTTGCCCAGTAATACATAATACACGTACATACTACACTATGTTACAAGGTAATACATAAATACACGTACATACTACATTATGTTGCGCAGTAATACAGAATACACGTACAGACTACACCATGTTACAAGGTAATACATAATACACGTACATACTACACTATGTTACCAGGTAATACATAATACACGTATACACTACACTATTTTACACAGTAATACATAATACACATATCTACTACACTATGTTCTGCAGTAATACATAATACACATACATACAACAATCTGTTACACAGTAATATATAATACACGTACATATTATACTATGGTACACAATAATACATAATAAACGTACATACTACACTATGTTACACAATAATACATAATAAACGTACATAATACACTATGTTACACAGTAATACATAATACACGTACATACTACACTATGTTACAAAGTAATACATAATACACGTACATACTACACTATGCTACACAGTAATACATAATACACGTACATATTATACTATGTTACACAATAATACATAATACACGTACATACTTTACTATGTTACAAAGTAATACATAATACACATACATACTACACTATGTTACGCAGTAATACATAATACACGTACATACTACACTATGTTATGCAGTAATACATAATACACGTATACACTACATTATGTTTCACAGTAATACATAATACACGTATATACTACACAATGTTGCGCAGTAATATATAATACACGTATACAATACACTATGTTACGCAGTAATACATACTACACGTACATACTACACTATGTTAATGAGTAATACATAATACACGTATACACTACACTATGTTACGCAATAATACATAATACCCGTATACACTACACTATGTTACACAGTAATACATAATACACATATATACTGCGATATGTTACACGTAATACATAATACACGTATATACTACACTATGTTACACAGTAATACATAATACACGTATACACTACACTATGTTATGCAGTAATACATAATACACGTATATACTACAATATGTTGCACAGTAATAAATCATACACGTATACACTACACTATGTTACACAGTAAAATATAATACACGTATATTCTACACTATGTAACGCAGTAATACATAATACACGTATACACTACACTATGTTACGCAGTAATACATAATACACGTATATACTACACTATATGTTACGCAGTAATAAATAATACAAGTACATACTACACTATGTTACGCAGTAATACATAAAACACGTATACACTACACTAAGTTACACAGTAATAAATAATACACGTACATACTACAATATGTTGCACAGTAATACATAATACACGTATACACTACACTATGTTACACAGTAATACATAATACACGTATACACTACACTATGTTACGCAGTAATACATACTACACGTATACACTACACTATGTTACGTAGTAATACATCATACACGTATACACTACACTATGTTACAAAGTCATCCATAATACATGTACATACTACACTATCCTACACGGTAATACATAATACACGTATATATTACACTATGTTATGCAGTAATACATAATACACGTACATACTACACTATGTTACAAGGTAATACATAATACACGTACATACTACACTATGTAACCAGGTAATACATAATACACGTATACACTACACTATGTTACACAGTAATACATAATACACATACCTACTACACTATGTTACGCAGTGATACATAATACACGTATATACTACACTATGTTGCGCAGTAATACATAATACACGTATACACTACACTATGTTACGCAGTAATACATACTACACATATATACTACACTATGTTAATGAGTAATACATAATACACGTATACACTACACTATGTTACGCAATAATACCTAATACCCGTATACACTACACTATGTTACAGAGTAATACATAATACACATATATACTGCAATAGGTTACACGTAATACATAATACACGTATATACTACACTATGTTACATAGTAATACATAATAAACGTATACTCTACACTATGTTATGCAGTAATACATAATACACGTATATACTACAATATATTGCGCAGTAATACATCATGCACGTATACACTACACTATGTTACACAGTAATATATAATACACGTATATTCTACACTATGTAACGCAGTAATACATAATACACGTATACACTACACTATGTTATGCAGTAATACATAATACACGTATATACTACACAATATGTTACGCAGTAATACATAATACAAGTACATATTACACTATGTTACACAGTAATACATAATACACGTATACACTACACTATGTTACGCAGTAATACATAATACACGTATATACTACAATATGCTGCACAGTAATACATAATACACGTATACACTACACTATGTTACACAGTAATACATAATACACGTATACACTACACTATGTTACGCAGTAATACATCATACACGTATACACTACACTATGATACATAGTCATACATAATACATGTACATACTACACTATCTTACACGGTAATACATAATACAGGTATATATTACACTATGTTATGCAGTAATACATAATACACGTATATACTACACTATGTTCACGTAATACATAATACACTAATACTACACTATGTTACGCATAATACAATACACGTAATACTACACATGTTAGGTAATACATATACACATAATACTAACTATGTTGCGCATATACATAATACGTATAACTACACTATGTTACACGTATCATAATACACTATATATTCAATATGTTACACGTAATACATAATACACGTATATACTACACTATGTTACACAGTAATACATAATACACGTATACACTACACTATGTTACGCAGTAATACATAATACACGTATATACTACAATATGCTGCACAGTAATACATAATACACGTATACACTACACTATGTTACACAGTAATACATAATACACGTATATTCTAGACTATGTAACGCAGTAATACATAATACACGTATATACTACACTATTGTTACGCAGTAATACATAATACAAGTACATACTACACTATGTTACGCAGTAATACATAATACACGTATACACTACACTAAGTTACACAGTAATACATAATACACGTATATACTACAATATGTTGCACAGTAATACATAATACACGTATACACTACACTATGTTACGCAGTAATACATACTACACGTATATACTACACTATGTTATGTAGTAATACATCATACACGTATACACTACACTATGTTACACAGTCATACATAATACATGTACATACTACACTATCTTACACGGTAGTTCATAATACACGTATATATTACACTATGTTATGCAGTAATACATAATACACGTACATACTACACTATGTTACAAGGTAATACATAATACACGTACATACTACACTATGTTACCAGGTAATACATAATACACCTATACACTACACTATGTTACACAGTAATACATAATACACATACCTACTACACTATGTTCTGCAGTAATACATAATACACATACATACAACACTCTGTTACACAGTAATATATATTACACGTACATATTATACTATGGTACACAATATTACATAATACACGTACATACTACACTATGTTACACAATAATACATAATATACGTATATACTACATTATGTTACACAGTAATACATAATACAGGTATATACTACACTATGTTACACAGTAATACATAATACACGTACATACTACACTATGCTACACAGTAATACATAATACACGTACATACTACACAATGTTACGCAATAACACATAATACACCTACATACTACACTATGTTACACAATAATACATAATATACGTATATACTACACTATGTTACAAAGTAATACATAATACATATACATACTACACTATGTTACGCAGTAATACATAATACACGTACATACTACACTATGTTATGCAGTAATTCATAATACAAGTATACATTACATTATGTTACGCAGTAATACATACTACACGTATATACTACACTATGTTAATGAGTAATACATAATACACATATACACTACACTATGTTACGCAATAATACATAATAGCCGTATACACTACACTATGTTACACAGTAATACATAATACACATATATACCGCAATATGTTACACGTAATACATAATACACGTATATACTTCACTATGTTACACAGTAATACATAATACACGTATATACTACAATATGTTGCGCAGTAATACATCATACACATATACACTACACTATGTTACACAGTAATATATAATACACGTCTATTCTACACTATGTAACTCAGTAATACATAATACACGTATACACTACACTATGTTACGCAGTAATACATAATACACGTATATACTACACTATATGTTACGCAGTAATACATAATACAAGTACATACTACACTATGTTACGCAGTAATACATAATACACGTATACATTACACTATGTTACGCAGTAATACATAATACACGTATATATTACAATATGTTGCACAGTAATACATAATACACGTATACACTACACTATGTTACAGAGTAATACATAATACTCGTATACACTACACTATGCTACGCAGTAATACATCATACTCGTATACACTACACTATTATACACAGTCATACATAATACATGTACATACTACACTATCTTACACGGTAATACATAATACACGTATATATTACACTATGTTATGCAGTAATACATAATACATGTACATACTACACTATCTTACAAGGTAATACATAATACACGTACATACTATACTATGTTACAAGGTAATACATAATGCACGTATATACTACACTATGTTACACAGTAATACATAATACACATACCTACTACACTATGTTATGCAGTAATACATAATACATATACATACAACACTATGTTACACAGTAATACATAATACACGTACATATTATACTATGTTACACACTAATACATAATACACGTACATACTAAACTATGTTACACAATAATACATAATACACGTACATACTACACTATGTTACACAGTAATACATAATACACGTACATACTACACTATGTTACACAATAATACATAATACACGTACATACTACACTATGTTACACAGTAATACATAATACACGTACATACTACACTATGCTACACAGTAATACATAATACACGTACATACTACACTATGTTACACAGTAATACATAATACACGTACATACTACACTATGTTATGCAGTAATACATAATACACGTATACACTACATTATGTTACGCAGTAATACATAATACACGTATATACTACACTATATTGCACAGTAATACATAATACACGTATACACTACACTATGTTATGCAGTAATACATACTACACGTATATACTACACTATGTTAATGAGTAATACATAATACACGTAAACACTACACTATGTTACGCAACAATACATAATACGCGTACAAACTACACTATGTTACGCAATAATACATAATACCCGTATACACTACACTATGTAACACAGTAATACATAATTCACGTATATCCTGCACTATATTACACAGTAATACATAATACACATATATACTGCAATATGTTACACGTAATACATAATACACGTATATACTACACTATGTTACACAGTAATACCTAATACACGTATATCCTGCATTATGTTACACAGTAATACATAATACACATACATACGACACTATATGTTACGCAGTAATACATAATACAAGTACATACTACACTATGTTGCGCAGGAATACATAATACACGTATTCACTACACTATGTTACGCAGTAATACATAATACACGTACATACTACACTATGTTACACAGTAATACATAATACACGTATACACTACACTATGTTATGCAGTAATACATAATACACGTATATACTACACTATGTTGCGCAGTAATACATCATACACGTAAACTCTACACTATGTTACACAGTAATATATAATACACGTATATTCTACACTATGTAACGCAGTAATACATAATACACGTATAACTACACTATATTACACAGTCATACATAATACATGTACATACTACACTATCTTACAAGGAAATACATAATACACGTATATATTACACTATGTTATGCAGTAATACATAATACACGTACGTACTACACTGTGTTATGCAGTAATACATAATACACGTACATACTACACTATGTTATGCAGTAATACATAATACACGTACATAATACATTGTGTTACACTGTAATACATAATACACGTACATACTATACTATATTTCACAGTACTACATAATACACGTGTATACTTCACTATGTTACGCAATAACACATAATACACGTACATACTGCACTATGTTACGCAATAATACATAATACCCGTATATATTGCACTATGTTACACAGTAATAAGTAATACACGTATATACTACACTAAGTTACACATTAATACATAATACACGTATATACTACACTATGTTACGCAGTAATACATAATATACGTATATACTACACTATGTTACGCAGCAATACATAATACACGTATATACTACACTACGTTACATAGTAATACATAAGACACGTATATACTACACTATGTTACACAGTAATACATAATACACGTACCTACTACATTTTGTTACACAGTAATACATAATACACGTATATACTACACTAAGTTACACAGTAATACATAATACACGTATATACTACACTATGTTACGTAGTAATACATAATACACGTATAAACTACACTACGTTACACAGTAATACATAAGACACGTATATACTACACTATCTATCACAGTAATACATAATACACGTACCTACTACACTATGTTACACAGTTATACATAATACACGTATATACTATACTATGTTACACCTTAATACATAATACAAGTACATCCTACACTATGTTACACCGTAATACATAATACACGTATATACTACACTATGTTACACCGTAATACATAATACACGTACAAACTACACTATGTTACGCAATAATACATAATACCCGTATACACTACACTATGTAACACAGTAATACATAATTCACCTATATACTGCACTATATTACACAGTAATACATAATACACATATATACTGCAATATGTTACACGTAATACATAATACACGTATATACTACACTATGTTACACAGTAATACATAATACACGTACATACTACACAATGTTACACAGCAATACATACTACACGTACATACTACACTATATTACACAGTCATACATAATACATGTACATACTACACTATCTTACAAGGTAATACATAATACACGTATATATTATACTATGTTATGCAGTAATACATAATACACGTATATACTGCAATATGTTACACAGTAATACATAATACACGTATATACTACACTAAGTTACACAGTAATACATAATACACGTATATACTACACTATGTTACGTAGTAATACATAATACACGTATAAACTACACTACGTTACACAGTAATACATAAGACACGTATATACTACACTATGTTACACAGTAATACATAATACACGTACCTACTACACTATGTTACACAGTTATACATAATACACGTATATACTATAATATGTTACACCTTAATACATAATACACATACACACTACACTATGTTACACCGTAATACATAATACACGTATATACTACACTATGTTACACCGTAATACATAATACACGTACCTACTACACTATGTTACACAGTTATACATAATACACGTATATACTACACTATGTTACACAGTAATACATAAAACACGTACATACTACACAATGTTACACAGCAATACATACTACACGTACATATAACACTATATTACACAGTACTACATAAAACACGTATATACTACACTATGTTACACAGTAATATATAACTCACGTATATATTACACTATGTTGCACAGTAATACATAATACACGTTGATATTACACTATGTTGCACAGTAATACATAATACACGTATATATTACACTATGTTACACAGTAATACATAATAAACTTATACACTACACTACGTTACACATAATAGCATAATACACGTACATACTACACTATGTTATACAGTAATACATAATACACGTATATACTACACTATGTTATACAGTAATACATAATACACGTATATACTACACTATGTTATACAGTAATACATAATACACGTATATACTACACTATGTTATACAGTAATACATAATACACGTACATACTACACTATGTTACACAGTAATACATAATACAAGTACATACTACACAATGTTACACAGCAATACATACTACACGTACATACTACACAGCAATACATACTATACGTACATAGAACACAATGTTACACAGCAATACATAATACATGTATATACTACACTATGTTACACCGTAATACATAAGACACGTATATTCTACACTATGTTACAGAGTAATACATAATACACATACCTACTACATTTTGTTACACAGTAATACATAATACACGTATATACTGCAATATGTTACACAGTAATACATAATACACGTATATACTACACTAAGTTACACAGTAATACATAATACACGTATATTCTACACTATGTTACGTAGTAATACATAATACACGTATAAACTACACTACGTTACACAGTAATACATAAGACACGTATATACTACACTATGTTACACAGTAATACATAATACACGTACCTACTACACTATGTTACACAGTTATACATAATACACGTATATACTATACTATGTTACACCTTAATACATAAAACAAGTACATCCTACACTATGTTACACCGTAATACATAATACACGTATATACTACACTATGTTACACCGTAATACATAATACACGTACAAACTACACTATGTTACGCAATAATACATAATACCCGTATACACTACACTATGTAACACAGTAATACATAATTCACCTATATACTGCACTATATTACACAGTAATACATAATACACATATATACTGCAATATGTTACACGTAATACATAATACACGTATATACTACACTATGTTACACAGTAATACATAATACACGTACATACTACACAATGTTACACAGCAATACATACTACACGTACATACTACACTATATTACACAGTCATACATAATACATGTACATACTACACTATCTTACAAGGTAATACATAATACACGTATATATTATACTATGTTATGCAGTAATACATAATACACGTATATACTGCAATATGTTACACAGTAATACATAATACACGTATATACTACACTAAGTTACACAGTAATACATAATACACGTATATACTACACTATGTTACGTAGTAATACATAATACACGTATAAACTACACTACGTTACACAGTAATACATAAGACACGTATATACTACACTATGTTACACAGTAATACATAATACACGTACCTACTACACTATGTTACACAGTTATACATAATACACGTATATACTATAATATGTTACACCTTAATACATAATACACATACACACTACACTATGTTACACCGTAATACATAATACACGTACCTACTACACTATGTTACACAGTTATACATAATACACGTATATACTACACTATGTTACACAGTAATACATAAAACACGTACATACTACACAATGTTACACAGCAATACATACTACACGTACATACTACACTATATTACACAGTACTACATAAAACACGTATATACTACACTATGTTACACAGTAATATATAACTCACGTATATATTACACTATGTTGCACAGTAATACATAATACACGTAGATATTACACTATGTTGCACAGTAATACATAATACACGTATATATTACACTATGTTACACAGTAATACATAATAAACTTATACACTACACTACGTTACACATAATAGCATAATACACGTATATACTACACTATGTTACACCGTAATACATAATACACGTACCTACTACACTATGTTACACAGTTATACATAATACACGTATATACTACACTATGTTACCCAGTAATACATAAAACACGTACATACTACACAATGTTACACAGCAATACATACTACACGTACATACTACACTATATTACACAGTACTACATAAAACACGTATATACTACACTATGTTACACAGTAATATATAACTCACGTATATATTACACTATGTTGCACAGTAATACATAATACACGTTGATATTACACTATGTTGCACAGTAATACATAATACACGTATATATTACACTATGTTACACAGTAATACAT
>CM026386.1:49118652-49141152 GCA_014843695.1 Archivesica marissinica
CACTACAATAGCAGGTGCTATATATATACATGTATGTACATAACACACACTACAATAGCAGGTGCTATATATATGCATGTATGTACATAAAACACACTACAATAGCAGGTGCTATATATATACATGTATATACATAACACACACTACAATAGCAGGTTTTATATATATATATACATGTACATAACACACACTACAATAGCAGGTGCTATATATATATATATATATATACATGTACATAACACACACTACAATAGCAGGTGATATATATATATATACATGTACATAACACACACTACAATAGCAGGTGCTATATATATACAGGTATGTACATAACACACACTACAATAGCAGGTCCTATATATATACATGTATGTACATAACACACACTACAATAGCAGGTCCTATATATATACATGTACATAACACACACTACAATAGCAGGTGCTATATATATACATGTATGTACATAACACACACTACAATAGCAGGTGCTATATATATACATAAATGTACATTGCACACACTACAATAGCAGGTGCTATATATATATATATATATATACATGTATGTACATAATACACACTACAATAGCAGGTGCTGTATATATACATGTATGTACATAACACACACTACAATAGCAGGTGCTATATATATATACATGTATGTACATAACACACACTACAATAGCAGGTTCTATTATATATACATGTATGTACATAACACACACTACAATAGCAGGTGCTATATATATTATTGTATGTACATAACACACACTACAATAGCAGGTGCTATATATATTATTGTATGTACATAACACACACTACAATAGCAGGTGCTATATATATACATACATGTACATAGCACACACTACAATAGCAGGTGCTATATATATACATGTATGTACATAACACACACTACAATAGCAGGTGCTATATATATATAATACATGTTTGTACATAACACACACTACAATAGCAGGTGCTATATATATATATATATATATATACATTTACATAACATACACTACAATAGCAGGTGCTATATATATATATATATAATCATGTACATAACACACACTCCAATAGCAGGTGCTATATATTACATGTATGTACATAACAACACTACAATAGCAGGTGCTATATATATATATATATGTACATAACACACACTACAATAGCAGGTGCTATATATATATATATATATATACATACATGTACATAACACACACTACAATAGCAGGTGCTATATATACATCTATGTACATAACACACACTACAATAGCAGGTTATATATATATACATGTATGTACATAACACACACTACAATAGCAGGTGCTATATATATACATGTACATAACACACACTACAATAGCAGGTCCTATATATATACATGTATGTACATAACACACACTACAATAGCAGGTGCTATATATATACATGTATGTACATAACACACACTACAATAGCAGGTGCTATATATATACATGTATGTACATAACACACACTACAATAGCAGGTCCTATATATATTATACATGTACATAACACACACTACAATAGCAGGTGCTATATATATATATATATATATATAATACAGTACATAACACACACTACAATAGCAGGTGCTATATATATATATATATACATGTACATAACACACACTACAATAGCAGGTGCTATATATATATATACATGTACATAACACACACTACAATAGCAGGTGCTATATATATATACATGTACATAACACACACTCCAATAGCAGGTGCTATATATATATATACATGTACAAACACACACTACAATAGCAGTGCTATATATATATATATACATCATAACACACTACAATAGCAGGTGCTATATATATATACATGTACATAACACACACTACAATAGCAGGTGCTATATATATACATGTATGTACATAACACACACTACAATAGCAGGTGCTATATATATTTGTACATAACAACACTCAATAGCAGGTTATATATATATACATGTACATAACACACACTCCAATAGCAGGTGTTATATATATATATGTATGTACATAACACACACTACAATAGCAGGTGCTATATATATATACATGTACATAACACACACTCCAATAGCAGGTATTATATATATATATATACATGTACATAGCACACACTCCAATAGCAGGTGCTATATATATACATGCACATAACACACACTCCAATAGCATGTGCTATATATTTATATACATGTACATAACAGACAGACACTCCAATAGCAGGTGCTATATATATATGTACATAACACACACTCCAATAGCAGGTGCTATATATACATGTACATAACACACACTCCAATAGCAGGTGCTATATATATACATGTACATAACACACACTCCAATAGCAGGTGTTATATATATATACATGTACATAACACACACTCCAATAGCAGGTGCTATATATACATGTATGTACATAACACACACTACAATAGCAGGTGCTATATATATACATGTATGTACATAACACACACTCCAATAGCAGGTGCTATATATATATACATGTACATAACACACACTACAATAGCAGGTGCTATATATATACATGTATGTACATAACACACACTACAATAGCAGGTGCTATATATATATACATGTATGTACATAACACACACTACAATAGCAGGTGCTATATATATACATGTATGTACATAACACACACTACAATAGCAGGTGCTATATATATATATACATGTACATAACACACACTACAATAGCAGGTGCTATATATACATGTACATAACACACACTACAATAGCAGGTGCTATATATATATATATATATATTATTACATAACACACACTACAATAGCAGGTGCTATATATATCATAAATGTACATAGCACACACTACAATAGCAGGTGCTATATATATATTCATGTATGTACATAACACACACTACAATAGCAGGTGCTATATATATATACATGTACATAACATACACTCCAATAGCAGGTGCTATTTATATATGTAAATACGTGTACATAACACAAACTCCAATAGCAGGTGCTATATATATATACATGTACATAACACACACTCCAATAGCAGGTGCTATATATACATGTACATAACACATACTCCAATAGCAGGTGCTATTTATATATACATGTACATAACACACACTCCAATAGCAGGTGCTATATATACATGTACATAACACACACTCCAATAGCAGGTGCTATATATACATGTACATAACACATACTCCAATAGCAGGTGCTATATATATATATACATGTATGTACATAACACACACTACAATAGCAGGTGCTATATATATACATGTATGTACATAACACACACTACAATAGCAGGTGCTATATATATACATGTACATAACACACACTACAATAGCAGGTGCTATATATATACATGTATGTACATAACACACACTACAATAGCAGGTGCTATATATATACATAAATGTACATAACACACACTACAATAGCAGGTGCTATATATATACATGTATTACATAACACACACTACAATAGCAGGTGCTATATATATATACATGTACATAACACACACTACAATAGCAGGTGCTATATATATACATGTATGTACATAACACACACTACAATAGCAGGTGCTATATATATATCATGTATGTACATAACACACACTACAATAGCAGGTGCTATATATATACATGTATGTACATAACACACACTACAATAGCAGGTGCTATATATATATTGTATGTACATAACACACACTACAATAGCAGGTGCTATATATATAACATGTACATAACACACACTACAATAGCAGGTGCTATATATATGTACAACCACACTCAATAGCAGGTGCTATATATATATACATGTACATAACACACACTACAATAGCAGGTGCTATATATATATATATATATATATTCATTACATAACATACACTACAATAGCAGGTCCTATATATATATATATATTCATGTACATAACACACACTCCAATAGCAGGTGCTATATATATACATGTATGTACATAACACACACTACAATAGCAGGTGCTATATAATATATATACATGTACATAACATACACTACAATAGCAGGTCCTATATATATATATATATATACATGTACATAACACACACTCCAATAGCAGGTGCTATATATATACATGTATGTACATAACACACACTACAATAGCAGGTGCTATATATATACATGTATGTACATAACACACACTACAATAGCAGGTGCTATATATATACATGTATGTACATAACACACACTACAATAGCAGGTGCTATATATATATATACATGTACATAACACACACTACAATAGCAGGTCCTATTTATATACATGTATGTACATAACATACACTACAATAGCAGGTGCTATATTATACATGTATGTACATAACACACACTACAATAGCAGGTGCTATATATATACATGTATGTACATAAACACACTACAATAGAAGGTTCTATATATATATATATCATGTACATAACACACACTACAATAGCAGGTCTATATATATATATATATATATATACATAACACACACTACAATAGCAGGTGCTATATATATACATATATGTACATAACAACACTACATAGCAGGTGCTATATATATATATATATATACATGTATGTACATTGCACACACTACAATAGCAGGTGCTATATATATATACATGTACATAACACACACTCCAATAGCAGGTGCTATTATATATGTACGTGTACATAACACAAACTCCAATAGCAGGTGCTATATATATATACATGTACATAACACACACTCCAATAGCAGGTGCTATATATACATGTACATAACACATACTCCAATAGCAGGTGCTATTTATATATACATGTACATAACACACACTCCAATAGCAGGTGCTATATATACATGTACATAACACACACTCCAATAGCAGGTGCTATATATACATGTACATAATACATACTCCAATAGCAGGTGCTATTTATATATACATGTACATAACACACACTCCAAAAGCAGGTGCTATATATATATACATGTACATAACACACACTCCAATAGCAGGTGCTATATATACATGTACATAACGCATACTCCAATAGCAGGTGCTATATATACATGTACATAACACACACTCCAATAGCAGGTGCTATGTATATATACATGTACATAACACAAACTCCAATAGCAGGTGTTATATATTTACATGTACATAACACATACTCCAATAGCAGGTGCTATATATATATATACATGTACATAATACACACTACAATAGCAGGTGCTATATATATATACATGTACATAACACATATTACAATAGTACGTGCAATATACATATATACATGTACATAACACACACTCCAATAGCAGGTGCTATATATATATACATGTACATAACACACACTCCAATAGCAGGTGCTATATATATATATAACACATATTCCAATACATAACACATATTCCAATAGCAGGTGCTATATATATACATGTGCATAACAAACATTCCAATAGCAAGTACTCCGGATATGCTTAGCTGCCACTTCCATCTCCATGCATTACCGGACATGCTTAGCTGCCACTTCCATCTCCATGCATTACCGGACATGCTTAGCTGTCACTTCCATATACATGCATTACCGGACATGCTTAGCTGCCACTTCCATCTCCATGCATTACCGGACATGCTTAGCTGTCACTTCCATATACATGCATTACCGGACATGCTTAGCTGCCACTTCCATCTCCATGCATTACCGGACATGCTTAGCTGCCACTTCCATCTCCATGCATTACCGGACATGCTTAGCTGCCACTTCCTATCCATGCATTACCGGACATGCTTAGCTGCCACTTCCATCTCCATGCATTACCGGACATGCTTAGCTGCCATTTCCATCTCCATGCATTACCGGACATGATTAGCTGCCATTTCCATCTCCATGCATTACCGGACATGCTTAGCTGCCTCTTCCATCTCCATGCATCACCGGACATGCCTAGCTGCCACTTCCATATCCATGCATTACCGGACATGCTTAGCTGCCACTTCCATCTCCATGTATTACCGGACATGCTTCGCTGCCACTTCCATCTCCATGCATTACCGGACATGCTTAGCTGCCACTTCCATCTCCATGCATTACTGGACATGCTTAGCTGCCACTTCCGTCTCCATACATTACCGGACATGCTTAGCTGCCATTTCCATATCCATGCATTACCGGAGATGCTTAGCTACCACTTCCCTCACCGTGTATTATTCATCAATGCAAATAATACTGAAATAAATTGCCAAAAGGTCTTCTTCAAATAAACACAGATGTCACAGATGCACCGCAATTACAATAAGAAATGCAAACAGAATATGGTTCTACAATAAGACATCATCAAAGTATGGTCTGCCTGTTTGCAAAAACTACTTTCTACAACTTATTGTTGTTTTCTTTGCACGACATGCCATCCAATTTCTTTCATTTTCTCATCTTATATAATTATTAAATTATTAAATCTCGATAGATAGCAAGCATACAGTGTATCCAATGCATCAATTACTGAACATGATTTTGATAAAATAACATTTGTCCTACTGTAACATCTGGTAAGGGAACAACAGTAAAAACAAAGGATTCCAACTAAACCGACCAATGTACATTTCGGGATAAATCGGACTATATCAGGCAATGGAGGCAATAGCAAAGCCAGCAATGTATCCCGTTATATTTTATATCTTCCATGTCTATTATGATCGTTTTAATAAGTGGTTAAAACATAACATTTTGATAAAATAGAATGTATCCTCCGTAGCATATGATAAAGGACCCACAGTAAAACAAAGGATTCCAACTAAAACGACCAATGTATATTTCGGGATAAATCGGACTTTATCAGTAAATGGCGGCCATACCAAAGCCAGCAATGTATCTCGTTACGTTTTATATGTTAAATGTCTATTATGATATATGATCGTTTTAATAAGGGGCTAAAACATAACACGTAGAATATTTCTTACTAATTCTAGTTGTTTCCCCTTAATCATAGTTTTGGCATGACAGAGGGTGACTACAGTAAAACTTTTTGAATGACATTTACAATGCGCGAAAACACTGTCAGTATATTTTGCAATTTATTTAACGAATGTGGCATGGTATTTATGTAGGATATTTATTTGCTATAGCGTTACATAATAAGTGAAATCACATGTTGTGCCGCGCATGCTACAAAGTTATCATTATCTTTGCATTTACATTCATTATGCCTTTCAATAAAACCAAATCACTATCCTTTAACACATGCAATTTTATGGCCTCCATGCTTTTTATGTGCTTTTCTACTTTTCTTTTCAGACAAAAAACATGTGGAAATTATTGGTGGAAAAGGCCGACGCTTTGATATGTGTTGGATATATGCCACCATGAGACAGCAAGGCTATTAAAAGATTGATATCTCTCAGACTGTGCTGTTCCCCTGCGAATATTCGTAGAATTCCATTGAGGAACACTCTGACGTCATCGTCTTAGAAACGCCCTGGATACTCAAGGTAGGCGTTACACGTATATGTCTAGGAAATATTATATAACTAGTTGCCTGCAATATGCGAAGAAAACACAGTGTGAACACTATAATTATGTATTGTAGCGGACCTGAGACAAGCTGGACTTGTAATCCTGTAATCCAGGGGTCGAAGTTTCGGTCTCCCGCTATAGTATACAATAATACAATGACTCATATCATCATTTGGTCACCACCAACTGATCCCTCCATCCAGGGATCGCATGTTCGATCCCCCATCTAACAGTCTTTCAGACGGGACTTTAAACCGAGGTCTCGTGTCGGTGCTTTACACCGTGCGCTTAAAAGAACCAGAGGCGATTCCGGAATTGGTCTCTGTCTGTATCATTACACTAAGACGCGGGTGTTCCTCCGAGCAGTAGTTCAGCAATTCAGGCACAGACGGGCACCTAGTTAGAACCCAGGCATTCCACAAGCCAGATGGATAGCACCCTGACATGAAGCAGTTCGACACCCCAGTGTGATTCGAACATACAGCGGTGAACAGCAATACATGTATACGCAATGCCAACGACCGAAACCGTTTCTCCACCGAGGTTCCCTCCACGAATTTGAATAGAAATTTAATGTGCATGCCTTTTTGGAAGCGCCGAATAAGTTCAGAGCATGTGCAAACAACATAGATACACATCAGCAGCGGCGTAACGCCGAGTCCGATCAGGATCTATGTTGTTTTGTATTCGGACAGGTGCTTCAGCTCCACTGTCGGAAGTCGTTCTAACCCAGTGTATCTGCGAACGTAATGAATGTCGCGTACGTCTATGACGGTCTAACCCAGTGTATCTGCGGACGTAATGAATGTCACGTACGTCTATGTCGTTCTAATACAGTGTATCTGCGGACACAATGGATGTCGCGTACGTCTATATCGTTCTAACACAGTGTATATGCGGACGTAATGGATGTCGTGTACGTCTATATCGTTCTAACACAGTGTATATGCGGACGTAATGGATGCCGTGTACGTCTATATCGTTCTAACACAGTGTATATGCGGACGTAATGGATGCCGCGTACGTCTATATCGTTCTAACACAGTGTATCTGCGGACGTAATGGATGCCGTGTACGTCTATATCGTTCTAACACAGTGTATATGCGGACGTAATGGATGTCGTGTACGTCTATGACGGTCTAAACCAGTGTATCTGCGGACGTAATGGATGCCGTGTACGTCTATGACGGTCTAACACAGTGTATATGCGGACGTAATGGATACCGTGTACGTCTATGACGGTCTAACACAGTGTATATGCGGACGTAATGGATGCCGTGTACGTCTATGACGGTCAAACACAGTGTATCTGCGGACGTAATGGATGCCGTGTACGTCTATATCGTTCTAACACAGTGTATATGCGGACGTAATGGATGCCGTGTACGTCTATATCGTTCTAACCCAGTGTATATGCAGACGTAATGGATGTCGTGTACGTCTATGACGGTCTAATACAGTGTATCTGCGGACGTAATGGATGCCGCGTACGTCTATATCGTTCTAACACAGTGTATATGCGGACGTAATGGATACCGAGTACGTCTATGACGGTCTAACACAGTGTATCTGCGGACGTAATGGATGTCGCGTACGTCTATATCGTTCTAACACAGTGTATATGCGGACGTAATGGATACCGAGTACGTCTATGACGGTCTAACACAGTGTATATGCGGACGTAATGGATGCCGTGTACGTCTATGACGGTCTAACACAGTGTATATGCGGACGTAATGGATGTCGCGTACGTCTATATCGTTCTAACACAGTGTATATGCGGACGTAATGGATGCCGTGTACGTCTATGACGGTCTAACACAGTGTATATGCGGACGTAATGGATGTCGTGTACGTCTATGACGGTCTAACACAGTGTATCTGCGGACACAATGGATGCCGTGTACGTCTATATCGTTCTAACACAGTGTATATGCGGACGTAATGGATGCCGTGTATGTCTATGACGGTATAGCACAGTGTATCTGCGGACACAATGGATGCAGTGTATGTCTATGACGGTCCAACACAGTGTATCTGCAGACACAATGGATGCCGTTCATGTCTTTGACGTTCTAACCCAGTGTATCTGCGGACACAATGGATGTCGTGTACGTCTATATCGTTCTAACACAGTGTATCTGCGGACACAATGGATGCCGTGTACGTCTATGACGGTCTAACACAGTGTATATGCGGACGTAATGGATGCCGTGTACGTCTATGACGGTCTAACACAGTGTATATGCGGACGTAATGGATGCCGTGTACGTCTATGACGGTCTAACACAGTGTATCTGCGGACGTAATGGATGTCGTGTACGTCTATATCGTTCTAACACAGTGTATATGCGGACGTAATGGATGACGTGTACGTCTATATCGTTCTAACACAGTGTATCTGCGGACGTAATGGATGCCGTGTATGTCTATGACGGTATAGCACAGTGTATCTGCGGACACAATGGATGCCGTGTATGTCTATGACGGTCTAACACAGTGTATCTGCGGACACAATGGATGCCGTGCATGTCTATGACGTTCTAACACAGTGTATATGCGGACGTAATGGATGCCGTGTATGTCTATGACGTATAACACAGTGTATCTGCGGACACAATGGATGCCGTGTATGTCTATGACGTTCTAACACAGTGTATATGCGGACCAATGGATGCCGTGTATGTCTATGACGGTCTAACACAGTGTATATGCGGACGTAATGGATGTCGTGTACGTCTATATCGTTCTAACACAGTGTATCTGCGGACGTAATGAATGTCGTGTACGTCTATATCGTTCTAACACAGTGTATATGCGGACGTAATGGATTTCGTGTACGTCTATATCGTTCTAACACAGTGTATATGCGGACACAATGGATGTCGCGTACGTCTATATCGTTCTAACACAGTGTATATGCGGACGTAATGAATGTCGTGTACGTCTATATCGTTCTAACACAGTGTATATGCGGACGTAATGGATGCCGTGTACGTCTATGACGTTCTAACACAGTGTATATGCGGACGTAATGGATGCCGTGTACGTCTATGACGGCCTAACACAGTGTATATGCGGACGTAATGGATGTCGTGTACGTCTATGTCGGTCTAACACAGTGTATCTGCGGACGTAATGGATGCAGTGTACGTCTATATCGTTCTAACACAGTGTATCTGCGGACGTAATGAATGTCGTGTACGTCTATATCGTTCTAACACAGTGTATCTGCGAACGTAATGGATGCCGTGTATGTCTATGACGGTATAACACAGTGTATCTGCGGACACAATGGATGCCGTGTATGTGTATGACGGTCTAACACAGTGTATCTGCGGACACAATGGATGCCGTGCATGTCTTTGACGTTCTAACCCAGTGTATATGCGGACGTAATGGATGTCGCGTACGTCTATATCGTTCTAACACAGTGTATATGCGGACGTAATGGATGCCGTGTACGTCTATATCGTTCTAACACAGTGTATCTGCGGACGTAATGAATGTCGTGTACGTCTATATCGTTCTAACACATTGTATATGCGGACGTAATGGATGCCGCGTACGTCTATATCGTTCTAACACAGTGTATCTGCGGACGTAATGAATGTCGTGTACGTCTATATCGTTCTAACACAGTGTATCTGCGGACACAATGGATGTCGTGTGTACTTGTAGTTGGTCTTGACTGAAACTCCTAGAACCGTAGTAAGGACGGGATAGAGTCTCCGTGAAGCATAGTACAAGCTACAGAAGATGCTCCAATTCTTGAATCATCTCTAGTTCTTTTACATGTGTAGATATATCTCGAATAAACTGTTTAAGTTTTACTTTATTTATCGTCGCTACCGGTTGGGCTGCCCACGCGAGCGATACCTCCTGAAGAGATTAGTCATTTTAGATTTATGGAGGATAGTGCAATGACACAGACGGAGACCCATTCCAGAATCTCCTCTGGTTCATTTATGTGCACAGTGTAAAGCACCGACACGAGACCTCTGGTTAAAGTCCCATCTAAAAGACTGTTAATAAACCTCTGAAGAAACTTCTGAAGAAACCTCTAGATGTGTATTCGCGAAGTAACTTCTGAATATCCATTACAATCTGCATACCAACTTCACAGATCCGTGTAATAGGATAGGAGCGATACACGATACCTCGGTTTATAGTCCCATCTGAAAGACTGTTAATATTATTAGGGTCAGACGGGATATACCTTGGATAACAGTGCAGTAGTCACCCTCCTCCAAATTATCACGGATTGAGAGGACCCTCTACCTGGGAATAACCGAAACATGAATATCTAAACGAATGGGCCGCATGACAGGCGGATATAAAACCCTGCACGAAAAGATAGTTTTCAATGAAGGTGTGAATGTGACACATTGTCGTCAATACCCAAACACAATGTGGTCTAATTAGATTCATCCATAAAAACCTATTCTTATATATTCTGACAACATTCTTAAATTAAAGGGGTATTAACATTACAATTTTCTCACACATTTTCAATTAGCTAGGAGTACGTATATAGATGGGAACATATGAATAATTATGCATTTATTACCCCCTTAAAGTAAATTGAATATTGTAACAGATAGGGTTTAAGGAAGGTACACTGTTACAAGATGTAACCAGCTTATGCTATTCAATTAATTATAATAAATTATGTATTATTTTGCAGTCAGGAGGCTTTATCCGTATGAAAGAAGTATTATGTTTGCTCGATTAGGGGGTTTTGAGTTGTGTTTTACGTTTATTTATCGTCGCTACCGGATGTCCATATGAGCGACGCCTCCTGAAGAGATTAGTTATTTTAGATTTTGGAGGATAGTGCAATGATACAAACAGAGACCCATTCCAGAATCTCCGCTGGTTCTTTTACGTGCACGGTGTAAAGCACCGACACGAGACCTCGGTTTAACGTCCCATCTGAAAGACTGTTAATTTTATTAGGGTCAGACGGGGGATCGAACCTTCGATCCCTGGATTACCAGTCCAGCCTGTTACCACTGGACAACAGATCCGTCTGTAGGGGGATTTGAGTTTGCACCAACAGCTTGAGTCATGTGGCGACTCTCCAGTTATTAGTGGTACTAAGCAGCGCCCGGGTAACACCACCGGCCTTCCACAAGCAAGCTGGATAGCTCCATCACATGAAATAACTCGACGCCACAAGTTGGATTCCAACCTACAGCTCAAGGAGAGAAACTATATAAGCTCTGCTTCTGTTTTGACCCTTTCCTATTCTTTGATTACGTGTGCATGTATTGTTTTGTGAATGTATATAGTGGAATAACTATGTTTAAACCAACCTAAAGCTGCGAGGGGCAAGTGATGGTTGAAGGCTCTCTGAAATAAGTACAAATGAAAACGATACACAGACGATATGCTATCTAATTGAATCAAAGACATTGCAATAGTGTATCACGCTTTTTCTAGAATTAACATTAATTTCAATTGTTAATCATAATCAAAATAAAGAGGTCAGATAATAATTATACTTGTACATGTGTAGCGATCGACACGCCATTCATATACCTGTACATTCTGTACTTACACGTACGTCGTGTATCCCGGGACATGTGTAGGGATCGACACGCCATTCATATACCTGTAAATTGTGTACTTACATGTACGTCATGTATCCCGGGACATGTGTAGGGATAGACACGTCATTCATATACCTGTAAATTATGTACTTACATGTACGTCGTGTATCCTGTGACATGTGTAGGGATAGACACGTCATTCATATACCTGTACATTCTGTACTTACATGTACGTCATGTATCCCGGGACATGTGTAGGGATAGACACGTCATTCATATACCTGTACATGCTGTACTTACATGTACGTCGTGTATCCCGGGACATGTGTAGGGATAGACACGTCATTCATATACCTGTACATTCTGTACTTACATGTACGTCGTATATCCCGGGACATGTGTAGGGATAGACACGTCATTCATATACCTGTACATTCTGTACTTACATGTACGTCGTGTATCCCGGGACATGTGTAGGGATAGAAACGTCATTCATATACATTCTGTACTTACATGTACGTCGTGTATCCCGGGACATGTGTAGGGATAGACACGTCATTCATATACATTCTGTACTTACATGTACGTCGTGTATCCCGGGACATGTGTAGGGATAGACACGTCATTCATATACCTGTACACTGTGTACTTACATGTACGTCGTGTATCCCGGGTCATGTGTAGGGATAGACACGTCATTCATATACCTGTACATTGTGTACTTACATGCGCGTCGTGTATCCGGGGACATGTGTAGGGATAGACCCGTCATTCATATACCTGTACATGCTGTACTTACATGTACGTCATGTATCCCGGGACATGTGTAAGGATAGACACGTCATTCATATACCTGTACATTGTGTACTTACATGTACGTCGTGTACCCCGGAACATGTGTAGGGATAGACACGCCATTCATATACCTGTACATTCTGTACTTACACGTACGTCGTGTATCCCGGGACATGTGTAGGGATCGACACGTCATTCATATACCTGTACATTCTGTACTTACATGTACGTCATGTATCCCGGGACATGTGTAGGGATAGACACGTCATTCATATACCTGTAAATTATGTACTTACATGTACGTCGTGTATCCCGGGACATGTGTAGGGATAGACACGTCATTCATATACCTGTACATTCTGTACTTACACGTACGTCATGTACCCCGGGACATGTGTAGGGATAGACACGTCATTCATATACCTGTACATTCTGTACTTACATGTACGTCGTGTATCCCGGGACATGTGTAGGGATAGACACGTCATTCATATACCTGTACATTCTGTACTTACATGTACGTCGTATATCCCGGGACATGTGTAGGGATAGACACGTCATTCATATACCTGTACATTCTGTACTTATATGTACGTCGTGTATCCCGTGACATGTGTAGGGATAGAAACGTCATTCATATACATTCTGTACTTACATGTACGTCGTGTATCCCGGGACATGTGTAGGGATAGACACGTCATTCATATACCTCTACATTGTGTACTTACATGTACGTCGTGTATCCCGGGACATGTGTAGGGATAGACACGTCATTCATATACCTGTACATTCTGTACTTACATGTACGTCGTGTATCCCGGGACATGTGTAGGGATAGACACGTCATTCATATACCTGTACATTGTGTACTTACATGTACGTCGTGTATCCCGGGACATGTGTAGGGATAGACACGTCATTCATATACCTGTACATTGTGTACTTACATGTACGTCATGTATCCCGGGACATGTGTAGGGATAGACACGTCATTCATATACCTGTACATTGTGTACTTACATGTACGTCGTGTATCACGGGACATGTGTAGGGATAGACCCGTCATTCATATACCTGTACAGTGTGTACTTACACGTACGTCGTGTATCCCGGGACATGTGTAGGCATAGACAACAACGACAACAACGACAACAACGACAACAACGACAACATCGACAACAATGACAACAACGACGACGACATCGACGACAACGACGACAACAACGACAGCGACGACAATAACGACAGTGACAACAACAACAACAACAACAACGACAACAACGACGACAACAACGACAACAACGACGACAACGACAGCGACAACAACGACAACAACGATGACAACAACGACAACGACGACGACAACAACGACAACAACAACAACAACGACAACAACGTCGACAACTACGACAACAACGACGACAGCGACAACAACGACGACAACAACGACAACAACGACAACAACGACGACAACAACGACGACAACAACAACGACGACAACAACGACGACAACAACGACGACAACAACGACGACAACAACGACAACAACGACGACAACAACGACAACAACGACAACAACGACGACAACAACGACGACAATGACGACGAAAACAACGACAACAACGACGACAACAACGACGACAACAACGACAATGACGACGACAACGACGACAATGACGACGACAACAACGACGACAACAACGACGACAACAACGACGACAACAACGACAACAACGACGACAACAACGACAACAACGACGACAACAACGACGACAACAACGACAATGACGACGACAACAACGACAATGACGACGACAACGACAACAACGACAATGACGACGACAATGACGGCGACAACAACGACGACAACGACGACAACAACGACAACAACGACAATGACGACGACAACAACGACAATGACGACGACAACAACGACAATGACGATTAAATGTTGCGCTATATATGCAAACTTATACATGCGTTAGTAACTTGCAAGGTTCATATTAACACGATTAATTGTCAGTTGTAAATAATATATATATATATGCGCAACTTAAACATCCCCATTGAGGACATTGTATTATATAGTCTTTGATTGCGTCTGTGTGTCTGTCTGTGTACAGTATAACTTAAAACGTTGATGGGTTTTTATGAAACTTTATGGATATACAGAGGGTGAATATAGGAGGGCGGGAAGTTGTTCTATTGAGGCCTAGTTGTGACGTCATCTATTTGTGCTCGTACTCCAGTATTATTAGCGCCATATTTTTCAATTTATTAATCTAATGATCAGATCGCTTCTGTTCACACTATATAATTATTATTGAATGCATATTATTAGGTAACTTATATGCCCACGGGGCCGGGTGCGTCTTCTTGTTGTTTGATATTTGCTATATATATTTGTTGTAATGTGCACATGCCACTTTAATAGCAACGTATTTACTTACTTACTTATTTACTCTTGGGCTGCTTTCAAAAGGTATTATATTAAATCCTAAGCGTAAACGTACAAAATTAATAATTTTAATTAGTAAGATCTTGCTATATATACGTGTGTGTTTGAAGTAAGCTACACGCCTCACACTGTCCAATAATTTACATATTGGATCGTTTTCGGCTTACTTAAAACACTTTCGTGACGTCATACATTTGTACTTGCAGTCCATTATTATTAATAATGGACGGCTGTCGAAAGGCCACAGTATTATATTAAATCCAACGTGTACATGTACGAAATTAACAATTTTAATTAGTAGGATATTGTTATATAAGTGTGTGTTTTAAGTAAGATATAAGCCTCTAACAGATCCAATATGTAAAATATTGATATTGTCTTCGGCGATGCGCGCCTCACACAGTCCAATAATTTACACATTGAATCGTTTTCGGTTTATATCCTATACATCTAACAGGTCAGTATGACCCACGAGGTATAACAATGTGCATACAAAATTCATAGTTTACTGTTTGCACAAACAACGTCAATTTTCGAGGTGAAATCTACATTGCAAATGGATGTACTCTGCATTCATGGTTCAGTAGAACATAGCAATATAGAACGCTTATCAAAAAGTCAATAAATGTCACACTTCAAATTCTTTATAACCTTCAAGCATATTAAGTGTGTTATTTGTGTGTGAATTCTTGTTCGTATATATTGCCTTGCTTCAACTCTTTCAGCGCCATACAGACGGATCTGTAGTCCAGCGGTAACACGCTGGACTGGTAATCCAGGGATCGCAGGTTCGATCCCCCGTCTCTGACTCTAATAAAATTAACAGTCTTTCAGATGGGACGTTAAACCGAGGTCTCGCGTCGGTGATTTACACCGTGCACGTAAAAGAACCAGAGGAGACTCTGGAATGGGTCTCTGTCTGTATCATTGCACTATCCTCCAAACTCTAAAATTACTAATCTCTTCAGGAGGCGTCGCTCATATAAATATAGTTTAACACCGAGACTATTAATTGGGCCGTATTCAGTTTCTGATCATATGTCATTTTGCCAGAAGTTATAACAAGTGAAACATCGACAGACTGGAACCCATGCTACCAATGATGATATATTTACCAGATCCGACTTAGTTTTAATAATATGTTATTGAATTAATTTTATATATACAATGTACAAATCAAATGAACACACTTGCATAAGTATGCATACTATGCGTTTCATAGCATTGTTTTGTACAATAATTGTAAATATACAGTCTACATCCGTTATGTCGAATGCCGTCGGACCGAACAAAATACTTCGACATAACCGAAGTTTGACTTAACGAAATTCGATATAAACAGAGCCAGTTATATGTAAAATGATAGTGTCAGAAACGGGACTTTGATCCGACTTCGAGATAACCGGACAATTCGACATAACTGACTTTGACATAACGGATGTAGACTGTATGTTGAAGCTTGTGGGTTAGGAAACAAGTTTTAACAACATTAGTTACGGCATTAGTCAAACTAAACCAGATTCGACACACGCCAAGTCGCAAAGCTGAATTAAATACAGTTTAAAAAAGTATGCTATATTTTTCTTTGTATTATTGAAACGAATAATTAATATAAATATAAGTAACGAATCGCGGGTAAATTGTTTCCATCGGCCTCCATACACTTTAACCACGCCAAATGTAATTCATAACCCGATGGAAATAATTCATTAATGGAGAGACATCCAATAAGCGTTCAGCTTTCAATGCAATCCACTTGTATTTATTGTGTACATAATTATTTGTTGTAAATAATGTTATGTATTGTCGAATAAATATGTTTAAACCAATTTTTTACACGCCTGTTGTATTGCTTTCAAATAACATACATATACACAGACTGCACACTAGTTGTACAACAAATGAAATGCAACGAATAGTATATGAGTGAAACTGTTATAATTTATAAGAAGCAAATAGTTTATACAAATTTATTTTAGCTCGATTGCGAAACAAGTTATTTCAACTTATATTAATCACTCTCGAGACCTCATTCCTGATGAAATCCATCGCCACGAGGGAGAGAGAAGAGGATGCGTGGAATTTAAATGCCTTGCCTAAGGGCACAATCGTGACGGCTCCAGCGGGGCTCGAACTCCGGACCTTTCGCACCTGAAGCGAACGCGCATCCACTGCGCTATCCCGACTTCCACTACATAATAAGCAAATGGGTTGGGTCACAAGTTTTACCAACATTATGTCCGATTTGAGGACCAGCGTACCCTCTCACATACAACGTTATTTAGTTGTATAACATGATATTGCAACATATAGTTAGATACGTGTGTGTGTTTTACGTTTATTTATCGTCGCTACCGGTTGCCCATATGAGCGACGCCTCCTGAAGATATTAGTCATTTTAGATTTTGAAGGATAGTGCATGATACAGACAGAGACCCATTCCAGAGTATCCTTTGGTTCTTTTACGTGCACGGTGTACAGCACCGACACGAGACCTCGGTTTAACGTCCCATCTGAAAGATGGTTAATTTTATTAGCGTCAGACGGGGGATCGAACATGCAATCCCTGGATTACCAGTTTAGCGTGTTACCACTGGACTACAGATCCGTCTGTGTCAGATACGTATGTTTGAATATCAGGCTTCATATTCATTTATACTAATCCCTTAGTCCTGTCATTGGTTTATGTATTATGTGTTCATAGCTGCAACACATGTTTCACGACGACACGCATGCATGTGTTTACGCCAATACAACACTTGGCTTGGATTATAAATCTTTATAAGCAAGTCCCGTCTCAACAAGGTAGAATATATGCTGCTGTTAATAAACCGATGTGGTCTGAAATAAAAATGGGTGTGTCCTGCAACAAATCCTCTTATTTATGCTGTAATATCTGCAATGGCGGGTGCCATGGTTGCTAGTTTCAATAGCCTACTTTTCTGCTGCTAAGTCTAACATGACCATCAAGACTGGCATGTCTATTTGTTTCAAGGACAATGTCTACTGTGAAGTCTGGCATGTCTATTTGTTTCAAGGACCAGATCTACTGTGAAGTCTGGTCTTAGTTATTTGTTTCAAGGACCATATCTACTGTGAAGTCTGGTCTTGTTATCTGTTTCAAGGACCATATCTACTGTGAAGTCTGGTCTTAGTTATTTGTTTCAAGGACCATATCTACTGTGAAGTCTGGTCTTGTTATCTGTTTCAAGGACCATATCTACTGTGAAGTCTGGTCTTGTTATCTGTTTCAAGGACCATATCTACTGTGAAGTCTGGTCTTTTTATCTGTTTCAAGGACCATATCTACTGTGAAGTCTGGTCTTGTTATCTGTTTCAAGGACCATCTCTACTGTGAAGTCTGGTTTTGCTATCTGTTTCAAGGACCATATCTACTGTGAAGTCTGGTCTTGCTATCTGTTTCAAGGACCATATCTACTGTGAAGTCTGGTCTTAAGTTATTTGTTTCAATGACCATATCTACTGTGAAGTCTGGTCTTGTTATCTGTTTCAAGGACCATATCTACTGTGAAGTCTGGTCTTGTTATCTGTTTCAAGGACCATATCTACTGTGAAATCTGGTTTTGTTATCTGTTTCAAGGACCATATCTACTGTGAAATATGGTCTTGTTATCTGTTTCAAGGACCATATCTACTGTGAAATATGGTCTTGTTATCTGTTTCAAGGACCATATATACTGTGAAATATGGTCTTGTTATCTGTTTCAAGGACCATATCTACTGTATAATCTGGTATTGTTATCTGTTTCAAGGACCATATCTACTGTGAAGTCTGGTTTTGTTATCTGTTTCAAGGACCATATCTACTGCGAAGTCTGGTCTTGTTATCTGTATCAAGGACCATATCTACTGTGAAGTCTGATCGTGTTATCTGTTTCAAGGACCATATCTACTGTGAAGTCTGATCTTGTTATCTGTTTCAAGGACCATATCTACCGTGAAGTCTGGTCGTGTTATCTGTTTCAAGGACCATATCTACTATGAAATCTGGTATTATCTGTTTCAAGGACCATATCTACTGTGAAGTCTGGTTTTGTTATCTGTGTCAAGGACCATATCTACTGTATAATCTGGTATTGTTATCTGTTTCAAGGACCATATCTACTGTGAAGTCTGGTTTTGTTATCTGTGTCAAGGACCATATCTACTGTGAAGTCTGGTCTTGTTATCTGTGTCAAGGACCATATTTACTGTGAAGTCTGGTCTTGTTATCTGTTTCAAGGACCATATCTACTGTGAAATCTGGTTTTGTTATCTGTTTCAAGGACCATATCTACTGTGAAGTCTGGTTTTGTTATCTGTTTCAAGGACCATATCTACTGTGAAATCTGGTTTTGTTATCTGTGTCAAGGACCATATCTACTGTGAAGTCTGATCGTGTTATCTGTTTCAAGGACCATATGTACTGTGAAGTCTGGTCTTGTTATCTGTTTCAAGGACCATATCTACTGTGGTGTCTAACATGGCTGTTTCTTTCAAGGACCATGGTTACTCTGACCATCTTTACTCCGGGTACTCCGGTTTCCTCCCACAATAATGACCACATATACGCTTTCATCCGTGCCAACGAGAGTAATTAATATATAGCTTGTTTCACAATCATTGGTAAGTAAATAAATGTTATACTTAATACATATTACGGACACACGGTCATAACTTTGTGTCGTACACATTTTTAAAATCATGTTTCCATCCATCGCAGTCCGCTTGATGTAATGGATGTAGTGTCCACAATTGATTCCAAATAGTTTTTCTCCATCCATCATGCATCATGGTTGGTTGGTTCCCTCAGGAATTAGGTCTCGAGAGCCGTTGTCTCTACTCTTTCCACCGTGAGTGTTGACTCCATCAGGAATGAGGTCTCGAGAGCCGTTGTCTCTACCCTCTCCACCGTGGTTGTTGATTCCATCAGGAATGAGGTCATGAGAGCTGTTGTCCCTACTCACTCATCCGTGGTTGTTGATTTCATCAGGAATGAGGTCACGAGAGCCGTTGTCTCTACTCTCTCCACCGTGGTCGTTGATACAATCAGGAATGAGGTCTCGAGAGCCATTGTTTCTACTATCTCCACCGTGGTCGTTGATACAATCAGGAATGAGGTCTCGAGAGCCGTTGTCTCTACCCTCTACACCATGGTTGTTGATTCCATCAGGAATGAGGTAATGAGAGCCGTTGTTTCCACTCTCTCCACCGTGGTCGTTGATTCCATCAGTAATGAGGTCACGAGAGCTGTTGTCTCTACTCTCTCCACCGTGGTCGTTGATTCAATCAGGAATGAGGTCACGAGAGCCGTTGTCACTACTCTCTCCACCGTGGTCGTTGATTCAATCAGGTATGAGGTCACGAGAGCTGTTGTCTCCACTCTCTCCACCGTGGTCGTTGATTGAATCAGAAATGAGGTCACGAGAGCTGTTGTCTCCACTCTCTCCACCGTGGTCGTTGATTCCATCAGTAATGAGGTCACGAGAGCTGTTGTCTCTACTCACTCCTCCGTGGTCGTTGATTCCATCAGTAATGAGGTCACGAGAGCTGTTGTCTCTACTCTCTCCACCGTGGTCGTTGATTCCATCAATAATGAGGTCTCGAGAGCCGTTGTCTCTACTCTCTCCACCGTGGTCGTTGATACAATCAGGAATGAGGTCACGAGAGCTGTTTTCTCTACTCAACAAACATGGCGGATGCTTTCGTCAGAAATGAGGTCTCAAGAGCTGTTAGACTTATATTATAAAAACTTGTATTACAATCGACCTAAAAAAGAAATGTTATATAAACTACAAACATGCACGTGGGTGCCACCGCTACGGGGAACAAATCATACAAACTAGTCAACAAAATACAATACCAAGCCCCAAAGCTAAAGTCTACGTCATTCCTAATACATCAAACGTTATTGCAAGATGCACAGAATATAATCAACGAATTGCATCATTACAGATGTTTCAAACATCTGGGCAAAATATCAGTCTCACGCCCAATATTAACAGGTGTCAAGAACATCTTCAAAGAAACAATCAAACCCTTTATGATGATGGTTTACTATAGTTCTTCGAAGAGAAGCACAAACCGAATAGACCTAATAAAGCCGAACTACTAGAAGAC
>CM026386.1:49146152-49287449 GCA_014843695.1 Archivesica marissinica
TATATACATTTGCGAAATATATGTATTTTGCTAAATTTCTACCAATAGTTTTTTAATTTTTGTGACATTAAATTAGTGAATTTATTAATAGTTGGCCATGTATAGTAATAATGTTTTAAATAGTTCTGTCTAAGATCTCTAAATTTCGGAATTCTTTGATTTCTGGGTATGTTCGATAGCTAAATCATGGGGTGACACTATAATAAACAAACAAACTTTTTACTTTTACTTTACCTTTATTATAATTTGTTACCTACGAAGAGATCTGAACGAAACAATGAATATCCTTGTTAAAATAAGAGTATAGGAGTTTTCATCAATTCTCAAGTTCCAAAATGTTTAAACCATGTTCGATATCTTTGCTGAACAGCTTGGGTGGTACTGGTTTTGAATTCAATTGCATGGTAACAACTGTGTAAGATTGCTACAGTCATTATGAACAGGACTATAACTTTAAGGTTACGCTCTATAAATATAAATATATTCAAATGCCTTCCCAAAGTCTAAAGAAACTGAATACGTTCGCGTTCTATTCGGAGTATTAAGGTGCCACAACAAATGGTTATGGCTAGAATGACGTCTTCAGACAAATGACATATTTTGTTAGAATGAAACTGCTTCAGTACAGTGTTGACTTGTTTGAATGTAGTGTTACATACTTCGTGATGGGAGCTGCAATGTGTGCGATAAAAATGAAGTGTTCACCGTTATTGATAGCATCATAACTGTAACACAGGCATTGAATGTCTTTAAATTAATTATCTGTCTATAGATGCCGACGTTAACTACTTTGTGGTAGAGAAATGTGTTTAGCGTAATTGTGCATCGAGACTACTTCAAGCGTTTATAGCATTTTTATACTGAGTAGCTGGGGCCCCATTGGCCGAGTGGTTAAGGTCAATGACTTCAAATCACGTGCCCTTCACCGCTGTGGGTATCGAATTAGTTCATGTGAAGAACAGGAGGTCGATGGTTCTACCCGCGTGTCCGTCCGTGCCTAAACTACTAATTGAAGGCACCGGGATCTTCCTCCGCCAATAATAACCGGAGAGTCACCATATAACCTAAGCTGTTGGTGTGACATTAAACCCTAAGCACAAACTATCATATCGGTGTCAATCAAAATCGACAGACCAATAACCCCAAGTACCACCACAAGGAAAAGCAAGAAAGGAAATGTCCAAATTCGAAAGATTCAGTAATATACTAAACATTGAGAGACACGCTATTATTAATAGTAACTCTCGTTCGAACACCAACATCAGGACAAATGAATAATGCTAATCAGAAAGTATCATTTAAAAAGTGCTATTTTTGTGTGCATTATACACTCAACAAAATTCCTAATCGGTCATCTTATTTATAACAAATGGGGCCCAATAATAATCAACCAAGATCGATATTTCATCTTGTCATTTAGTGCATATTATTCCAGATTAATATAATCCAATTCATTGCATACAGATCTGTAATAAAATGTATTAAATAAGATTATTTGAATATTGATACATGTAGTATATTTTTTATTAGTTTGTTCCAAATGCTGTATAACACATAGCTGACCGATTAGGAATTTTGTTGAGTGTTGTTATCTCAAGTATTGTATTGTCTACACTAACTTCTTCCTCTCTATATACATATTCAGCATCTTCGCAAACAGCTTCAACACCATATTTGGAATTGAATATATCCGGTAGTTTTTCTTTAATTACACGTATCACATTGACTGTTAATGTCAGATAACTGCTACCTCCTGGTGTACCATGTTTTCTACTCCATGCTCGTGATCTTCACACTAAATTCTCCTACTCTTGCATTAATCTGTTTGATGTCCAGCTTCTCAGCAAATTTTATTGCTGCGGTATAGGTTTATTTCTTCATACCAGTAACCTTTTCTTCTATAGCAGGCTAGGTAACAACTACACAATTGTATGCGCCAACCGAGAACAGCTTGATAGACGTTTAGTATTAGTTTATTGCTTTAATTATTCTCATGTAGGCACGTTACATCGACGAAATGATCATCAGTCCAATATCGTTGATCAGCGATTTCTAATTGTTTAATAAGTTAGTAGTCAGTCTGGGCCTGATTCAAGTTAGTAGTAAGTCTTGGTCTGATTCAAGTTAGTAGTAAGTCTTGGCCTGGTTCAAGTTAGTAGACAGTCTGGGCCTGATTCAAGATAGTAGTCAGTCTGGGCCTGATTCAAGTTAGTACTCAGTCTTGGTCTGATTCAAGTTAGTAGTAAGTCTTGGCCTGGTTCAAGTTAGTAGTCAGTCTGGGCCTGGTTCAAGTTAGTAGTCAGTATGGGCCTGATTCAAGATAGTAGTCAGTCTGGGCCTGGTTCAAGTTAGTAGTCAGCCTGGGTCTGGTTCAAGTTAGTAGTCAGCCTGGGCCTGGTTCCCAGCGATTTTCTAAATCAGGCTTATCTTTGCATAGACGGGTAGCAGTGAGTTACAATGCATGGTTAGTTCATACTTGTATCAGTGTATTACATTTGCATGGTTAGTTCATACT
This sequence comes from Archivesica marissinica, assembly GCA_014843695.1. Taxonomy (NCBI): domain Eukaryota; kingdom Metazoa; phylum Mollusca; class Bivalvia; order Venerida; family Vesicomyidae; genus Archivesica; species Archivesica marissinica. The sequence continues at coordinate 49,148,668 of CM026386.1, forward strand.
TGTATCAGCGTATTACATTGCATGGTTTGTTCATACTTATATCAGTGTATTACATTGTATGATTAGTTCATACTTGTAGTAGTGTATTACATTGCATGGTTAGTTCATACTTCTAGTAGTGTATTACATTGCATGGTGAGTTCATACTTGTAGTAGTGTATTACATTGCATGGTTAGTTCATACTTGTAGTAGTGTATTACATTGCATGGTTAGTTCATACCTGTAGTAGTGTATTACATTGTATGGTTAGTTCATACCTGTAGTAGTGTATTACATTGGTTAGTTCATACTTGTAGTAGCGTATTACATTGCATGGTTAGTTCAGACTTCTAGTAGTGTATTACATTGCATGGTTAGTTCAGACTTCTAGTAGTGTATTACATTGCATGGTTAGTTCATACTTGTAGTAGTGTATTACATTGCATGGTTAGTTCATACCTGTAGTAGTGTATTACATTGTATGGTTAGTTCATACCTGTAGTAGTGTATTACATTGGTTAGTTCATACTTGTAGTAGCGTATTACATTGCATGGTTAGTTCATACCTGTAGTAGTGTATTACATTGCATGGTTAGTTCATACCTGTAGTAGTGTATTACATTGCATGGTTAGTTCATACTTGTAGTAGCGTATTACATTGCATGGTTAGTTCATACTTCTAGTAGTGTATTACATTGCATGGTTAATTCATACTTGTAGTAGTGTATTACATTGCATGGTTAGTTCATACTTGTAGTAGTGTATTACATTGCATGGTTAGTTCATACCTGTAGTAGTGTATTACATTGCATGGTTAGTTCATACTTGTAGTAGTGTATTACATTGCATGGTTAATTCATACTTCTAGTAGTGTATTACATTGCATGGTTAGTTCATACTTGTATCAGTGTATTACACTGTATGGTTAGTTCATACTTGTATCAGTGTGTTACATTGTATGGTTAGTTCATACTTGTATCCGTGTGTTACATTGTATGATTAGTTCATACTTGTATCAGTGTGTTACATTGTATGGTTAGTTCATACTTGTATCAGTGTATTACATTGCATGGTTAGTTCATACTTGTAGTAGTGTATTACATTGTATGCTTAGTTCATAATTGTAGTAGTGTATTACAGTGCATGGTGAGTTCAGACTTCTAGTAGTGTATTACATTGCATGGTTAGTTCAGACTTCTAGTAGTGTATTACATTGCATGGTGAGTTCATACTTGTAGTAGTGTATTACATTGCATGGTTAGTTCAGACTTCTAGTAGTGTATTACATTGCATGGTGAGTTCATACTAGTAGTAGTGTATTACATTGCATGGTGAGTTCATACTTGTAGTAGTGTATTACATTGCATGGTTAGTTCATACTTGTAGTAGTGTATTACATTGCATGGTTAGTTCATACTTGTAGTAGTGTATTACATTGTATGCTTAGTTCATACTTGTAGTAGTGTATTACAGTGCATGGTGAGTTCAGACTTCTAGTAGTGTATTACATTGCATGGTGAGTTCATACTTGTAGTAGTGTATTACATTGCATGGTTAGTTCAGACTTCTAGTAGTGTATTACATTGCATGGTGAGTTCATACTTGTAGTAGTGTATTACATTGTATGCTTAGTTCATACTTGTAGTAGTGTATTACAGTGCATGGTGAGTTCAGACTTCTAGTAGTGTATTACATTGCATGGTGAGTTCATACTTGTAGTAGTGTATTACATTGCATGGTGAGTTCATACTTGTAGTAGTGTATTACATTGTATGGTTAGTTCATACTTGTAGTAGTGTATTACATTGCATGGTGAGTTCATACTTGTAGTAGTGTATTACATTGTATGGTTAGTTCATACTTGTAGTAGTGTATTACATTGCATGGTGAGTTCATACTTGTAGTAGTGTATTACATTGTATGGTGAGTTCATACTTGTAGTAGTGTATTACATTGTATGGTTAGTTCATACTTGTAGTAGTGTATTACATTGCATGGTTAGTTCAGACTTCTAGTAGTGTATTACATTGCATGGTTAGTTCATACTTGTAGTAGTGTATTACATTGCATGGTTAGTTCATACTTGTATCCGTGTATTACATTGCATGGTTAGTTCATACTTGTATCCGTGTATTACATTGCATGGTTTGTTCATACTTGTATCAGTGTATTACATTGCATGGTGAGTTCATACTTGTAGTAGTGTATTACATTGCATGGTTAGTTCATACTTGTAGTAGTGTATTACATTGCATGGTTTGTTCATACTTGTAGTAGTGTATTACATTGCATGGTTAGTTCATACTTGTGTCAGTGTATTACATTGCATGGTTAGTTCATACTTGTAGTAGTGTATTACATTGTATGGTTAGTTCATACTTGTGTCAGTGTATTACATGGCATGGTTAGGTCATACTTGTAGTAGTGTATTACATTGTATGGTTAGTTCATACTTGTGTCAGTGTATTACATTGCATGGTTAGTTCATACTTGTGTCAGTGTATTACATGGCATGGTTAGTTCATACTTGTAGTAGTGTATTACATTGCATGGTTAGTTCATACTTGTGTCAGTGTATTACATGGCATGGTTAGTTCATACTTGTGTCAGTGTATTACATTGCATGGTTAGTTCATACTTGTGTCAGTGTATTACATTGCATGGTTAGTTCATACTTGTATCAGTGTATTACATTGCATGCTTAGTTCATACTTGTAGTAGTGTATTACATTGCATGGTTAGTTCATACTTGTAGTAGTGTATTACATTGCATGGTTAGTTCATACTTGTGTCAGTGTATTACATTGCATGGTTAGTTCATACTTGTATCAGTGTATTACATTGCATGCTTAGTTCATACTTGTAGTAGTGTATTACATTGCATGGTTAGTTCATACCTGTAGTAGTGTATTACATTGTATGGTTAGTTCATACTTGTAGTAGTGTATTACATTGCATGGTTAGTTCATACTTGTAGTAGTGTATTACATTGCATGGTTAGTTCATACTTGTATCAGTGTATTACATTGCATGGTTAGTTCATACTTGTATCAGTGTATTACATTGTATGGTTAGTTCATACTTGTATCAGTGTATTGCATTGTATGGTTAGTTCATACTTGTATCAGTGTATTACATTGCATGGTTAATTCATACTTGTATCAGTGTATTACATTGTATGGTTAGTTCATACTTGTATCAGTGTATTACATTGTATGGTTAGTTCATACTTGTATCAGTGTATTACATTGTATGGTTAGTTCATACTTGTATCAGTGTATTACATTGTATGGTTAGTTCATACTTGTAGTAGTGTATTACATTGTATGGTTAGTTCATACTTGTATCAGTGTATTACATTGTATGGTTAGTTCATACTTGTATCAGTGTATTACATTGTATCGTTAGTTCATACTTGTAGTAGTGTGTTACATTGCATGGTTAGTTCATACTTGTAGTAGTGTATTACATGGCATGGTTAGTTCATACTTGTGTCAGTGTATTACATTGCATGGTTAGTTCATACTTGTGTCAGTGTATTACATGGCATGGTTAGTTCATACTTGTGTCAGTGTATTACATTGTATGGTTAGTTCATACTTGTGTCAGTGTATTACATTGCATGGTTAGTTCATACTTGTAGTAGTGTATTACATTGTATGGTTAGTTCAAACATGCATCAGTGTATTACATTGCATGGTTTGTTCATACTTGTATCAGTGTATTACATTGCATGCTTAGTTCATACTTGTAGTAGTGTATTACATTGCATGGTTAGTTCATACTTGTAGTAGTGTATTACATTGTATGGTTAGTTCATACTTGTATCAGTGTATTACATTGTATGGTTAGTTCATACTTGTAGTATTGTATTACATTGCATGGTTAGTTCATACTTGTATCAGTGTATTGCATTGTATGGTTAGTTCATACTTGTAGTAGTGTATTACATTGTGTGGTTAGTTCATACTTGTATCAGTGTATTACATTGTATGGTTAGTTCATACTTGTAGTAGTGTATTACATTGTATGGTTAGTTCATACTTGTAGTAGTGTATTACATTGTATGGTTAGTTCATACTTGTAGTAGTGTATTACATTGTATGGTTAGTTCATACTTGTAGTAGTGTATTACATTGCATGGTTAGTTCATACTTGTATCAGTGTATTACATTGTATCGTTAGTTCATACTTGTAGTAGTGTGTTACATTGCATGGTTAGTTCATACTTGTAGTAGTGTATTACATTGCATGGTTAGTTCATAGTTGTAGTAATGTGTTACATTTCATGGTTAGTTCATACTTGTAGTAGTGTATTACATTGCATGGTTAGTTCAGACTGGTTGCAGTGTATATCATTGCATGGTTAGCTCAGACTGGTTACAGTGTAAATCACTGCGTGGTTAGCTCAGACTGGTTACAGTGTATATCACTGCATGGTTAGCTCAGACAGGTTACAGTTTATATCATTGCATGGTTAGCTCAGACTGGTTACAGTGTATATCATTGCGTGGTTAGTTCAGACTGATTACAATGTTTATAACTGCATGGTTAGCTCAGAGTGGTTACAGTGTATATCACTGCGTGGTTAGTTCAGACTGGTTACAGTGTATATCACTGCATGGTTAGCTCAGACTGGTTACAGTGTATATCACTGCGTGGTTAGTTCAGACTGGTTACAGTGTATATCATTTCATGGTTAGCTCAGACAGGTTACAGTGTATATCATTGCATGGTTAGTTCAGACTGGTTACAGTGTATATCACTGCATGGTTAGCTCAGACTGGTTACAGTGTATATCACTGCGTGGTTAGCTCAGACAGGTTACAGTGTATATCATTGCATGGTTAGCTCTGACTGGTTACAGTGTATATCACTGCGTGGTTAGTTCAGACTGATTACAGTGTATATAACTGCATGGTTAGCTCAGAGTGGTTACAGTGTATATCACTGCGTGGTTAGTTTAGACTGGTTACAGTGTATTTCACTGCGTGGTTAGTTCAGACTGGTTACAGTGTATATATAACTGCATTGTTAGCTCAGACTGGTTACAGTGTATATCACTGCATGGTTAGTTCAGACTGGTTACAGTGTATATCACTGCGTGGTTAGTTCAGACTGGTTACAGTGTATATCACTGCATGGTTAGTTCAGACTGGTTACAGTGTATACCACTGTGTGGTTAGTTCATACTGGTTACAGTGTATATCACTGCGTGGTTAGTTCAGACTGGTTACAGTGTATATCACTGAATTGTTAGCTCAGACTGGTTACAGTGTATTACATTGTTTAACTATTCTTAAACCATTTAAACAGACTGCTGGTTTTTCTATTATCTCCCTTTGCAGACAAAACCCTGTGTAGAATGTATATTTATCAGCTTAGTCGGAATCCTTTTGTTTTTACTGTTGCTCCTTAGCCAGATGTTGCGGTATGAAAAGTGTGAGTTTATCAAAAGACGCTAATGAATTGATAGTAAATGTTTACAATAAAGTATGCATTGGATATTCTATATGGTATCTGTCGAGATTTCATAATTTAATAAATAATAAATAAAAATAAAATAAAAATAAGAAGAGAAAACGGATGAAATTTGATGGCATCTGGTTCAAAGGAAACAACGATGGAAATAGGGAGAAACCAATTAAAAATGCACATCCTCCTTAAATAGTATTCAGGGGGAAGTAACTGACCAAAGGTTCTCATTGACCTGACCATTGGTTTCGATGCACCAATGTGTATGGGTGTCTTAATGGTATGTGCCGCATACACCACTACAGGATAATATAGCAAATAACCCATTTACCTAAAATCACTTGCCCCTCACAGCTGTAGGTTCGAATTATTTCATACCAGGAAGCTATCTAACTGGCTTGTGGACAGTAGGTGGTTCTACCCGGGTGTCCGTTTTTATCTAAAATACTTCTAGGAGTGGCACACCGGGTCTTCCTCCATCAATGGAGAGTCTCCATATGACGTAAGCTGCGGTTGATGTGACTATAAACTCCCCCCCCCACAAACACACATCAATGGAGAGTCGCCATATGACGTAAGCTGTTGATGTGACTATAAAAGAACCCACAAACAAACATGATAATACAACAGACGGATCTGTAGTCCAGTGGTAACACGCTGGACTGGTAATCCAGGGATCGCAGGTTCGATTCCCCGTCTGAACCTAATAAAATTAACAGTCTTTCAGATGGGATTTTAAACCGAGGGCTCGTGTCGGGACCTTACACCGTGCACGTAAAAGAACCAGAGGAGATTCTGGAATGGGTCTCTGTTTGTATCATTGCACTATCCTCCAAACATCTAAAATGACTAATCTCTTTAGGAAGCGTCGCTCATACGGGCAACCGGTAGCGTCAGGAGGGGGATCGAACCTGCGATCCCTGGATTACCAGTCCAACGTGTTAACCACTGGACTACAGATCCGTCTGTGCACTATCTTCCAAAATAAGTAAATGACTTGAATACTTCTTGAGGCGTCGTCCAGATTAGCTAAGGGGCGAATATAAATAAAAGACAGTAGACACCCACCAGTTTGCGGTAACACAAACTCGGGTCGGTGTCAAATCGTCTTTCATGGTACGTTAGAATGAGTGATCCATATGAAACGATAAATACGTTAATCTGTTTACCACAGGAGCCGCACAGTCTGGGATCAATTGCTTCATTAGGTGTGAAATTTGATTTATTGAAATAAACAGGAAAAAAATGTATAAGGTTGAGATTGAATTAAATAATATTTATTCTGCTTGCGGGTTTTCTTTGCAAGATCCTCGTTTCCGTAGATAATCTTGTTAAATTGCGGGCGGTTATCAAAGCGCATCTTCCTCTTGAATAGACACTTAAATATATACCCCTAAATCCAGTTATCTGAAAGACCGAATTCCCTCCAGATTTTAATATTTATGTATGTATAACAAGACATTAATGATATAACGGTATTATGTGTTGGCTATTCAAAGAACTGAAACTATACGAGAAAAGATACACAGCCGGTGATATTTAGACGCACACGTCTACTTAAGATATATATACAGTCTACATCCGCTATGTCAAAGTCGGTTATGTCGAATTATCCGGTTATCTCGAAGTCTGATCAAAGTCCCGTTTTAGATCATTCTACATATAACTGGTTTATATCGAATTTCGTTAAGTCAAACTTCGGTTATGTCGAAGTATTTTGCTCGGTCCGACGGAATTCGAAATAACGGATGTAGACTGTACTTAATGCATGTAATTAGGTTAGGTCATACGCATTCATCTTAACTAGATGGCGAATTTTATTTTTACAACAATAGATTAATCGCTCTCGAGACTTCATTCCTGGTGGAATCCATCGCCATGAGATAGAAAGAAGAGGACATGTGGAATTTAAGGCCCTTGCCTAAAAGCACCACCGTAGCGGCTCCCACTGCGCTATCACAACAATTGTGTGAGCAATCATTCTGTAAACACACCTATGTGTTCATGAAAGACAGGTCGTAGTTAACCATTTCCCTCATACAAGCCATTACATATACGACACACAATGTAGTAGCCAAGCTAATGTTCATAATAAAGGCCATATTCTTATGCAGTCGCAGTAATATATATGGATGATAATTAAATGGCTGTCGTTTCTATGGAGATATGCAGATATGGAGATAATGGTATATTAACCTAAATCTCTATGAAGGAAAGGGTTAACTAATTTTGTGTGGTTTTATCTTTCGTATAAGGGGACCTCCATGTTTGAGGGGTTAGGGCCGTTGACTTCAAATCATTGCCTCCTACCGCTGTATGTGCAAATCACACTCTGGATGTCTTTTATTTAATGTGAGGTAGCTGGCTTGCGTAATGTCGGGGTTTATACCTGAGTGTCCGTTCGAGCCGGCAATATTGCTCTGAGATGCACCCGAGGGTCTTCCTCCACCAATAAGGGTTAGAGATATGACGTAGAGCTGTTGGTTTGGCCATAGCCATCAAATACAGCCGGCACTATTGCTCTGAGATGCACCCGGGGTCTTCCTCCACCAATAAGGGTTAGCGATATGACGTAAGCTGTTGGTTTGGCCATAACCATAAAATACAAACAAAGATACTACTGTCAAACTTGTCTTAAGCATCCAGCCAATGGAAACACAGAACGTGGCTGTTTAGCACAGGTAACTGCTTAATAGAGAGTAGATGTATAACTAAGTAACATATTTGTAATCTGGAAATTGGCTGCTTAATACAGGTTGGATGCTTAACCCTTTCAACACCACATACCTCTAAATAGGCTTACAAAAAGTGTAGATCCAGATGAGCCGGCTCGTGACGAGCCGTCTCATCAGGATCTGCACTTTTTGCAGGTGATATGACTATTTTTAGACATAATTACCCATTTTGATAAATGAACTTGTCCAAATGTGATTTTCTGATTCATTTATTGGTTTATGAATATCATGGACCAGTCCATGTGAGTTAATTGGTGTTGAATGGGTTAATGAAGGTTACCACTAACACAGGTTTTACGTATAATTATGCTAATGACCAACACAAGTCATATGTTAGTGACCATCTCTTGGTATACATTAATAGTTCTCGATCATGACCTTCCCATGACATGCCGTTATAACAATAACATAAATTAGTATAATATTTATGTGTGGAAGTCGTGATAGCGCAGTTGATGCGAGTTCGCTTCAGGTGCGGAGTTCGAGCCCCGCTGTAGCCGTTACGATTGTGCCCTTATGCAAGGCATCTCTCTCCCTCGTGGCGATGGATTCCATCAGGAATGAGGTCTCGAGAGTGATTAATATAAGTTGTAAGAACTTGTTTCGCAATCGAGCTAAAATAAATTTGTATAGACTAAATAATTATGCTGGCACATACAGGGGTCCATGGCTATTGTAGGACGACACGTGACGACATATATAGATATAGATAAGCTGGTCGCCAGATCGGACAGGTGGGGGGGGGGCGGTTTCCTACTACAGAAATGACCACATATACGATTTTAACCGCGCCAATGCGAGTGATTAATATAACTTTTTGAAGCTTAATTTTTTTGTTTTGTTTTTTTATTTTACATCGATTGCGAAATTTATATTAATCACTCTCGTTAGCGCGGATGAAAGCTTAAATGTTGTCATTCGTGTGGGAGGAAACCGGAGTACACGGAGAAAACCCACCTGTCCAATCTGGCGATCACCGTACCATCTCACATACTTCCCGGTGCGAGGAACGAACCTGGGTTACATTGGTGAGAAGCGAGTGCGCTAACCACTGCGCTAAACGGACAGTTTGGTTAGCATTGTAAAATAAAGAAAGGTTTTAATAACTGTCATGTCATTACTAGAATATACTACTTACTAGTACTATTCAACGCTTGAATAATATTCTTATGTCAAGTTAGTTTATACAAATTTATTTGAGCTCGATTGCGAAGCAAGTTCTTTCAACTTATATCATTTATGAATCACTCTCGAGACCTCATTCCTGATGTAAATCCATCGCCATGAAGGAGAGAAGAGGCAATGTGGAATTTAAATGCCTTGCCTAAGGGCACAATCATAACGGCTCCAGCGGGGTTTGAACTTCGGACCTTTCGCACCTGAAGCGAACGCGCATCCACTGTGCTATCACGACTTCCACCTATGTCAAGTGATTTTTGATATGCAAATACTGTACCTACCTTTACTCCGATCAAGGTGACAGCTGTCATATATGTTCTAATAAATATACCTATCTATGAATATACGCACCGACATTATGCAACGTTAGCACGACGCGGGTCGTCATTGGTTGCCACAATGGTTGTGGAGCTTCCGAGGCATAAACGTATACAATATACGCATCGTAACCGAGGTGATGTGAGTTCGAACAACTCTTAAGACCACGATGACGGTGTCCTTAGGCAAACCAACATGACCAGCATAGGTTAGAATGAAGCGTTCCGTCTGTGTAATCGGTCAAACTACGCAAGTGACGGTAAATGTTATGCGTGTATACCATTTTCGCAACAAATATCTCCTGTTTCATAATTTTAGCGCCGCTGCATAAAAAAACTAAAAGCTTTTCATCAGACGGAGGATGGTTCAAATATCACGTATGCTTCTACAGAAAGACCCCAGTGATCAATAATATTTTTATTACCTTGTCCGGAATTAATAGTACTAAAATCGATGAGCGAGCTCTAACTCATTTGTTCATTAACGTAGGCCTTGCTATTTTGTTTATAGCTTCCACATGATGCAATAAACCGAAGCCATACACGAGAATGCCGCTAATAAAAAGTGTCAAACCCTTCTTGATTAAAAGAAATATTCCATGTTGCCTGCAACAGGATATCACCAAAGATGGTAAACACTAGATAGAGCCTTTTAAATCTATTCTCACTGTGCATAATTGATATCGTCAATTCGTTTGTTTTCTTTTAGCCACGATAGAAAGGTTGTAGCAGAAATGCGAGGCTGGAATTCAAACATGAAGACATTCAAATTTCTGTATGCATATTTGCTATTACTATCACTAGTTCACATGATCATAACACTACATATATACCATAAGTTGTGTGTTTTGCGTTTATTTATCGTCGCTACCGGTTGCCCATATGAGCGACGCCTCCTGCTTAGATTATTCATTTTAGATTTTGAAGAATAGTGCAATGATACAGACAGATACCTATTTCAGTGTCTCATATTGTTCCTTTACGGGCACGGTGTAAAGCACCGACAGGATACATCGGTTTGAAGTCGCATCCGATAGATTATTACATGAGTCAATTAAGTATGGTATAGCGGGCGTCGAACCTGCGACCTCTGGATTACAGGTCCAGCGTGGTAACCACTTAACAACTGGTCCGCGACTATTGGTTGACGCAATCTGGTGACGTTTCTACAGATTTATTACGATATTCATTTTCTACCATAACATTCACACGTGTCCGGTCCTATTCTTGTCGTTGATTTAGTCAAAGCTATTGAAAGTGACGTAGCCCGCAGACTAATGCAACCAGCATTCTGATTTAAATATTTACAAACAAATAAGAAATATAGTAAACAGCATGAACAAAGTATGCGAAAGAAATAGTTTTTTAACATCATCTAATTTCCTTTAAGGGGCTATAGTACATTCAATCCAAGACAGTATTGGAACATAATCAAACTGTTATTTAAGTGGAATTCAAAACAATGAGAACGTATACATCCATCAAAAAACAATGATCAGTTATCTCGCTTTCAGCCACCGATAAGGCTAATATATTAAGCTATTATTTTGTCTCTATATATGGTAGATGATTCGCAAACCTCTGCCAAGTTTTATACTCAAAACCATCTCACGCATGCATACATTCATTATAACTGACTAAGCCATTACTGACGCGTTATCTGATTTAATCGTTCATAAGGTATCTGGTCCACTACGAAATAAGTCATATAAACACGAAGGAAGCTTCAGATACATTATGTATACCATTAGTTTTACTTTTCAACCGCTCACTCGATGATAGTGCCTATCCTAAATGTTTGAAATCAGCTAATATAATGCCAATGTATCAAAGACGAACTGTCAAACTATAGACCGACTTTCTTACTCAGCTGTGTAGATAAGGTTAAGGAACGAGTTATTTTTAGTACACTTATAACTATGTACATGAATATGTACATATCCCAAACAATTTTGATTTCTTCTTGGACACACACATGTCTACCAACTAATGGATACCCATGCTCAAATTTGGTTGACATTAGATGATAGGGAATCAACATGTATGCTATTTTGTGATAACTCCAAGGCATTTGATAGAGTATGGCGTAACGGATTACTATTTAAGATAAAGCAATATGATATTACCGGACATCTGTTAAAGTGGTTTTCAAATTACTTATCAAATCGCTAGAATGTTGTTAGAGCGTCATTTTCTGAAGAAAACTCAGTTCACAAAGATGTCCCACAGGGTTCCGTCTTAGGTCCTTTACTATTTTTAATTTATGTTAATGATATTGCAGAATATTTTTTTTTTTAACTTTATTTATTTTTACAACGATTGCGAAGCAGTTTTAACAACTTATATTAATCACTCTCGTTGGATCGGATGAAAGCGTATATGTGGTCATTCATGTGGGAGGAAACCGGAGTACCCGGAGAAAACATACCTGTCCGATCTGGCGACCATCGTACCATCTCACGTACTTCCTGGTCCAGGGACCGAACCCGGGTTGCATTGGTGAGTAGCGAGCACGCTAACCACTGCGCTAATCATTTGAAAAGTACTATCAGACTATTAGCTGCCGACAGTTCTCTTGCAACATTAACAAGTGACATATCTCTAATGGAGACAACACTTAGCGAAGAAATGAATACCATTATATCCTGGTAAAAGCAATCGCTGATTAAATTGCATAGTGTAATTTCGCCTTTTAAGATAAAACGATATTTTACTATTTGTGAAATTACTTACTTACATACTTAATCCTCTTTACCCCTGTTGGGACAGAGGGCCTCCACTACCTGTATTGTTAGTTTCTGAAGTGGTTTATAAGTTTACATGATGGGTGTGCTGGCCCTATGCCAAACCTTCCTTTCTCAGCCGGGCTTAGGACCGTCCATGGCGGAGTTAATTTGTGAAATTAGTTTATGTTTTCAAATGCACATACTTATATAACATACCAGAACATGATACTTATTGTTCAGAATTGCATACACATTAATAACAGTGTATTATATATTACAAGTACCGATTAATATTCTCGTAGTAATAGTGAAGACATTATATAGGGAAAAGTAAGAACTCGAGAAGAAAGAATTCCGAGCTAACTATAGTGGCTAACATCATTTAAGCTTAAACTTTATTTAATTTACAACGAATGCGAAACATATTAATCACTGTCATTGGCGCCGATGGAAGCGTATATGTGATCATTCATGTGGGAGGATACCGGTCCTCTAGTATAATAATCATAATTATACTGTAGGTGTGCGTTTTCTATGTCCTCTAGTATATAATGTAGGTGTGCGTTTTCTATGTCATCTAGTATATAATGTAGGTGTGCGTTTTCTTTGTCCTCTAGTATATGATGTAGGTGTGCGTTTTCTATGTCCTCTAGTATATAATGTAGGTGTGCGTTTTCTATGTCCTCTAGTATATGAAATAGGTGTGCGTTTTCTATGTCCTCTAGTATATGATGTAGGTGTGCGTTTTCTATGTCCTCTAGTATATAATGTAGGTGAGCGTTTTCTATGTCCTCTAGTATATGATGTAGGTGTGCGTTTTCTATGTCCTCTAGTATATAATGTAGGTGTGCGTTTTCTATGTCCTCTAGTATATAATGTAGGTGTGCGTTTTCTATGTCCTCTAGTATATAATGTAGGTGTGCGTTTTCTATGTCCTCTAGTATATAATGTAGGTGTGCGTTTTCTATGTCCTCTAGTATATAATGTAGGTGTGCGTTTTCTATGTCCTCTAGTATATAATGTAGGTGTGCGTTTTCTATGTCCTCTAGTATATAATGTAGGGTGCGTTTTCTATGTCCTCTAGTATATGATGTAGGTGTGCGTTTCTATGCTAGTATATATGTAGGTGTGCTTCTATGTCCTCTAGTATATAATGTAGTGTGCGTTTTCTATGTCCTCTAGTATATAATGTAGGTGTGCGTTTTCTATGTCCTCTAGTATATAGTAGGTGTTTATGTTTATATAGGTGTGCGTTTTCTATGTCCTCTAGTATATGATGTAGGTGTGAGTTTTCTATGTCCTCTAGTATATAATGTAGGTGTGCGTTTTCTATGTCCTCTAGTATATAATGTAGGTGTGCGTTTTCTATGTCCTCTAGTATATGATGTAGGTGTGCGTTTTCTATGTCCTCTAGTATATGATGTAGGTGTGCGTTTTCTCTGTCCTCTAGTATATGATGTAGATGTGCGTTTTCTATCTATGTCCTCTAGTATATGATGTAGGTGTGCGTTTTCTATGTCCTCTAGTATATAATGTAGGTGAGCGTTTTCTATGTCCTCTAGTATATGATGTAGGTGTGCGTTTTCTATGTCCTCTAGTATATGATGTAGGTGTGCATTTTCGATGTTGCTAGGTATGTGGGCATGCTCGCCCAGGACAAGTATAAATGGTGCACGCTGACTCATTTTAATGTACGTCTTAGATATTCAAATTTCGATATTTTCAGATGTGTACCCCCATCATACCCCCTACAGTTTTATGGGATTTTCATTTTGTTCAAGATTTCTTTGCATTTTCTACGACCATCTGCAGGTCGGGCCTTCAGGGCCGTATAGTAGCTACGTGCCTGTTTGTATTCGTTGCAAACTAATATTACCCAATTAATTCACCAACGAAATCAATACACTGTGAATGTATTTGAAAACTATAATAATAAATTATGATCTATGTTTGTCTTGGATAATATTTGTTCGTTCATCTCTACCGTAGATCCATTTCTTAGTAATACATCATAAAAGTTTAGAACATATTGGCGCGAATCTCTTTTATCGTGCTTAATCCAAACCGTGGAACTTCTAGAAGTCGTGATAGCGCAGTGGAAGCGCGTTCCCTTCTGGTGCGAAAGGTCCGGAGTTCAAAACCCGCTGGAGCCGTTACGATTGTGCCCTTAGACAAGGCATTTAAATTCCATATTGCCACTTCTCTCTCCCTCGTGACGAAGGATTCAATCAGGAATGAGGTCTCGAGAGTGAGTAATATAAGTTGTAGGAACTTGTTTCGCAATCGAGCTAAACTAAATGTGTATACACTAAAACCGGGCACTCACTTACAGTACAGATTCGTCTTTCCGAAAATGAATGCATTATAATTTTGACTTATCATGAACGACCGTCTGTCATTAAAGAACGCATTTGTCATTTACGTGTGTGGTCCTTTCAGACAGGTTTAGCTGCATGTTACTATGCACAATTTAGTCAGCATGTGCAATAGTGCGACCACGTGACGGTATTGTACTTTGTCATGTACATAACGTAACGTAATACATTCGAGCGGTGCAAATTACGTCATGGAATTGTCCAATCGTAGCGACTTGATTCTAATGAAATTCTATGAAATATTTCCCACAATTTTCAGTTACAAGACAAACACATTAACGAATTGTCGTCTGCTACACTTATTTGAACTATGTATAGCCTTTATTTTACCCAGCATGCAATCAGTTAATACATCCTAACGGTTTTCACGAACACAACTCACGATCCATAACTCTTGTATAAAATAATAGTTTGAAAATAGATGCATCCTGAACAAGACTAAGATATACAGCTGCTGTTTACGCTTGCGTTACGCAACGACTCAAATCTAATGAAATCCCATGACATATATCCACAGTTTTCAGCTACAAATGAGAACAACACATTAATGAATTGTCGTCCGCTACTACAATTATTTAAACTATTTATAGCCTTTATTTTACCCAGCATGCAAAGAGTTAATGCATCACTCTTGCATAATTTAACATTTTCAAACAGACGGATCTGTAGTCCAGTGGTAACACGCTGGACTGGTAATCTAGGGATCGCAGGTTCGATCCCCCGTCTGAATTAAAACAATTAACAGATGGGACGTTAAACCAATGTCTCGTGTCGTTGCTTTGCACCGTGTACGTAAAATAACCAGAGGAGACTCTGAAATGGGTTTCTGTCTGTATCATTGCACTATCCTCCAAAATCTAAAATGGCTAATCTCTTCAGGAGGCGTCGCTCATTTGGGCAACCGGTAGCGACGATAAATAAACGTAAAACACACACAAACATTTTCAAAATAGATGTATGCATGATATACAGTTTTCGTTGACTCTGGCGTTACATAGTAATATATGGGCCTCCATAGTGGGCCAAGCACGATACATGAATATAGTAGATGCCTAGAGGCAAGTAGTTTTACTGCCGTTCAAGCTCATAAAACGCTAGGATAACCTCTTGCACAATGTGTGTGGTTTTAAGATTTGCTACCGTTCAAAATGTAATTACATTTTCAAGATTAACTGCTACATTTCATTTCCATAATTTGAGATGCTGGTGGCGCGATATGGGCCATATCATATGTGCGCAATGGTTTTACATACATGTAATAGTATGTGTTATAATACGTAATATGTAGGTACTGCTTAAATACATACATTATAAATAACACATTTTATCTCTGGAATGCAGACATCTTAACCAATTTAATTCCAGTCCATTGATTTGGTTTGTGCTTTGGGGATTAACGACTAATACTTATGACAGAAAATTAAAATATCCGTTATATTTGGGAAAATGCGATGTTCGGTATGTACAGGTAAGCAATTTACCTGCTCCAATTGTACCACGAGTTGTGTCCCTTTGCTCATGACGTCACACCCGAACCGCCATTTTAAACTTTATTCACCGTCTGTTGAATTCGCTATGGACAACGATCTTGACGCTGTTCTGGATATTGATACTGAGAGATTACCACGAAAGTAATAGAAAGACGAGTTCCGAGGAATCGTCACCAGAATTCAACGTGCGAAGACCGAAAATGGCTCCACCAGCTTAAGTCCCATGACGACTCCATAGCCATATTTCAGAGCAGTATTGGAGGGCTTTAGTTCCATATTTGGGATGATGCAAGGCATGGTAATTAAGTTTCGAGTTGTTCTCAACATTCGACGATGATAATTGAGCTTATTCACCCTCGCCTCCGGCGAACCATATGGGCGAGGAAACAACATTCGACGATGATAATTGAGCTTATTTACCCTCGCCTCCGGCGAACCATATGGGCGAGGAAACAACATTCGACGATGATAATTGAGTTTATTTACCCACGCCTCCGGCGAACCATATGGGCGAGGAAACAATATTCGACGCTTATCAGGGTTGGTGTTATACCATTAAACATGCTCGTGTCCGACGTTTGTGAGCATGGAGGCCATTTTGGAGAACGTGGACGTCTTATGAAAGTGTAAGCTATACACCTGGGTCATCTGTCAGCTGTTTATACCACCCTGGATTGCATCTCGAAACATAGAATGGAGACATGAACAATACGACTGAACATGTAAGGCATGTATCCATATTTTAGTTTCTGTTTTAAGTTATAAAATAAAACATATATACAGTCTCTAACCGTTATGTCAAAGTCGGTTATGTCGAATTATCCGGTTATCTCGAAGTCTGATCTAAGTCGCGCTTCAGACACTACCGTTGCACATAGAACTGGCTCCGTCTATGCGAAGTCAAACTTCGGTTATGTCGAAGTATTTTGTGTTCGGTCCGACCGAATTCGACATAACGTATGTAGACTGTATATAGATATTACAACAAACAAATCGTTATATTGGTAAGTGCAACATGAGTTGGGCAACGTTTATGCGAACCCAGGCATACTGTTTGGCTAACGCCTCATCCAGAACCCGAATGAATGTGGTCATACGCATAGAGCAATCATCGCTTTGTGTTTGAGTCTTAGACTCACAAGCAGCTTATGTTATATGCCGAATCTCCAGCTAATGTTGGCATTATTAAGGACAAGACCACGGGTGCCCTCGAGCAGTATTTCAGACACGCACGGGCACCTGGATAGAAAAACCGACCTCCCACATACGTTTACCATACTTACTCCTCCTGCAGTTTTAATTAATTGGAACAATTCTTGCAGAAATGCATAACCCCGGAATTAGTGTGTGCATACTGTGTTTGCTGGATATTGCAGTTTGTGATACTTCTTTGGTTTACAACGATTGCGAAGCAAGTTCTAACAACTTATATTAATCACTCTCGTTGGCGCGGATGTAAGTGTATATGTGTTCATTCGTGTGGGAGAAAACCTGAGAACCCGGAGAAAACCCACCTGTCCGATCTGGTGGCCACCGTACCATCTCACATACTTCCCCGGCCGAGGATCGAACCCGGGTTGCATTGAGGAGAAGCGAGCGCGGTAACCACTACGCTAATCGGACAGTCTTTGGTTGTGGTCTTATTATTGCACCAATCGATGTACTGTTTCCGACTGATCCATTCCAGAGTCTCCTCTGGTTCTTTTTACGTGCACGGATATCCGACTGATCCATTCCAGAGTCTCCTCTGGTTCTTTTACGTGCACGGATATCCGACTGATCCATTCCAGAGTCTCCTCTGGTTCTTTTACGTGCACGTATATCCGACTGATCCATTCCAGAGTCTCCTCTGGTTCTATTACGTGCACGGATATCCGACTGATCCATTCCAGAGTCTCCACTGGTTCGTTTACGTGCACGGATATCCGACTGATCCATTCCAGAGTATCCACTGGTTCATTTACGTGCACGGCTATCCGACTGATCCAGTTCATAGTCTCCTCTGGTTCTTTTACGTGCACGGATATCCGACTGATCCAGTCCAGAGTCTCCTCTGGTTCTTTTACGTGCACGGATATCCGACTGATCCAGTCCAGAGTCTCCTCTGGTTCTTTTACGTGCACGGATATCCGACTGATCCATTCCAGAGTCTCCTCTGGTTCTTTTACGTGCACGGATATCCGACTGATCCATTCCAGAGTCTCCTCTGGTTCTTTTACGTGCACGGATATCCGACTGATCCATTCCAGAGTCTCCACTGGTTCTTTTACGTGCACGGATATCCGGCTGATCCATTCCAGAGTCTCCTCTGGTTCTTTTACGTGCACGGATATCCGATTGATCCATTCCAGAGTCTCCTCTGGTTCTTTTACGTGCACGGCTATCCGACTGATCCATTCCATTCCTTTTAAGCGATTTCGATCAAACTTATGAATAATTATTCATATCACCTGGATGACCCATGTATATGATAATTACGTTTCTTTGTGTGTGTGTGTGTGTTTTACGTTTATTTATCGTCGCTATCGGTTGCCCATATGAGCGACTCCTCCTGACGAGATTAGTCATTTTAGATTTTTGGAGGATAGTGCAATGATACAGACAGACACCCATTCCAGAGTCTCCTCTGGTTATTTTACGTGCACGGTGTTCAGAACCGACACGACACCTCTGTTTAACATCCCATCTGAAAGACTGTTAATTTTATTACCAGTCCAGCGTGTTACCACTGGACTACAGATCTGTCCTTTGTTTGTTTTATCAGACCTATAAAGGGGTTGCTAGTATAAAGGGGTTGCTAGTATAAAGGGGTTGTCGTATGATGAACTCCCACTGTACATTTCAATGGAATTAGATAAAACTTGCAAAATAAACTGCTTTTCATTTCAGTTGTACATCAAGAGGCCTCGCTTATATATATTTTAATGGTCAAGTCATCATGTAGTTTACTGGCTTATCAAGATATTTAAACCAGACTTGTAGAAAATCAAAGCTATACACATTATGTGAAAATTACGCCAATATGTTCATCATCAGGAATTTAA
The DNA here is from genome assembly GCA_014843695.1 of Archivesica marissinica. Classification (NCBI taxonomy): domain Eukaryota; kingdom Metazoa; phylum Mollusca; class Bivalvia; order Venerida; family Vesicomyidae; genus Archivesica; species Archivesica marissinica. The sequence goes on from CM026386.1 coordinate 49,167,989, forward strand.
TGGTATTATGACACTTGCGATGCTTATCAGACAAACACCAGTTCTTGCGCTGGGGACACACATACCACTGCATGATATGGTTTATTGCAGAAAAAGAAAATACTATATAATTTTGTCGTGTACAATTTTAATTCAAATCACTTGCCGCTCAAAATTGTATGTTCGAATTACACTGGGTGTGGACTCTTTCATGTACGGAAGCTATCCAATGGAACAAACATACGAATATTGTTATCCTGATGAGCAATGGCGAGAATGGAACAGACATACGAATGTTGCTGTCCTGATGAGCAAGGGCGAGAATGGAACAAACATAAGAATGTTGCTGTCCTGATGAGCAAGGGCGAGAATGGAACAAACATACGAATGTTGCTGTCCTGAGGAGCAATGGAGAGCATGTAACAGACATACGAATGTTGTTGTCCTGAGGTGCAATGGCGAGAATGGAACAAACATACGAATATCGTTGTCCTGAGTAGCAATGGCGAGAATGGAATAAACATACGAATAGTGTTGTCCTGAGTAGCAATGGCGAGAATGGAACAAACATACGAATGTTGCTGTCCTGAGGAGCAATGGTGAGAATGGAACAAACATACGAATGTTGCTGTCCTGAGTAGCAATGGAGTGAATGGAACAAACATACGAATGTTGCTGTCCTGAGGAGCAATGGTGAGAATGGAACAAACATACGAATGTTGCTGTCCTGAGGAGCAATGGAGAGAATGGAACAAACATACGAATGTTGCTGTCCTGAGTAGCAATGGCGAGAATGGAACAAACATACGAATGTTGCTGTCCTGAGGAGCAATGGTGAGAATGGAACAAACATACGAATGTTGCTGTCCTGAGTAGCAATGGCGAGAATGGAACAAACATACGAATGTTGCTGTCCTGAGGAGCAATGTTGAGAATGGAACAAACATACGAATGTTGCTGTCCTGAGAAGCAATGGAGAGAATGGAACAAACATACGAATGTTGCTGTCCTGAGTAGCAATGGCGAGAATGGAACAAACATACGAATGTTGCTGTCCTGAGGAGTAACGGCGTGAATGGAACAAACATACGAATATTGCTGTCCTGAGTAGCAATGGCGAGAATGGAACAAACATGGATGAAACATTGTGATCATGGATGTGTCCAAAGAAAGAAATCTCATAACGGAAATGACACGCTGAAACGTATCGTATCTCATGCTAGCCGCGCAAAGTACAATGTACCCAGCATCATCTGAACCTAATGACCAATGATGTTATAGATGACTCGATATGTCCAAGCGTTCTAATGAACAATGCTGTAACTGGTATACATGACTCGATATGTCCAAGCGTTCTAATGAACAATGATGCAACTGCTATAGATGACTCGATATGTCCAAACGTTCTAATGAACAATGATGTAACTGCTATAGATGACTCGATATGTCCAAGCGTTCTAATGAAAAATGATGTAACTGTTATAGATGACTCAATATATACAAGCGTTCTAATGACCAATGATGTAACTGTTATAGATGACTCGATATGTCCAAGCGTTCTAATGAACACTGATGTAACTGTTATTGATGACTTAATATATACAAGCGTTCTAATGACCAATGATGTAACTGTTATACATGACTTAATATATACAAGCGTTCTAATGAACAAGGATGTAACAGTTATAGATGACTCAATATATACAAGCATACTAATGAACAATGGTGTAACTGTTATACATGACTTAATATATACAAGCGTTCTAATGAACAATGATGCAACTGTTATAGATGACTCAATATATACAAGCGTTCTAATGAACACGGATGTAACTGTTATATATGACTCGATATGTCCAGGCGTTCTAATGAACAATGATGTAACTGTTATAGATGACTCGATATGTCCAAGCGTTCTAATGAACAAGGATGTAACTGTTATAGATGACTCGATATGTCCAAGCGTTCTAATTAACAATGATGCAACTGTTATAGATGACTCGATATGTCCAAGCGTTTTAATGAACAAGGATGTAACTGTTATAGATGACTCGATATGTCCAAGCGTTTTAATGAACAATGATGTAACTGTTATAGATGACTCGATATGTCCAAGCGTTTTAATGAACAAGGATGTAACTGTTATAGATGACTCGATATGTCCAAGCGTTCTAATTAACAATGATGCAACTGTTATAGATGACTCGATATGTCCAGGCGTTCTAATGAACAAGGATGTAACTGTTATACATGACTCGATATGTCCAAGCGTTCTTATTAACAATGATGCTACTGTTATAGATGACTCAATATGTCCAAGCGTTCTAATGAACAATGATGTAACTGTTATAGATGACTCGATATGTCCAAACGTTCTAATGAACAATGATGTAACTGTTATACATGACTCAATTTATCGTTGTATAAGCGTTCTGGTAGCGAAATATTACTTGCCCCTTGTGATATCATTGCATTGATAGGTCGCAATAACATTTTACTTACTCAATACAGTGTGCAAAGTTCATTTTTGTCTGGTCTGAAATGTTCAATGTCTGCATCTGACAGTTCAGTTTCTGGCGGTTCATTAACTGTAGTCTGTATACCAATGGTCATCTCCTGGGTGCATTTAATGCTCGTTCCATCATTCTAACGAGGAACACGCAAGCTTGAAATGTGTCAGATCCGGTCGCTTTTTGAATGTCGTAATTGATAATGACCGGTTTATGACATATTGGAAGTTTTTACGGCATTCGTTTGAGTAGCAAGGCAGGTGAACTCTATGGCAAGCATGCTGGTGTCATGGTAACAATGTTTCAGTATTGAAACTCATTGGTTAACACAAGTCATATATGCCATTTCTCCAAATATCTCAAGAGGGGCCTCCGCAGGGAGAAATTGCGCAGTTTTCAAATGTTGAGAATTTGGTTAATAACTATCGCATCAGATATTTGCAGAATTTGTAGAAAAGGACAAAGAATATCGTCACAATATTACAAATTCCAACTTTTACTTTAATTTTCTATCTATGTTCTATGCATATTATTATTTAAAAATAAGTGTATAACAGTATTGGTGCTGGTCGTTGTCTTTTGGTGTGGGCCGTTGTCTAACGTTGTTAAAAGGTGTGCCCCAAACCATTTGTATGTCCATACTATGTATTGTATATTTATGTGTATGACATATGTACTCTGGATTTGCAATAACATTTTGTTAAATAAATTAAAAAAATGTATTGTACATGCATATTGTTTGGCAACATTAAACTGAGACATTTGCATATTCCGTGAACTTACTTCGTTAATAATCGATTTTGCGAAGTAAAATATGAGCTTTAGATTATTGTACACTTACTTGATTCAAATATTAACGGTAAAACCCTAACGTATGTCCTGGTCGTAGTTCACGAAAACTCACGAAGGCTATGGCGGGGATTAATTAGTCTCAGTTTAATGTTGCCAAACAATAGCATATCAGTATACGACACACAATAAGCAACACATGTCTCACTGAAGTCTAGATTCCTGACCCATTGTGCATTGTACACGGTTATTTAGACGTCTACAGTTGTGGTCGCACGCACTTTAGCCAGCCACGTTCATGAGATGTATGTGTTTAGAGGGTAGATTCACCCAACGAGGGTTACCAAGTTCTGTTTTGAGTTCCACTCGTTTTCCACGGGTGCACATGTGTCTGCATAGTTTGCGTTCCATGTGATTATAGCATGTACATATTCTCTTTCATGCGTTATGATTGACGTTTATAGTTTATGACCAGAACAATAAACACCAAACCTTTAAAGTATTCATCCAACATTATCAATAAATAAAAAAGGTATTTCATGGTTTCTCTGTGATAAAAGCCTTTTTTTCCGAAATCAAACGATGTGGGAACTATCAAAGATACGTTTAATGTGGGGCAGGAAGCTTATATAATGTCCCGGTTATATTATAAACAATAAAATGCTTCAATATAATATCGAAATTGTCAATGAAATTGCCATGTTGTTTCTGCATCAAAGAATATTCGCTTAAATTATACAGATGTTAACACTGTTATGAGCGGCCGAGATTGGATGGGCTCCTGGTGGGTATTTCCTACCTGACACCTCCGCTGGGTCCAATAATAACATCGAAATGAACCTGGTTAACCGACAATTGTGATCCCTCTGTTTTTATTATCACCTATTTAGTTGTATAGCTACACACACTGACACGTATCAGACACTATTCTTCGCGAAAAGAACAGCCGATTTGCCCATAAATGCCTTAATGTGCTTGTTTATAGCTTGTCGGCCTTTTTGAATAAATTTTTCTAAACATTTCACGGTTTCCTAACTTTGATCGGGCAACATTTGCTCTTCAGAGTTTCACTAAGCTTTTCGTTTATATGCTTTGGGTGGTTTATACAAACGCAATGTAACCATGTGTTGTTGCAAGACAATGAATGACCGTGTTCATTTACAGAAATATGTAACAGTTGCGTCTGGTCGTAAAAAGAACAAAGCAGTATGGAATAGAAGCAATAGTGAAAGAACAAATGATCTAAAACCACTCCGTTTGAATAAAACACGTGAAGTTTATTTCTTTTACATACTGTACCATGATTAAGGACTATAAAAATATGTGCTCTGAAGAGTTTTATGTACATCGGAACTGTGTTTAAGCATGCGCGGCTATTAGTTTATTTGTCTTTGAGCGATACTCTGGCCGTGGAAATGTGTGTTCTTAAAAAGTAGTAAAATTGTTATGGATGGTTAAGAGTGATATTAAGCCTAGCGGAATATAACACAATTTACATTGATATATTTGACTTAATATCACACATCATATCGTTCATTATTCGCACTGATATGGTCCGAGGCAAACCTATCTTGCTCCTGCAAGATTGTGTTGATATGATACCGTGTGCTCGTGTGTTCAATACAGTTAAAGTTATATCTGACACTGAACGAATAGTTTACCATTCAGGATATATTTACGCTACGAATTACTACGAATATTAGATTAAAAATTAGATTTAACGCTGGAGGTTTACATCTGATTTCAACTTGATGATCGCAACCTGTGTTTAAATATTCTGGACGAGTAACCTTACCCTGTTAATCGGAGAAGTTTTTATTTGAGACTTCTCGTTTCACAGGGTATATTTACTTACCAGAGCTTCTCGTCGAACACAACCATACTTGCAGTGGAAGAGAACCTATTCAGGAGTTTGGAAGACCGTGCGACACACAGATGAGGGCTGCCATATTGACAACACGGCGCTTAGTGGATGAAACCGAAAGCGGAAGTAAACTGTATGGTAACACTAAATAAATGAATACGTGAAACTTTTAACATTTGTGATAAAGATGGTGTCTTTTTTTATTGTTTCTTCTAAATCTATAATGATTGGATATATATCTAAATGTTGTTACGGACAAAGGTATATTAAAAATAAATGTGTGTAAAACAGTATACGTTTTGTTGAAATTTTAGAATAAGTTTGTATATAAATACTAAGTGTAGTGTGTTTGAATCTTGAAACACATCACTTACTGTTATCATATTTAGAGGGCTAAATATTTCAAAATGGCATGCATGGGTGCACACGTATCTCTTTAACAAGATACAAACAGAAAGGTTACTGATAGATTTATGGCTCTTAATAGTCGCTGAGGCCACACATCTGGTGAAATATACATGCTTACAGTAATACATACGTGTGTATGCTAAACAAAAACAATATCCCTTAGGGCAAAAAAACTTCTCCTTGATCTATAGAATGAGTGTTCACTATTTGGAAAGTAATAATTTATATGCAGGACGACCTTTCTCGGACGTATTAGTATGGATTGATGCGACTGTTTACGATGACGATGACCAGTTAAGTTATTGTTCGACGATGATTGAAATTAGAAGCTCAAATTAACGCTTGAAATATGATGAAATATAGCCACAAGAGCCAACACGAAAGTTGTGTGAATAATATTTAGTGTGTGATAGGGTGTTAACCTACCAATAATTAGGGTATATAATATATAATATAAATCATATATATACAAGAAACACACACATAACGTCAACAACAATCCCAGTGTAGTCGCAATGCATTCATTTTACAAGACCAACTGATAAGTGTAAACACAAATATGTATAACATACCACGTTGTTTTGCTTATTTTTTCTACATAAGTTTATTGCTGGCATTTATATCTAAAGTAGCTATTTATGGTTTGGTTTAATACCTACCTTTAAGCTTGTGCCTTGCAACAGTGTTTATCTTGCATGTCACTTTGGCTTTGGTACGTTAAACATATGGTGTCTTGTTTGTTTTGAGATGAGCAGAACGTAATTTAATTATCTATTCTATTTCCGTGCACAATCCATTTTTTGTAGAACTGGCGAGAATCTTTATTTCTCAAAAAATATAAATGTTATCTGTATATTAAGTAGTGGATTAGTTCTTGCAACTTGTATCTTTATTTCCCCATATTTCCAGTGCCAGTCTGTATTTTTCGCTATTGTTTGGTTTAAGCATATGTATTCGTTCATTATGTACAGTACATATCTATTGTATAGCTATACAAACGAAAATTGATTTAATCGGAAGCTTAAAGCTATTGTTTACATATGTTTCATGTTTTAATTTTATTTATTTTATCCTCATGGTATATAGAGGTAATTATAGTCTAGTCTAGTTACCTTGTTAAATATATTCATTATTATTTGTATTATTATTATTATTATAACATGGTGAGCTATATGAAGTCGCTTATAGGTTTATTCGAAGAAATGAAGTAGTAAGTAATATATATCTATATATAATATTATATATCGTTTTATTCTTTTAATTGGTGAGTAAATATTATTGAATGCTCTATAAAAAATATATCAAAACACATATATTAGAATCAACCCGTGTCACAACTTCTGTTAACTAATTACATGTATACTCATATGTTATGGTAAATGATCTGAATTAATAAAGAATAATTGAATTGAATATAACTGAACTGATTGAACTTAATTATAATCATACACATTATAATCAGAACATTATGCTATGAAAATTGTAAACGATATAAGTTCGTGTTATGTAGAAAATAGCAGGTTTTTGGCCAAAATGAAATAAAACGTATTCTACCGAATCTTTCCTGGAGAAAATATAACTGCACGTCTAAAGGAAGAAGAAATCTTTATTAAATATATTATATAATACTATTAATTATGTGTCGATTGGTAATACAGATAGAGTTAAAGAGATACGTGAATTCGCCTAGACATTCTAACTATTATATTGAATTCTAAGTTTCCAAGATTTATTAATTTCAAATTTCAGATTGCATGTTTGCAATAAAAAAGTTTAAACGATTGCAAAGCAAGTTCTAACAACTTATATTAATCACTCCCGTCGGCGCGGATGAAAGCGTAAATGTGGTCACTCATGTGGGAGGAAACCGGAGTACCCGGAGAAAATCCACCTGTCCGATCTGGCGACCACCGTACCATCGCGCATACTTCCCGGTCCAAGGATCGAACCCGGGTTGCATTGGTGAGAAGCGAGCACGCTAACAACTGCTAACTACTGTTTACAATAACATGAGACATTCAAAATATAACAGCCATAAGATATACACAAATCATGGAAACGGAACAGAACTTTATTTCCTCCTCTGGGGGAGAGTTTCATACATATACATTGTAGAACAAAATAGCATACACTACACAATGCATATATAATTACCTGAAACATATAACTTGCATGCTGGCTGTCCAATTTCACAGACGGACCTGTAGTCCAGTGGTAACACGCTGGACTGGTAATCAATGGATCGCAGAATCGATCCCCCGTCTGACCCTAATACAATTAACAGTCTTTCAGATGGGACGAGATCTCATGTCGGTGCTTTACACCGTGCACGTAAATGAACCAGCGGAGACTCTGAAATGGGTCTCTGTCTGTATCATTGCACTATCCTCCAAAAATCTAAAAATACCAATCTCTTCAGGAGGCGTCGCTCATATGGGCAACCGGTAGCGACGATAAATAAAAGTAAAACACACCCAGTGTGTCAAAACGAATGTTTATTTAAAACATTATCTTCACATGTCTACAGTATATACTAATGGGACACGACAGCACATTGTAAAACACAATAAATAGTGTGTACATGCAGCATGTCTGACACAACCATTGAAAGTTATTAGTATTGTAATTCAATTTTATTATCAGTTAGTTAGAACACCTCTCACTTCCTGTTCTAGCCCACCATAACTGACGTTATATGTTCATATAAGACGAGGTGCATTATATGTATATATCTATTTTATACATTGCAAATATTGTGGAAGTCGTGATAGCGCAGTGGATGCGCGTTCGCTTCAGGTGCGAAAGGTCCGGAGTTTGAGCACCGCTGGAGCCGTTACGAGTGTGCCCTTAGGCAAGGCATTTACATTCCACGTTGCCTCTTCTCTCTCCCTCGTGGCGATGGATTCCACTAGGAATGAGGTCTCTAGAGTGATTAATATAAGTTGAAATAACTTGTTTCGCAATCGAGCTAAAATAAATTTTGTATAAATTAACTATTATATTAAATTCAATTTTATCTCCAGCAACGCGAGAACACCGCATAATCCCGTTCCACCCGACCATATTGACGTTGATATTTGTAATATATCTTGATTTATAACGTGCAGTGTATGTATTCAATTCAATTCATCGTGTAATTGGGGGAATTGATATTGTTTCGGAAAGGGGCCTGGGGCTGCTTGTGGTTCCTGATTCGTGTGACTTCATGAGGTGTTTGTGTTTTTTTATATATAACATAGTTTATATGAGTTATTTTATTGGTCTCTTATATTTCTGTTAAGAAAGGCATACTGCACTTTTATTGTGTTATCATAGTTGTTGTATATGCGGTACACGTGATAACATATACACATATATGAATTGCATCTGGAACAAAACATTCTTACATTAGCACGACATTCAGGCGATATATCGCAGACACATTTAAAGTTTATTTATTTTACAACGATTGCGAAACAAGTTCTAACAACCTTACATTAATCACGCTCGTTGGCGCGAATGAAAGCGTAAATGTGGTCATGCGTGTGGGAGGAAACCGGTGTACCCGAAAAACCACTTGTTATATCTGACGACCACCGTACCATTTCACATACTTCCTGGTCCGAGGATCGAACCCGGATTGCATTGGTGAAAAGCGAGCCCGCTAACCACTGCGCTAATCGGACAACCAAATAGTATTGTACGAAATACGCTTGTGTTTTACATTTATTTAGCTACCGGTTACCCATATGAGCGACGCCTCCTGAATAGATTAGTCATTTTAGATTTGTGGAGGATAGTGCAATGATACAGACATATACCTATTCCAGAGTCTCCTCTGGTTCTTTTACATTCACGGTGTAAAGCACCGACTCGAGACCTCGGTTTAAAGTTCCATCTGAAAGACTGCTAATGTTATTATGGTCAGACGGGGAATCGAACCTGCGATCCCTGGATTACCGGTCCAAACGAAATACGCATTGTGAATTGACAATATGTGTACACTATCCGCCGTAACAAGTTAATGATAGGATAATACTTATTTAATGTGTACTACATACGTTATTTTATTATATTAAGGTGTTGAAAGTATTTATGAATCAATTTAATATAATCTTGCTTAGCAGTCAAATACCGATGAAGCAATTTACGTGAACACAAAGAACCTACGCAAATGATTTACATATTGCATAATAATTATGTAAATAAATTATGAGTGAATAGCAACCGCGGAATGCGTAACGTTTCATTCACTAGCAGTGTAGCCAGCTAGTTTTTATTTATGTTGTCTTGTGTTAGTTTCTAAGCTTTACTCGGAATACTTGTCTCCCTAATAATAATAATAATGGGTAGGCCATAATAATAATAATGGTTAGGCCAAAATAATAATAATGGTTAGGCCAAACAAATAATAATCAAACTAATAATAATGGGTAGGCCAAACTAATAATAATGGGTAGGCCAAAATAATAATAATGGCTAGGCCAACATAATAATAATGGTTAGGCCAAACTAATAATAATCAAACTAATAATAATGGGTAGGCCAAACTAATAATAATGGGTAGGCCAAAATAATAATAATATGTAGGCCAAAATAATAATAATAATAATGGTTAGGCCAAAATAATAATAATGCACAGGCTAAAATAATAATAATGTGGACAGGCCAACATACTAATATGGACAGGCTACAATTATAATAATGAACAGGCTAAAATAAAGTAATACTATTATAGGTGAATTCATGTATGTAACTTTCATGTATGTTATCGAATTGATCATCATCATCATCGTCATCGTCGTCGTCGTCGTCATCATCATCATCATCATCGTCGTCGTCGTTCGTCGGTCGTCGTCGTCGCCTGAATCAGAAGCGTCAATAATTCACAATCGCAATACATATTTAATACAGAATTATTCATTAATTGCTCTGTATATTTGATTTTAATTATCTATACGTTTTAATTACATACTCTGTAATGAAACATAATATAATCAGGATAATGATTGCTGAATTATTAAACATGGACCACGTGATCGCTCCAAAGCTTAACAAGTTACATATTTCTTTCTTATCATTAATTAACATTTACTTTTCTGCAATGTCTAACAGTATGTTGATACAAATTTATTTTAGCTCGATTGCGAAACAAGTTCTTTCAACTTATATTAATCACTCTCGAGACCTCATTCCTGATGGAATCCATCGCCACGAGGGAGAGAGAAGAGGCAACGTGGAAATTAAATGCCTTGCCTAAGGGCACAATCGTAACGGTTTCAGCGGGGCTCGAACTCCGGACATTTCGCACCTGAAGCGAACGCGCTATCACGACTTCCACACAGTAGTTAGGATGTATGTGTGACTCACCGTCGAGCAGTCCTGAGTTAGAATGTAGAATGTCGGCGAACGAGACACGTTACCAGTCATTATTTGTACATCCCAAAATAATTAAAAATAATAACACTCATAGCAAACATGTGTGACTAGGCAATTGCTTGCTAAGCAATGCATTTCTTTAGATTAATTCAATTTTGAGATATGCATAGATTTATTAGAACATGCAACCCAAGTTAGTAGCAAAACACAAAGACGTGTACTTAATTATGTTAACTTACATAAATTGATTCAAACCCGAAACGCCAAGTGATGTGAAATTGAATGCGATTACGTGTGTTTTATATGAGTTTGCTCACAACGACGCACTTACATGGCATGAGCAATAATAAAACATAAAACTATGCAGCAATACATATCACATGTTTACATAACTCAAACAAACTCATTATTTTTCAGTTCACGTACACTCACAGAAAGTAAGCATTATGCAATAATATTGTATCGCGATTGACGAAGAGTAAACACAAATCGTAGTTACTTCCCTTTAATCAGAAAAACGCGCATGATACGGTTGCGCGCATTACCAGTAAATGATTTTGCGATACTATCTTAGTGAGAAATTATGTGATTACTGTTGGTTGTGAACTGGACGACCCTGAACAAATGTACACTCCCAATTTCATATCTATTAAAGAACTAATTGCTTCTTTGCATTAAATCATATAAAAACGACACGAGATAATCTACGACTGTTCTCGAGGGCCACACAAGCCGGTAACCAAAATGAATAAGCACCACAGAAGTACATATTACAAAGAGAAATTCTTAATTTAAATTTAATGATCGTTTAATTCAGTCTTAGAATAAAACATTTAATAACAGTTAATTTGTTTAGGGTGATTCGGAGCATGATTATTTCATTATACTGCAGTCATTAGTAGATTATTTGCTGGGTATTCATCTCATACAAGGCCCATGCTTTTCTTCTGCATCAATTTCTTTCACTGTTTATGTCATTGCTCTGTTTGCAGATTTACAAAAACGCGAGGCGTTCAGCATATAGTACATACATATTTATATAACTCGATGATTCAATGACACACCGGACCCGAGTCATGTGATATGATATATGCATGGTGCATAACAGTAGTTAATAGTATTCATATAATTTCAATGAGTTTAACAAGAAAGTTGCTGAAAACAAAGTACGTTAAAGAGGATGAACTTATGGCATATTAAATAAGCATTTAGTTATTCAGAAAACTGTTTCTTATAGATATTGCTTCTTTAACATATTTGAATAAGTTACATAATACATTCTTTTAACAGCTGATTTTATCAATTCTAAAAACATATACATACAAAATGGTATTCGTCTTCTATGTCTAATTTAGTACAGCAGTTACAGTGTTACAAGAGACTACTGCTATGGTATCAGTATTGCGTAATTAAGCTGCTAAATCTCTTGTTAAATATGATTGAATTAAAATACATATATTTGAATCACGGAAAAGAAAACGGTATAATTTATTTTTAAAAGATCTACACTATCAGAAAGACAGACAGACAAGTGCTTTATTTCATATCAGGCTATACACATGGCACATAGAACATATTGCATGGTATGACAACATGATGGACATAATGATAATATATTGAAATTTACAATTTCATCGGTGGGCAAAATACCGGTTTTAACAATTTTCAGGTTTTCAACACTTTATTAAATAGTATAATTTATCAGCCTGCATGTACTAAATTAGTATGTTTGTCATGTGAATACAATCAATACAGTGTCTGTTTCATCTAGAATTATCGTAATATAAAAACACATTAGGCGTCCGTTAAGGGAACTATATTGCATATTATTCTTAGGTTAATTCTTAGGTTAAAGTTTACACACATCCAGGTAGGATATATCTATGGTACGAATAAACGAACATCGATAAGAAAATATCTACTTTGAATTGTTTGGAATTGAAAAGGAAACTCAACTCAGCATCTGCATAAATTGGCTAGATATGAGTTCATATAACCGTCTCCGTGGCCCAGTGATTAAGGTGTCCGCCTACGGAGCGGGAGGTCGAAGGTTCGAATCTCGTCAGGGGTTCGTTCTGATATGGCCGGTTGGTGAGCCGCCAGCTAGTTAAATAATGGTTACCGATTGCCTACAAGCCTGGTGCCTGGCATACAAGCATAGGATTCGGGAAGTACTGATGTTCATAAAAAAGAGGTGTCTCATAAGTCAGAAATGACTGGCCCTTTAAATAGGGGTGACACTATAATAAACAAACACTTTACTTTACTATAACGGTTACATATTGACCGAACACTTAAAGTTGTGAGTTTCATTTTAGTAAAACTATTTTAATAACACATATCGACAATCTATTAATAATGTTTCATTAAACAATTTAAACATGACAATTGCCCAGGGGGGGGGAGGGTCACGTCAACACGAGGGTTATGCATTTACTAAGAATTATTCATTATTGTTTAAACTAAACGTATTGTTATTATATACAGTTGTACATGAAATATAATTACGCCAATTCAGATTAACTTTTTGTTTAATTTCACTGGGGAGGGCCAATTACTAATGTTGATAGAACTTGTGGCCCAACCCATTTGCTTTCATGTGCGTGTCAATCTTTGTATTGTTGCATATGTGTATATAATGCAATAACAATATTATTAAACTAAAATTTAATAATTTAAATAAAAAATTAAAAACTTGCATATAGATGAATACATATTTCAATCATGCACATGGGGGTATATTTAGTTATCTGTAGAAGTAGTCCATGACGCTATGTTGAAACATTAAGTTTGCAATAAATGGTCAAGCTGCAGAAAATGTTCATGTTGAAAAGGATGTTGCTCAATAATTATAAAGTTATAAACGTATACTAAATAATAAATATTTATATATTTTACTTCAAGCAATTCCAAAGAATTTTATTAATTAAATTTTATTTACATTATAAAACAGTTTTACTTAACAGGGTACCATGTTCTATCAAAGATATGGATCTAAAAATAAAATAAAGAACACTACAATAAAAATAGACTGTTTAATATGTTATTAACTTCTAAACAAATGAATATAAAGTAATTATAAATATTATATACACAATTTAGCTTATGTTTTGTATTATATGTATTTATTTATTTATTTAGTTTATCTACAAACTACTAGTATTCCTATATGATCTCTGGTTATTTGTATCTGTTCATCCTTTAAGAATCCAAACTGGCCGATACGCAACAAATAGAATACCGAGAGATCAAAGACACTGTAACTGCTGTAATACATTAGACATAGAAGACGAATATCATTTTATATGTATATGTTCATGCTTTAGCAATATACGTAAACAGTACTTACATAAATATTACCATTCTAACCATCGATGTATAAGTATTTAGAATTGATAAAGTCAACTGATAAAAAATGTATATGTAACTTGTCCAAATATGTTAAAGAAGCAATATCCATAAGAAACACGTTGTTGAATAACCAAACTCTTATTTAGTATACTATATGTTCACCCTCTTTACCGTAAATTGTAATCAGTAATATACTGATTAACTTTCTTATTAGAATGATAGAAATTATATTAATATTATTGTACTATTAACTATTGTTATACACCATCCTTACATCACATGACAATAACTATGCATAATATATTGTATACCTTTCGACGATGTACTATGTACAAGTCTTGAAAATAAAAAATCTGTTCTGTTCTGTTCTGTAATCGATTACCTTTAGGTATAATTATCTCAGTAATTATTTTAGTAATTATTTTTAGTAATACGTATGTAAATAATACTCTACGTTCAATGATGCATATTCACGCTATTTAAAACTGTTAACATAAGGTGACTTATAGGCCCGTTGGGCCGGGTGTTAAAATTCACATTATACTGAATATATGTTGTAAATATGTTGGAAAACACAAGTCACTATAATAAACAATTATCTTAGTTAATCATATTTTATTGCCTATATATGTGTTTATTAACTTTATACATAGTATATTGAATATTATAAAACCTATTTACGCCTTTGCTTAGAATATGATTCATACATATATATGACCATATCTGATATAATATATTATTCAGATTTTAAGCACAGTCTTGAAGTGACACTTGGTTTTATGAAATGAATAGTTGCTAAGCACATCCTATCGCCTGACCCTAATAAAATTAACAGTCTTTCAGATGGGACATTAAACCGAGGTAACGTGTCGCTGCTTTACATCGTGAACGTAAAAGAATCAGAGGAGATTCTAGAATGGGTCTCTGTCTGTATCATTACACTATCCTCCAAAAATCTAAAATGACTAATCTCTTCAGGGGAAGGAGGCGTCGCTCATATGGGCAACCGGTAGCGACGATAAATAAACGTAAAATACACACAAACATCCATTCATGAATATTTCTAAATTTCAAAATCACCAATAACTTTATAATTTATCGTTTTCTAAGTTTTGCACAAGGATAAATTTGCAAATGAATTATGGTTTAATTTGTCATTTGGTGATATAATGTCCTAAACGCCACTTAAAAAGTGCAGTGTATGCGAATGTCCCGTTTTTATTATGCCAGCAATATTGATAAAACATTGTTAAATCTTTCAGCGCCGAATAAATTCAGAACATGTTTGTGCAAACAACATAGATCCAGATCAGGATCTATGTAGTTTGTTATTCCGACATGTGCTTCAGCTACACTCTGACCATATAGCACACTCTGTACTGTCTGATGATTGAGCTTATTTACCCTCGCCTCCGGCGAACCATGTGGGCGAGCGGGAAACCCTGTTCTGTCTGATCAGGTTCTCGACATTTGCGGTGAAAGAGTTAACGTGATGTACGCACCTTAGTTACATTGTTGTTATGATTTGCTGTCCGATTAGCGCAGTGGTTAGCGCGCTCGCTTCTCATCAATGCAACCCGGGTTCGATCCTCGGACCGGGAAATATGTGAGATGGTACGGTGGTCGCCATATCGGACAGGTGGGTTTTCTCCGGGTACTCCAGTTTCATCCCACACAAATGACCACATATACGCTTTCATCTGCGCCAACGTGAGTGATTAATATAAGTTGTTAGAACCTGCTTCGCAATCGTTGTAAAATAAGTATAGTTTAAACTCAAGGAGAAACGGAATTGCGAAGAGAGCTGAACAAATAAACATCATCTATCCTAGTCAAAATAAAATGATATATTCTTGAACAATGTTCAAGTACATTAAACAATGTTTAAAATATTTGAATCACGGTAAATATGTCCCAATAAAATATTTCTCGCAACTTTGTACGAGTCTAAATACGGGAACACTGCGACGTCCTGACTGACCTTGTGGCGTCAACTAATAAAACACAGAAATCAATGACAGCCTTCGATGTGTCCCATATAATCCAGGGCCAACGGTTATAAACAAGTTATCAAGCCTCCAACTCGAGGTCAAGGGTTGTGATTGGTTCAGTTTGTGATTTGCTCTTGGCTGAACCAATCCGAATGCTTGATACTGAGTTTGAGATTGAAGACCAGTTTTATGACGTCCAGACAAGGACCGGAGTTACGTTTCCGTCAACAGATCAACATCACGCTATTTACAAACACAAACACAAAACAATGAAGATAATATTAACCGGGCCTAAGACACACATGATGGTGCTAACTCTCACTGATATACAGTCAAACATGTGTTAGCGGTCACCTCTATTAAACAGTCAACCTTCATTAAGAAGCCATTTTCAGATTCCCAATATGTTACTTTGTTACACACGTGACCTCTATAAAGCAGCCACCTGTGCTAAGCTACCATTTTGTGATTCCCATGACTGGCTGCTTAAGACAGGTTTGACTGATCTTGCTAACAGGGATACAGGAATGGCCCAAACAGGATTCCGTAAAGTGCACAACTTGATAAACCGTACTATTAGCAGTTACTGGCAACTTTTAACTATTTGCATGCTGGGTAAAATAATGGCTATAAATAGTTAATATATTTGTCGCAGACGACAATTTATTAATGTGGTTTTCGTATTTGCAACTGAAAACTCTGGAAATATGTCATGCAATTTCATTTATATATTTAGATATATATTTATATATATGTTTATATATTTAGATATATATTTATATATTTAGATACATATTTAGAATTGTGTCGTTACGTAGTGCAATTACATGACGTATTTGGCTGGCGTGCAAATCGTTAATAACTATTCAGTTCAGTCAATGGTACTCCACCATAGCAATGGTCGTCTGCCAGAGATCAAATGCATCAAAAGCAGGTTGCACCAAATGCACCAATTCCAGAGGAAAGATTGGCATTTCTTAGACATACATTAGATCAATGAAGTAAGCTTATAAATAGACTAAAGTAGTTCAATACATAGAGGGAATTACTTTGTTATCGACTTTCAGCCAGCATGTAATTATAGTACAGCGGCTACGGCCTAAACATCCCAAGAATCGTGCACAATTTCGTACATGCATTGCACGTAGCATACGGCTAGCTTAACATGTATAGATTCATATCAAAGTTGGTACCCAACGTCATCGACATGGTAATGTTCATGCTTTTGTCAAATGTTGCAAGATTATTTCCCTCTACCGCTGTATTATTAGTGGTGTATTACCCTAGAGCGCTGTGTCGTCACATCTATTATATTATAGTTCATCGTGCACACTTGACAAAAACATGACATTTAGGTGTGTTGTGTTTGTTTGTTGTGTGTGGTTGTTTGTTTTGTTGTTGGTTTTTTTGTGTTTTTGTGGTATATTACCCTAGAGCGCTGTGTCGTCACATCTATTATAGTATAGTTCATCGTGCACACTTGACAAAAACATGACATTTATCAAACGTGTAGATACACATGTGTATACATACTCTTACCATACGTTGTACACAACGCCATCGACATGGTAATGTTCATGCTTTTGTCAAATGTTGCAAGATTGTTTCTCTCTACCACTGTATTATTAGTGGTGTATTACCCTAGAGCGCTGTGTCATCACCTCTATTATATTATAATTCATCGTGCACACTTGACAAAAACATGACATTTAGCAAACGTGTAGATAAACATGTTATACTCATATCATACTTTGTACACAGCGCCATCGACATGGTAATGTTCATGCTTTTGCCAACTTGTGCACGATGTTTTCCTTACCCACTGTACTATTAATAGTATATTACACTAGAAAGCAGGGCCTCATCTATTACCGCAACGTTCTTGCTCAATGTTCCGTATCAACACAGTTGTCACTTTGAGGATTATGCATACAGAAGCAATGCGGAATACAACGGCATGATAGTACCACAGACGGACTTCCTCCATAGCCATTGCTACCATGACTCTACCAAAGATGACATTGCCTGGGATCTTCGAAATTGATCTACTTTACTTTGCAAATTCGGACATGTTTTTCGGACTTTGTAAATTAAATATGCACACACTATGTTGCTTTGTAAACAAATAATGGTTGTAAGTCTGGAATACTTACACCCGATATAGCAGAGTAAGATCAGACCCAACTTCTTCTCAAACGGGCAAGTAACTCTTGAGATAACTGTACTATAAAACAAAAATGTCCGAATATTTACAATGCAACTTATGTTATATTCTGTTGGCGCGGCTCCAATTAGAGCAACATATGGTTCACACAAGGCGGTAGTGCGATGTGATCGCTTGTATCAGCACAACTAGTGATCGTATCGCTTCTCAACAATGCAACCCCGGTTCGATCCTCGGACCGGGACATATGTGAGAAGTTACGGTGATCGCCGGATCGGACAGGTGGGTTTTCTCCGGGTACTCCGGTTTCCTCCCACACGAATGACCACATTTACGCTTTCATCCGTGCCAGCGAGAGTGATTAATATAAGTTGTTAAAACTTGCTTCGCAATCGCTGTAAAATAAATCAAGTTTAAACTTATAATCGTATCGGACCACGTTGTCGGACTGTTTCAGTTTTGACAACGAACTGAAGTTGACAAGAAAGTTCTATCACATATTGTTCGGGCACAACGATTCGTGATGATCACATGTACCGTCTGCATGGCTTAGTGGTTAATGCATTCGCCTACGGAGCGGGGGTCGAATGTTCTAATCTAGCCAGCTGTACGTTCTGTAGCCATCTGTACGGTTTGTGAGCCGCCAGCTAGTTAAATAATGGTTACCGATTGCCTATCAATCTGGCCCCTGGCATACAATCATAGGATTCGGGAAGTACTGATGTTCATAAAAAGAGATGTTTCATAAGTCAGAAAAGGCTTGCTCTTTAAATATGGGTGGCACTATATATAATAAACAAACACTTTACTTTACTTTTATATGAGTGGCTGTGTGACCAACCAAAAACTAATAAATGTTATGGTTTGATTTATGATATATTATGTGCAGATTAACCTGTCGATTAGGGTCAACGAATATTCATAAGGCATGTCATGTTGTTGCAAAATAAGTATCTGTTGAATAATGGTTCGCAATTCTTTCTAAAAACAAAATATATATCATCAAATTGAATGTTCATAAAACAAAACAAGTGAAAACAACCGTATCAAACGGTCCAGCTGGATGACCCACCTTTATGAACGTAATACTACGACCATTAACGTCTACATCGTGCATGTCGTACACAATAATCAACATGTAGACGTTAGTGGTCGCAGGTAGAACCACCGACCTTATGCAAGCCGGCTGGATAGCTCCCTCACGAAATTATTCGACACCACACTGGGATTCGAACAAGCAGCGACGAGGGGCAAGTGATTTGAAGTCAACGACATAAGCTATACTTGCGTTGTCAACATAATACTATGCGTATGAATATAAGTGTACACGTCGCCGTTCTGCAGTAGATGTACCCATAACACGTGTAGCCCCCAGTTTTATTAAAAATAGTGACTCATAATTATTGTGTGAGTTTTATTAGATTATAGTCCGATAAGAGTTGCTTTCGTAATAAGAAACTGAATAGACAATAAAATGAAACTTAATGGAGATTTGATGAGCTTCAAATTGCTTTTATAATCTGTCATAACGATTAATTGAGAACTACAATGTAGTTGCAAAGTGACAGTTAAATTTCCCAGCAGGTACTTCCGTTTGTCTCAGAGTAATTTACGTGGTATGAATACGTGTGTGTGTTTTACGTTTATTTATCGTCGCTACCGGTAGCCGAAATGAGCGACGCATCCTGAAGGGATTAGTCATTTTAGATTGTTGGAGGATAGTGCAATGATACAGACAGAGACCCAATCCGCAATCTCCTCTAGCTCTTGTACGTGCAAGGTGTACAGCACCGACACGAGATCTCGGTTTAATGTCCCACCTGAAAGACTGTTAATTTTATTAGTGTCAGTCGGGGGATCGAACCTGCGGTCCGTGGATTACCAACCCATCGTGGTGACCACTGGACTACATATCCGTCTGAATACGTGCCCAGACCTGGAGGTTATAAAACTGTTCTCAAATTTCAAACTCAAAGCTCCAGTTGGTTGATTATGAGATTTACACTCAGCTGAACCAATCAGAAGCTTGCGACTGAGTTTGTGATTGCAAAACAGTTGTTTAACCTCCATGCATCTTTATACTCGTTGTTTCTCTCTTAAGTTTGCGACAAGAATATCTTACCCTCATCTCCTACAAATATCATACGGGGAACGCCTGAGCGGTCCCAAGTGTACATGTTATCTATAGGCGGTACGCATTTTTTGCAACACCAACAACAACAACAACATTTTATTTAAGTCAGTTATGCAAGCCAGCTTCATCATTTGAAGGGATTCGGCACCCCAGTGGTATTAGTGGCAAATGATCTCAAGTCAACGATCTTAATCCCTCGGCAACAGAGCCCGCCCAAGCATGTTCTTGTCGTGATTAGGAACGACCATTATAAAATATATGTTGATGTCTGTTTATACATAGTTAAACACTGGCAACAAAATGGCGGCATACCATGATACAATTTCTGAAGATTAATCATTAGATGTTTTATATTATCGTGTGCTTCAAGAATTAACCTTCAAAGGCGATCTAAGCCACTATATTTTGCCACTTGTGTTTTATTACTAACTGAGCATCTGCATAACCCCAATTGATAGGACCACCAATTAAGAATTACAAATTACAGTATTGTAAGACAAGTGTTATTTATGCTCTAGATGGAAATGATTTACGCTCGTGCAGAATTGTTTATTCTGGCGCAGTTTTACTACATTTTATAACACATGGAAGCAAACATACATCATTGTTACAAGCAAAGCCTTCTAAAACACGAGCTCCGCGTTAGCGAGAGACTTTACCACGTCACATTAGGAAATCACGTGGTGTAGACGGAAACGAGGTATTGAACAATCGTTTTATCTGAACTAGAAATTTATGAGAGACATTGCTATTTTTTCTATTACCTCCCTTGATTGATAAAGTCAGCTTTATCTCGAAATATATACATGTATTGTCAATTTTACTTGTAATCCTTTGTAGTTCAGTGGTTAACACGTTGGATTTGTAATCCAGTGATCACATGTTCGATCCACCGTATGACCATAATAAAATTAACAGTCTTTCAGATGGGACTTTAATCCGAGGTCTGGTGTCGGTGCTTTACACCGTGCACGCAAAAGAATCAGAGGAAACTCTGGAATGAGTCTCTGTTTGTATCATTGCACTATCCTCCAAAAATCTAAAATGACTAATCTCTTCAGGAGGCGTCGCTCATATGGTCAACCGGTAGCGACGATAAATAAACGTAAAACATAAATCCTTTGTTTTACTGTTGTTTTCTAACCAGATGTTGCGGTAGGATACATGTAATTGTATCAAAATCATGTTAATGGACTGATAACAAAGTTGTACAGTCAAGACTCCATTGGATATCTGACGAGATACACATTCATTAAGAGTACAAATCTTAAGCATTCACGGACAATAACTGATTAATGTTTTTCGTTACATTGATTTCATATTAGATGTATATGTACATTCATAATGAACCAGGGTTTCAAGTGCGAAAGTCCCGGGGTTCGAGCTCCGCTAGAGCCATTACGACTGTGCACTAAGGCAACGCATTTAAATTCCACGACGCCTCTTATTTCTCCCTCGTGGCGACGGAGTCCATCAGGTATGAGGTCTCGGGAGTGATAAATATATGTTGCAAGGGCTTGTTTCGCAATCGAGCTCAAATAAATGTGTGTAAAGTAACCAGTATCATATGATCACAATAGTGTCGCAATAAAACCGCATCAATTTAATAAACAAACAATATCGAGTTTTACTCAACTAAGTTAGTTTACGACATCTGTTATAATTAATTTCGGGGGATATGATTGAAATTATGTGTCGAATAATAATAATAATAATAATAATATAGACTTTATTTAACGATCAAATCAGGAATGAAGTATCGAGAGTGATTAATATAAGTTGAAAGAACTTGTTTCGCAATCGAGCTAAAATAAATTTGTATAAACTAAACGATCGAACTCACTTGGACAATTATGTCAATCATCCCTGAGACCCTCAACAAATTACAACATGAAATAGTACAATAAAACATTTAAAGCACGGAGCTGACATAGCAACTGTATTCTGGGAAGAAGGATTTATATGATGGCGGATCTGTAGTCCAGTGGTAACACGCTGGACTGGTAATCCAGGGATCGCAGGTTCGATCCCCCGTCTGTCTCTAATAAAATAAACCGTCTTTCAGATGGGACGTTAAACCGAGGTCTCGTCGCTACCTGTTGCCCATATGAGCGACGCCCCCTGAATAGATTAGTCATTTTAGATTGTTGGAGGATAGTGCAATGATACAGACAGAGACCCATTCCAGAGTCTCCTCTGGTTCCTTAACGTGCACGATGTAAAGCACCGACATGATACCTCGGTTTAACGTCCCATCTGAAAGACAACTTGTTGCCGAGACGACTGTCAATATTTATATCTACCAAGGATACAAGGCTAATGGCCGCTGTGTACAACTGTATCTACAGCCACACCTGCTCGAAATACCACTTGTATTAAGAGACCAGTTGTATTAAGAGACCATTTGTATTAAGAGACCATTTGTATTAAAGATTAGTTGTAATAAGAGACCATTTGTATTAAGACACCATTTGTATTAAGAGACCAGTTGTATTAAGAGACCATTTGTATTAAGAGACCAGTTGTATTAAGAGACCTGTTGTATTAAGAGACCATTTGTATTAAGAGACCATTTGTATTAAGAGAACAGTTGTATTAAAGAACAGTTGTATTAAGAGACCATTTGTATTAAGAGACCATTTATATTAAGAGAACAGTTGTATTAAGAGACCATTTGTATTAAGAGACCAGTTGTATTGAGAGACCAGTTGTATTAAGAGACCATTTGTATTAAGAGACCAATGGTATTAAGAGACCAGTTGTAATGCAAATGGTCTCTTAATACAAATGGTCTCTTAATACAACTGGTCTCTTAATACAACTGGTCTCTTAATACAAATGGTCTCTTAATACAAATGGTCTCTTAATACAATTTGCTATAAGCATATGACTATGTTTTATGCAATAAATTATTGTTGTTGTATTAAGAGACCACTTGTATTAAGAGACCGTTTGTATTAAGAGACCAGTTGTATTAATAGACCATTTGTATTAAGAGACCACTTGTATTAAGAGACCAATTGTATTAAGAGACCAGTTGTATTAAGAGACCACTTGTATTAAGAGACCACTTGTATTAAGATACCATTTGTATTAAGAGACCACTTGTATTAAGAGACCAGTTGTATTAAGAGACCAATTGTATTAAGAGACCAGTTGTATTGAGAGACCAGTTGTATTAAGAGACCATTTGTATTAAGAGACTGGTATTAAGAGACCAGTTGAATGCAAGGTCTCTAATACAAATGGTCTCTTAATACAACTGGTCTCTTAATACAACTGGTCTCTTAATACAAATGGTCTCTTAATACAAATGGTCTCTTAATACAATTTGCTATAAGCATATGACTATGTTTTATGCAATAAATTATTGTTGTTGTATTAAGAGACCACTTGTATTAAGAGACCGTTTGTATTAAGAGACCAGTTGTATTAATAGACCATTTGTATTAAGAGACCACTTGTATTAAGAGACCAATTGTATTAAGAGACCAGTTGTATTAAGAGACCACTTGTATTAAGAGACCACTTGTATTAAGATACCATTTGTATTAAGAGACACTTGTATTAAGAGACCAGTTGTATTAAGAGACCAATTGTATTAAGAGACCACTTGTATTAAGATACTATTTGTATTAAGAGACCAGTTGTATTAAGAACCATTTGTATTAAGAGACAGGTTGTATTAAGAGACCATTTGTATTAAGAGACCAGTTGTATTAAGAGACCATTTGCATTAAGAGACCACTTGTATTAAGAGACCATTTGTATTAAGAGACCTTGTATTAAGAGACCATTGTATTAAAGACCATTTGTATTAAGAGACCATTTGTATTAAGAGACCATTGTATTAAGAGACCATTTGTATTAAGAGACCATTTGTATTAAGAGACCAGTTGTATTAAGAGACCATTGTATTAAGAGACCAGTTGTATTGAGAGCAGTTTATTAAGGACCATTTGTATTAAGAGACCAATGGTATTAAGAGACCAGTTGTAATGCAATGGTCTCTTAATACAATGGTCTCTTAATACAACTGGTCTCTTAATACAACTGGTCTCTTATACAAATGGTCTCTTAATACATGGTCTCTTAATACAATTTGCTATAAGCATATGACTATGTTTTATGCAATAAATTATTGTTGTTGTATTAAGAGACCACTTGTATTAAGAGACCGTTTGTATTAAGAGACCAGTTGTATTAATAGACCATTGTATTAAGAGACCACTTGTATTAAGAGACCAATTGTATTAAAGACAGTTGTATAAGAGACCACTTGTATTAAGAGACCACTTGTATTAAGATACCATTTGTATTAAGAGAACACTTGTATTAAGAGACCAGTTGTATTAAGAGACCAATTGTATTAAGAGACCACTTGTATTAAGACTTGTATTAGATACTATTTGTATTAAGAGACCAGTTGTATTAAGAGACCATTTGTATTAAGAGACAGGTTGTATTAAGAGACCATTTGTATTAAGAGACCAGTTGTATTAAGAGACCATTTGCATTAAGAGACCACTTGTATTAAGAGACCATTTGTATTAAGAGACCAGTTGTATTAAGAGACCATTTGTATTAAGAGACCATTTGTATTAAGATACCATTTTTATTAAGAGACCATTTGTATTAAGAGACCATTTGTATTAAGAGACCATTTGTATTAAGAGACCACTTTTTCGATTGCAGTTTATGTTGTTAAGAAACAAATTAGCCTGTATTAAGAGACCATTCATGCTTAGAGACCGCTTTTTATCCTTTATGTTCATGGTCTATTAATGCCAGTTTGACTGTACAGTCAAACATGTCTTAAGCAGCCATCCAAATGAATCACAGAAAGTGACAGCTTAGCCCAGGCGGGTGCTTAATAAAGGTCAACTGTATAACAGAGTAACATATTTGAAACCTGGAAGGTGGCTGCCTAATACAGGTTGGCTGATTAATGAAGGTGTTCATTAACACAGGTTTGACTGTATCCAGAATGCGACAGTATAGTGGTATGTATGAACCGAGTCAATCATGCTTGTCTGTATGAACCGAGTCAATCATGCTTGTCTGTATGAACCGAGTCAATATGCGTGTCTGTATGAACCGAGTCAATCATGCTTGTCTGTATGAACCGAGTCATGCGTGTCTGTATGAACCGAGTCAATCATGCTTGTCTGTATGAACCGAGTAAATCATGCTTGTCTGTATGAACCGAGTCAATCATGCTTTTGTTGTGTTGGGTTTGTTCACTGTATGAACAGAGTCAATCATGCTTGTCTGTATGAACCGAGTCAATCATGCTTGTCTGTATGAACCGAGTCAATCATGCGTGTCTGTATGAACCGAGTCAATAATGCTTGTCTGTATGAACCGAGTCAATCATGCTTGTCTGTATGAACCGAGTCAATCATGCTTGTCTGTATGAACCGAGTCAATCATGCTTGTCTGTATGAACCGAGTCAATCATGATTTGTTGGGTTTGTTCACTGTATGAACCGAGTCAATCATGCTTGTCTGTATGAACCGAGTCAATCATGCTTGTCTGTATGAACCGAGTCAATCATGCTTGTCTGTATGAACCGAGTCAATCATGCTTGTCTGTATGAACCGAGTCAATCATGCTTGTCTGTATGAACCGAGTCAATCATGCTTGTCTGTATGAACCGAGTCAATCATGCTTGTCTGTATGAACCGAGTCAATCATGCTTCACTGTATGAACCGAGTCAATCATGCTTGTCTGTATGAACCGAGTCAATCATGCTTGTCTGTATGAACCGAGTCAATCATGCTTGTCTGTATGAACCGAGTCAATCATGCTTGTCTGTATGAACCGAGTCAACCATGCGTGTCTGTATGAACCGAGTCAATCATGCTTGTCTGTATGAACCGAGTCAATCATGCGTGTCTGTATGAACCGAGTCAATCATGCGTGTCTGTATGAACCGAGTCAATCATGCTTGTCTGTATGAACCGAGTCAATCATGCTTGTCTGTATGAACCGAGTCAATCATGCTTTGGTGTTGTCTGTATGAACCGAGTCAATCATGCTTGTCTGTATGAACCGAGTCAATCATGCTTGTCTGTATGAACCGAGTCAATCATGCTTGTCTGTATGAACCGAGTCAACATGCTGTCTGTATGAACCGAGTCAATCATGCTTCCGAGTCAATATGCTTGTCTGTATGACCGAGTCAACCATGCGTGTCTGTATGAACCGAGTCAATCATGCTTGTCTGTATGAACCGAGTCAATCATGCGTGTCTGTATGAACTGAGTCAATCATGCGTGTCTGTATGAACCGAGTCAATCATGCTTGTCTGTATGAACCGAGTCAATCATGCTTGTCTGTATGAACCGAGTCAATCATGCTTGTCTGTATGAACCGAGTCAATCATGCTTGTCTGTATGAACCGAGTCAATCATGCTTGTCTGTATGAACCGAGTCAATCATGATTGTCTGTATGAACAGAGTCAATCATGCGTGTCTGTATTAGTGTAAACATATTACATTCAGCTCATAATAATGGTTATGGCTTTCACTACGAAGCGGTAGGTCGAATGTTCGAAACTCGTATGGGGTTCATTCTGATATACCGGTTGGTGATCCGCCAGCTAGTTAACCACCGGTTGCTGATTGCCTATCATTCCTGTGCCGTCTGATCTGGCTCTATGCTGTTTGCAAAAATGACTTTTGTTGTGATTGGCAAGTTAATGGTTAAACATTTGCTTGATTTCCAATCGAGTTCCATTCATTTGATGTATATATTTGTCTATGTAAAAGTGTGTGTTTATTATGGTGTCACCCCTATTGAAAGGGCCAGCCATTTCTGACTTATGAGACACATCTTATCAACAGTAGAATATCTTCATCGTTTTCAAATTTAGCTGTTCAGAGTATCACATTTTATACTGGGAGGTCATAATGTTTGAGACTGTCTGAAGTGTAAGCCAATCAACACAGAATTTCTGTGTATAAAAATTGCAAATTTAGGGCAACACAATAAAAAAAGTGATATTCCGATTCAATGGCATTTCAGGAACACAGTTTACACATGCGGTTTGTTAATCTAGCACAGACTGGCTGTACTAGTATCAAATATGTACACATGCCATGGTATATTAATCAGTATCAATCTAAATATCATAACAGATAGGATGAGAATCTCCTACACACGTGCAACTACAATGCACGATAAACACGAATTGAATATGTAAGCTTTACTCACGGAGTATCACTTTAGTTTAAACATTATTTATTTCAGAATTTGTACATGTAATCAAGAAATGAACATTTTACATATAATTTAACAGCAGTAGACTTAAATGGATTAGAACGAAAGAAAACTTATATAGTTCTTCTCCCTATCAATTGATTGATATACAATATGCAGGAAAATAATAAATATAACCATGAAAATACGTGAACTCTATTCTAGTATCACTTTGAGCAGCAAGATCTCAGATGTTACTAAAATGGGGAGTTAGAATGTTTATTCCAGAATAACATAAACAAACTGTGGGACCAATATATAGTCGTGTGGTTCTATGTGTGTAGCAGACAACACGTGTTTTTAAACGTTCATCGAAGTGGGAATAGCCATGATATAATTATGATCTAAAAATAATTGTCTTTATTATAATCAAAATTTGTTACGTTATGCCACATTTTCTTCCCAAATAAATCTTTCTTTACTTCAATATGTTGTTATTCTGGAAAAGGGGTAACAGAAATAAAACAAAAACACAAAACGCGAAACAAGCAAATTATCGATTATTTTTCCATGATAATATTTGCAAAATCAGCATAAAAACGTGCCATGATATTGGACGCAACCGTTCACCACAAGGCACTGTAAAAATATGTATCATATGCATATACATTGCAATTGAAGACAACATGCAATAATAGAGAAATGTTAAAACTGTGCTACACTTTAACAAATACGTTTATATATTATTAATATCATTATTTAGTGTTACTAGGGAACACGTGTTACTGCATAGATGTGTGTCTTTTGTTAGATTGTCACATCAATTGATAGTGCCAGTCAGTTCTGTCTTATACACCTTTCTATGGACAGCACTACTTCATGTCCTTGATGCCATGGTGCCATGGTGATAGGCAGGCAATACCTATTATTTACCTAGCTGGCGGTTCACCAACTGGCCATGCCAGAATGAACCCCTGACGAGGTTCAAACATTCGACCATCCACTCTCTAAGGCAGACGCCTTGGTTTAAACATATATGGAATACTATGCCAACTAGTCGGTGTATAATGTGCAATTGAGGATACCGACTGCTTACATGATGCTGACAACACTGGACTACTGGCCCGTCTGTTCTGGATAGATTTAATCAATTTATATCAAGCAATATTGACAGGGCCTGCAACCATATAGTATAGCAATTCATAAGTACGCATATGACGCTATCAACAGGTTTCTCACCAGAAACATCATCAGTGATAACTATGTCCATATCAACAATAACTTGACTTGCGTGAGTTATGTGTTGTCATGACGATCTTAATTGTTTTGCCATCGCATGAATGAAAATAAGATTTAAGCAACACTAACTTGAGTTGCATGAGATATGTGTTGTCATGACGATCTTGTTTGCTTGTTTGCTTACCTTCGCATGAATGAAATAACATTTAAGCAACAACAACTTGAGATGCATGAGACATGTGTTGTCATGGTGATCTTGATTATTTTGCCATCGCATGAATGAAATTAATGAAAAATTTAAATCGACATTGCATTGCAAAAAGCTAATAAAATGCATGTGTGCACGTATAAATGCATTGCTACTACAAATTCTTCCGAATACATTCGAACACTAACATTGGATCAATAAACATTGTTTTTGTTGTCTACCAACTTTCAAAATTGAAAGTAGGATTTTATATAATGGTCATCCATGCTCCTGATTTGACGTTTGTTTGTCATAGGAGTCAGTACTAAATGCGAGATAATGCCGTTTAGAGATAATTTAACTACGATTAGTCTACAAATAAATATACATAGGCACACATATGAGATATAACGGTAAATCTGTACCATAAATCGTGTTTTTCAGGATACACGAGTTGTATTACGCGTGTATGTCGACCATATGCACATTATTTAGTTATGTCAACAATCAAGAACTACACCTTCCCTTCTGAAATTGTTGGTCTCTGGAAATTGTTGGTCTCTGGAAATTGTTGGTATCTGGAAATTGTTGGTCTCTGGAAATTGTAGGTCTATGGAAATTGTTGGTCTCTGAAAATTGTTGGTCTATGGAAATTGTTGGTCTCTGGAAATTGTAGGTCTATGGAAATTGTTGGTCTCTGGAAATTGTTGGTCTCTGGAAATTGTTGGTCTATGGAAATTGTTGGTCTCTGGAAAGTGTTGGTCTATGGAAATTGTTGGTCTCTGGAAATTGTAGGTCTCTGGAAATTGTTGGTCTATGGAAAGTGTTGGTGATAAGCCAGTTGGATAGTTTTCGCACATAAAACAATTCGACACACCCAGCTGGATTCGAACCTTCAACGGTTAGGGGCAAGTGATTTGAATGCAACGTCCGTAAACACTCCACAGTCGTTGTAAAATAAATAAAATATATGAAATAAATAAAATAAACGTTAAGCTTTAAAGCGACACTATATCAGTGAAAATGCAAATTTCTTCAGAGTGTAATTTCATATTATATGGTATAATTTATTACCAAATAAGTATTTCAACTAATAAACAAACGTCGTATACGAAGTTTGTTGACATAACAAAATAATGTAAATAGGGTCGACATCAATGCGTAATACAACGCGTGCATCCTGAATAACAAGATGTATGGTACATATTTACCGCTATATCTCACATTTCTGCCTATATGCATATGTATTTGTAGACTAATCTTAGTTAAATTATCTCTAAGCGACAGTATCACGCGTTTAGTATTGACTCCAATGACAAACACATGTCAAATCAGGAGCGTGCATACCCGTTATATTAAATCATACTTTCGCATTTGAAAGTTTGTAGACCACAAAATCACTGTGTATTTGTGTATTGATTCAATGTTAGTCTTCGAATGTACTCGGAAGCATTTGTAGTAGCAATGCATTTATACTTGAACAATGGTTTTGTTTGGCTTTTTGTGATGTAATGTCGCTTTAAGCTCGCTGCCGCAAAGGTACTTGGCATGCTTCTAGAAGTGTATACTCGCAATGGTGATACTACGCATGTTAAAAGTGATTCACTCGCATTCATTCCTTTACTAATACGATTTGTTAAATTTAAGTTTATTTACCGTCACTACTGGTTGCCCATTTGAGCAGTGGACAGCTTACCTAATAACACCTTTCCTGGGCAGGCTCCAGCGGTTAACCAGTACTTGGTGCACCAACCCTCAGTAAGAAACTGCCAACTTTTTCATATAAAGATACACATTCTGAGCGGGGCCCCAACCCGTGACTATCAGTGCTGATAGGTTACAGTGGTGTACATGTCAGCCACCGTAACCACTCGACAACGGAGACGGTCAACTATTATGAGTTGATATGGAGATAAATAAAAATTAAGTACATGAACATGTTAGTGTTAGATTTCTTTACTGAAAAAAACTAGGGTAAATACTGATTGTGTAATAAATACAATTACATACGATAGCAACCTTGTTAGAAATTTGGACAGTCCAGTCATTTTGAACAGAACTATGCATTTAGCACGTCAATTCTATTTTAAAATTGATAATAACGGCTGTACGCTTAGCGCAGTGGATAGCAGGCTCCTTACTCACAACTGCAATCCGGGTTCGATCCTCGGGCTATGTGAGATGGTACGGTGGTCGCCAGATCGGATAGGTGAGTTTTAACCGGGTACTCCGGCTCACTCCCATACGATTGACCATATAAACGCTTTCACCCGCGCCAACGAGAGTGATTAATATAAGTTGTTGCAGCTTGTTTCGCAATCGTTGACAAATAATTAAAGTGCATACATTTTGTATATAACTAACACTGTACTATTAGCATTATTCTGATTACGTACAAACCAAAGTTCTTCAACATAGTGCGAATGAACTGGACTGAATAGTTGAAATACATGATTAATGTATTGTGTTCTATGTTCCCAAACAAATACTAGCACTCGTTGGCTAAAATATTCAAGGCGCCATTATAGCACTGTCAAAGAAATGAAACACAAAACTTTATGACCGTTTTTATGACGCAATCGATAGTTTCTTAGGTTACATGTAGTACCACAAATCAATTGTTTAGGCATTCGGAATGAATAATTTACTGCTTAAGATATAATCCAAAACATGTAACGTATCTGTGCATATGTTTCATGCTTGCGTATAAACGAGTGTAGGCATTAATCTCTGGTCGACACGATGCACATCACACCAATTTCCAGACGGATCAGTTGCCCAGTGGTTAACACGTTGGACTGCGAATCCTGGAATCGCAAGTTCGATCCCCCGTTTGACCCTATTAAAATTAACAGTCTCTCAGATGGGGTATTAATCTCAGATATTGTGGCGGTGCTTTAACACCGTGCACGTAAAAGAACCTGAAGAGACTCTGGAATGGGTTTCTGTCTGTATCATTGCACTGTCCTCCAACATCCAAAATGACTAATATCTTTAGGAGGAGCCGCTCGAATGGGAAACCTGTATCTATGACAAATAAACGTAAAAAACACACGCAACACACGCCAATTCACGTGTATAGCCGTTTGGAATATCTATAAACGTCACATGTATCGGTATATGAATATACTATTAGATTTTGATCTTGACTTAAACTAGTAAATTATTCATAGTGGAATAATTTGAATGTCTCCCCAAAGTTCTTAAGTACAAAACTACAAATACACACATATGCTTAGATACACTGTATCCGTCCTGCGTCAATCCGGGACATTGTGAGCTTTCTCTAGAATTTAATGAAAGTACCATCATGTCATAGTCAACGGCATTTATGTCAAAATTAAACTTAATGATCTACGAAAAATGCATATTCAAAATGGAATGATGAATGTTATCATAAATAAACCTCGTTTCAACTCAGTTCTTATCGCCTGCATCATCTCTACTTGTCTTTTGTGCTATATTATATTGCCCCTGACACTATTGTATTGGTCACATATTGCTTACAGAATATTTAGATATTCAGAAATTAAAATTTGTCACTTAGATCGGTCTCGGGCGCTCGTGCTAAAATTGTTGTAAAATACTCGTAAAACGTTACCCGTGAATTTATCTTCAGAGCGCGTTCATATTTCAGTGACGCATCAGTATTTTGATCAGTGAATAAAATCATGATCGAAATAAATAACACCTAAATACATATTCTCCGTTTAAGATGCAGAGGCGTATGCAAGGGGGTGCTCAGAGGACTCGAGCACCCCCCTTAATTTACAGAGTGATGATTGTTCATCTCATTAATTTCCTATAAGCTCGTTGCACTAGCTCCTCGCGAAATAAATAACACATACATACATATTCTCCACTTAATATGCAGAGGCGTAGTCAAGGAGGTGTTCAGAGGACTCGAGCATCCCACTTATTTTCATCTCATTAAAGTCCTATGAAATTGTTGTACTACCTCACGATCCTTATTTTTTACCACATGTGCCAGGACATTGTTCTATTTTGTATTCAGTTTTTCCGGGGGGCATTCCCATCGACCCCCTATAATGTGCCAACTGCGGCGCCCAGGCTAGCTTGTGCTGCCCGGGGCTGATGTTACTAACTTAGCACCCCCCGTAATATTATCCGGATATCTGATATGAAGAATTCAAGTTATAAATGATATGCTATTTTTCAGCTTGTGATATTTAAATGTTGTCATGTCTGCATATACATTTCCTACTTTAATACTTCGCCATATTAAAGACGAACACCCATACACAGTGGCTAAATTAAAACAAAATAACAACATTATTATTATGTATGCTGTTCGTTTATGTTTTCATGTTTTCATGCCAATTATGAATTAAACTGGAAACATAAATATACATATAATTAGTACTTCACCCTTTGCATCATGTCGATGTATGTTATATGTGACAGTAGGCTGTCCGATTAGCGCAGTGGTTAGCGCGTTCGCTTCTCACCAATGCAACCCAGGTTCGATCATAGGACTGGGAAGTATGTGAGATGGTACGGTGGTCGTCAGATTGGACAGGTGGGTTTTCTCCTGGTACTCCGGTTTTATCCCACACGAATGACCACATATACGCTTTCATCCGCACCAACTAGAGTGATTAATACAAGTTGTTAGAACTTGCATCACAATCGTTGTAAAATAAATAAAGTTTAAACTTTAATTACATAAATCCGTAATCTATCACAGAATTATAAGCAATCACTCATGCTAGATTGACGCAATTTAAAAACGGCGCGTAATAAATACAATTATGACATCAATAATATTCTGAGAAGTTGTTGACTCCTTGTCACAAGGTTATTAATGCTAAAGGTTATTCGAAATCGACTTGAACCAAATCCCATAATCCTATGAACGATTTAGAAAGTCATGCAAATTCAAATGATATTTTATGAACAAAATTACAAAAATGTCACTCAATCACTTCCAAAATGTTAACCCTCAGATGTGTAAGTATATTCCAAGAAAACTTTCCTCTTATCACAAAGTTGTTCAATTTATCTCTACGATAAGGTGTA
Organism: Archivesica marissinica; assembly: GCA_014843695.1. Classification (NCBI taxonomy): domain Eukaryota; kingdom Metazoa; phylum Mollusca; class Bivalvia; order Venerida; family Vesicomyidae; genus Archivesica; species Archivesica marissinica. Next base: position 49,202,209 of record CM026386.1, read on the forward strand.
CTATTAATGGAAACAGGCTATCTCGAAGAAAGCCGACCTGGAACGTGTGTATGTTAATTACAGAATGGTGTATAACTTACAATTTCTATCTAAGTTAATAACAGAACGGTGTATAGCTTAACATTTCTATCTAACTTAAATACAGAACGGTGTATAGCTTACCAGTTTCTATATAAGTTAATTACAGAACGGTGTATAACTTTCATTTCTATCTAAGTTTATTGAGGATGCTGTTCTCGTTAGACTTCATTCCACTAGTAATAACGTCTTTCCCAATAACATATCTACCTATATATGTCTCCATATTCATTCCGCTAGTAATAATGTCTTTCCCAAGAACATATATACCTATATATGTCTCCATATTCATTCCGCTAGTAAAAACGTCTTTCCCAAGAACATATCTACCTATATATGTCTCCATATTCATTCCGCTAGTAATAATGTCTTTCCCAAGAACATATATACCTATATATGTCTCCATATTCATTCCGCTAGTAATAACGTCTTTCCCAAGAACATATCTACCTATATATGTCTCCATATTCATTCCGCTAGTAATAACGTCTTTCCCAAGAACATATCTACCTATATATGTCTCCATATTCATTTCAATAGTAATAACGTCTTTCCCAAGAATATATCTACCTATATATGTCTTCATATTCATTGTACTAGTTATGACCTCCTTCCAAACATATCTACCTATATATGTCTTCATATCCATTGTACTAGTTATGACCTCCTTCCCAGGAACATTTCTACCTATATATGTTTCCACATTCATTATACTAGTAATGACCTCCTTCCAAACAACATATATATCTATATATGTCTTCACATTCATTGTACTAGTTATGACCTTCCCAGGAACATATCTACCTATATATGTCTTCATATCCATTGTACTAGTTATGACCTCCTTCCCAGGAACATTTCTACCTATATATGTTTCCATATTCATTACAATAGTAATGACCTCCTTCCAAACAACATATATATATATATATATATATATATATATGTTTCCATATTCATTGTACTAGTTATGACCTTCTTCCCAGGAACATATCTACCTATATATGTTTCCATATTCATTGTACTAGTTATGACCTTCCCAGGAACATATCTACCTATATATGTTTCCATATTCATTGTACTAGTTATGACCTTCCCAGGAACATATCTACCTATATATGTTTCCATATTCATTGTACTAGTTATGACCTTCCCAGGAACATATCTACCTATATATGTTTCCATATTCATTGTACTAGTTATGACCTTCCCAGGAACATATCTACCTATATATGTTTCCATATTCATTGTACTAGTTATGACCTTCCCAGGAACATATCTACCTATATATGTTTCCATATTCATTGTACTAGTTATGACCTTCCCAGGAACATATCTACCTATATATGTTTCCATATTCATTGTACTAGTTATGACCTTCCCAGGAACATATCTACCTATATATGTTTCCATATTCATTGTACTAGTTATGACCTTCCCAGGAACATATCTACCTATATATGTTTTCATATCCATTGTACTACTTATGACCTTCTTCCCAGGAACATATCTACCTATATATGTCTTCACATTCATTGTACTAGTAATGACCTCCTTCCCAGGAACATATCTACCTATATTTGTCTTCACATTCATTGCACTAGTAATGACCTCCTTCCCAGGAACATATCTACCTATATATGTTTTCACATTCATTGCACTAGTTATGACCTTCTTCCAAGGAACAAATCTACCTATATATGTTTCCATATTCAATCCACTAGTAATAACCTCCAAGGCCTACGGTCTCCACATACTTTAACCACGCTGAATGTAGTTCAAACTTCGATTAATTCGTGAAGTGCAAGTGTAGTATGTATATGGTACACACATAGTATAGTATATTAATGCGCATGTCTGTATGGCCGTATAGTATCATCATATGGTATAGTTTGTTTGTATTATACAGATATACCATTTATGTATGCGATATCCAATAATGGTACGATCATACCATATAATCATACCATAATCCGCATATCATACATGTGCACCGTATAACTGTACACATTCTCATTTATGATGCTGGTATTCCGTATGTTTATGCGACATAGATATATAAATCACGTTTATATATACCACATTAATAGTATGCTTATGCGGTATATGAATACCATATAATGTGGGCGTAAAGGACAAACACTCGGTTGCATATCGTACCGTACTATAAACATACCGTATTGATACCGTATACGTATACTATCAGTACAGAACACGCATACGGTTGTATATCGTACCGTACTATAAACATACCGTATTGGTACAGTAGACGTATACTATCCGTACAGAACACGCATACGGTTGTATATCGTACCGTACTATAAACATACCGTATTGGTACAGTAGACGTATAATATCCGTACAGAACACGCATACGGTTGTATATCGTACCGTACTATAAACATACCGTATTGGTACAGTAGACGTATAATATCCGTACAGAACAAGCATACGGTTGCATATCGTACCGTACTATAAACATACCGCATTGATACCGTATACGTATAATATCTGTACTGAACAAACATACGGTTGCATATCGTACCGTACTATAAACATACCGCATTGATACCGTATACGTATAATATCCGTACTGAACAAACATACGGTTGCATATCGTACCGTACTATAAACATACCGCATTGGTACAGTAGACGTATAATATCCGTACAGAACAAGCATACGGTTGCATATCGTACCGTACTATAAACATACTGCATTGATACCGTATACGTATAATATCCATACAGAACAAACATACGGTTGCATATCGTACCGTACTATAAACATACCGTGTTGATACCGTATAATATACTATATATAACGTCCGTATAGTATACTAGAGGAAATAGAAAACGCACACTTCGGATAAGTGTGTTTTACATGGAAAACACTAACTATATAAATACATAGTTTTAAACATGTTGGAATATTTTTAGTTGTTCAGTTTGTGTTTTGTAATAAATATGTGATATATCTTTGATGGACTCCTTCGTATTTCGTTTCTATGTCCTCTAGTATATGTATGCATAACCTGTATATTGACCCGAATATACACTCATATGGTTACATAGTTCAAACATACGGTTGCATATCGTCTGGAGGTCGTCATAGCGCAGTAGTAGCACGTTCGCGTCAGATGTGAAAGGCCTTGAGTACATGAGTTCGCGCCCGGCTGCAGCAGTTTCGATTGCGTTCTTAGGCAAGGCCCTTAAATTCCACATTACCACTTCTCTCTCCGCTCACGGCGATGGATTCAATCAGGAATGATATCTCGAGAGCGATTAATATAATGTTGCAAGTACTTGTTTCGCAATCTAAGATAAATGTGTAGGCCTATAAACATTGTCCAAGCATCCCTAAATGCGCAATTACCATTGTTTCAAATGTGTAGCAATAATCAATTATGTGCCACTACACAATCAATGACAGCTTGCATTTCCCTCGTTTCTACTTCACTTCGAACACTAACGCAGAGGCAATGTCTATCAAAGTCCATTTATTGTGTACACCATAATCTGTAATATCACGACTGCCAGGGCAGTCGTGTTGTCATAAACTACATAGTTATGCATTTAATAAGAACAAAATGAAACAGTACTAAACCCTATTTAGAAATGTCATAGCATTTAATCACAATCAAGAATAATGCATATACATTTTCCTAAATTTGACAATTTCATGGTAAAATTGGGGGATAAAATCTGTACTTATGGTCCTATAACTCCCTTTTTATGGTCCAAATATGTTGGGCGTATGTTTTAAGTACGCTATGATTCCAGTTTCTTGCCGGGTTTTACTATCGATTTAAGGATTCCCCCATCGTTCTTTTATGACAATAATTGTATAAGAGAAGCGAGATACAGCCAAATATATCCGCTTTAGCACGCGCATAGTCTAGTTTGAGATAGAGATGTTATATTGAACAAGACATGTTGATGAACGTTGTCTGACGTACACACGCCATGTTGCAAATTCTGTGTCTTGGCTTTTCTTGGCAAGTAGCACGGAGTTGAATAATTCTGGCACGATTTGTGTTTTTCAAACGGTTTCCATTATTTGTGTTTCGTTCGTTACTGGTCAACTAACCGTTAGCCAGACCAAATCAATTACCATGGTTTCATCCTTATTATGTAGAGCATGTGGACGTCGTGATAGCGCAGTGGTAGAGCGTTCGCTTGAGGTGCGAAAGGCCCCAAGTGCGCACCCAGCTGTAGCCGTTACGATTGTGCCATTATGCAAGGCATTTAAATTCCGCATTGCCTCTTATCTGCCTCTCCCTCGTGGCGATGGATTCCGTCAGGAATGAGGTCTCGAGAGTGATTAATATAAGTTGTAAACACTTGTTTCGCAATCGAGCTAAACTAAAGCTGTATAAACTAATACATCCTGGGTGACGGATTATTTCATATGAAGAAGCTAATCCAGCTGGCTTTCGGGAAGTGGGTGTGTCTACATGGTTCCCGTCCGTGACTGTAAATACTGCTCGGAGAAGCTTGTGGGGTCTGTATTCACCAATGTTAGCTTGTGAGTTACCATATGATCCAATCTATTGGTGCGACGTTAGAGCCCCATAATTCATTCGAATAACATAGTCACAGTCACACATAGTTCGCACAACACCATATATACACTTAACGACGAAATATCAATTGATGTCACACCCATTACTTGCATCGAAACCAGCTTATAAGCATGAGAGGAACATGCTAGCATAAAACAGGACAACTATAGTAAAGGCGATCGCTCGTTTCACAACAGATATACAAACCGGAATATCCACCTATTCAAATATTCCTCTGACAAAAACAAGTCTATATTTTACAGAGGGATCTGTAGTCCAGTGGTAACACGCTGGAATGGTAATCCAGGGATCGCAGGTTCAATCCCCCGTCTAACCCTAATAAAATGAATAGTCTTTCAGATGTGACGTTAAACCGACGTCTCGTGTCGGTGCTTTACACCGTGCACGTAAAAGAACCAGAGGAGACTCTGGAATGGGTCTCTGTCTGTATCATGTACTATCCTCCAAAATCTAAAATGACTAATCCCTTCAGGAGGAGTCGCTCATATGGGCAACCGGTAGCGACGATAAATACACGTAAAACACACAAGTCTATATTTTGCTATGGAAACAAAATTACAAAATGTGAACCATGGAAACAAAACTACAAAATGTGAACCATGGAAACAAAACTACAAAATGTGAACCATGGAAACAAAACTACAAAATGTGAATCATGGAAACAAAACTACAAAATGTGAATCATGGAAACAAAACTACAAAATGTGAACCATGGAAACAAAACTACAAAATGTGAACCATGGAAACAAAACTACAAAATGTGAACCATGGAAACAAAACTACAAAATGTGAACCATGGAAACAAAACTACAAAATGTGAACAATGGAAACAAAACTACAAAATGTGAACCATGGAAACAAAACTACAAAATGTGAACCATTCATCGGATTTGCATCACGAAAGGGTAACAGTTGTTACATTGATGATACTAAAAAAAGGAACGTCGTGGTAACAGATGCCCCCTAAGGAACGACAAGAGAGTAAATGGGAACTTTTATGCCTATAACTTATAGGGTTGTAGCCAGCATGTGTTAATTGTTTGCTGTTTGTCTATGCAGTAACACCATTCTGGATCTGCGCGCAAGAACAACATATTAATATGACGGTCTTTCTCTGTCCTGGTGAACTGAACGATGCCATAAAATGTTGTTTAAGGTTAATAGTATGCAAACGATGATGAATGAGGATGTGATATTTCTTTGTGTTAATCTCTAGCAATTAAGGTCTAAGAACACAGAAATCTGGAAAGGGGTAAGCTCAGAACCCAGGACAGATAAAACAGGAGACAAACATATTTCATTGGACGAATAAATGGCATTCTCTTAACCGCACTAGACCGTCTGGTTAAGGCGTACGCCTACGGTGCTGGAGGTCGCAGGTTCGAACCTCGTCAGGGGTTCGTTCTGATATGGCCGGTTTGTGAGCCGTCAGCTAGTTACATAATGGTTACCGATTGCCTACCAGCCTGGCGCCTGGCATACAAACATAGGATTCGAGAAGTACTGATATTCATAAAAAGATGTGATTCATAGGTCAGAAATGGCTGGCCCTTTAAATAGAGGTCACACTATAATAAACAAACACTAGTATCCTATTGTGATATAGGTATGCATATAGTAGTGGTGATTTACGTGTATTTATCGTCGCTACCGGTTGCCCATATGAACGACGCCTCCTGAAGCGATTAGTGATTTTAGATTTATAGAGGATAGTGCAATGATACAGACAGAGACCCATTCCATAGCCTCCTCTGGTTCTTTTACGTGCACGGTGTAAAGCACCACCGACACGAGACCTCGGTTTAAAGTCGAACCTGCGATCCCTGGATTATCAGTCCAACGTGTTAACCACTGGACTACAGATCCGTCTGTAAATACAGATATGATGTGACTAAATGGGCAGAGGATAGTTAGGTAAGGCCAGCCAGTTTGTCTTTAGGGATCAGTTGGTATATATTTAGAAACAGAGAAATAGTATAGATATAGTGCCATGTGGGATTACTTATACGGAACTGAATTGACGTGGCGTCCGTGGTACAGTGATAGAGCGTCAGATTTGGAATCGAACGGTCCCGGGTTCGATACTCGGTCAGGTCACGTATGTAGTGTCATTGAGCAAGGCACCTCACACACATTGCTTAGTACTGGTTAATCGCTTAGGTCGGCTGAGCCTGCCAGGAAAACATGTTTAAGTCCCCGCGAGGGGTTTGACATTAAAGGAACATACATACAAGGTAGATATATAGGGTCAAATTGTTTGCTTACATGGAAAAAGGGTAGAGCTATAGGACAAGAAGGTTTGCTTATATAGAAACAAGGGTAGATATATAGAGCCAGCTTGTTTGTTTGTAGGGAAAATGTAGAGATATAGCGACATATGATTGCTTATAGGGATAGTGGGTAGAGCTATAGGTACATATGGTTTGCCTACAGGAACCGTGGGTAGAGATATAGGTACATATGGTTTGCCTATTGGGACAGTGGGTAGTTATAGATGGACATAAGGTTGCTTATAGGAACAGTGGGTAGTTATAGAGGGACATAAGGATGCTTATAGGGACAGTGGGTAGTTATAGATGGACATATGGTTTGCCTATAGGGACAGTGGGTAGTTATAGATGGACATAAGGTTGCTTATAGGAACAGTTGGTAGTTATAGAGGGACATAAGGATGCTTATAGGGACAGTGGGTAGTTATAGAGGGACATATTGTTGCTTATAGGAACAGTGTGTAGTTATAGAGGGACATAAGGTTGCGTATAGGAACAGTGGGTAGAGATATAGGTACATATGGTTTGCCTATATGAACAGTGGGTAGTTATAGAGGGACATACGGTTTGCTTATGGGAACAAAAGGTACGTTTGATTGCCATCAGAAGATTAGTTCAGAACTAATTAGGTTACCCTTTATAAATAAAGAAATACATCTAGATATAGCGACAGCGGGTTTGCTTATAGGAACAAAGGGTAGATACGAAAGGGACATATGTGTATGCATATGGACATACTGTGTGCTTATATGGACATATAGTAGAACTATAGAGACATATGGTTTACCTATGGGGCAATTGGGTATCGATTAGTCAATGCAACCATTTATGTTTTTAAGAACAGAGATATCCCGTCAGCAATGGCACTGGTGATGGCTGTATTGCCATTCCTATAATATTCATCCTAAGCAGAATCCGTATTCTTCTCATCATCTTCCGCACCTTCTTCTGACACGTTCTCATAATATGCCGCACCTTCTATTGGCACGTTCTCATTATCTTCTGCACCTTCTACTGGCACGTTCTCATCATCTTCCGCACCTTCTACTGGCACGTTCTCATCATCTTCCACACCTTCTACTGGCACGTTCTCGTGATCTTCCGCACCTTCGTCTGGCACGTTCTCATCATCTTCCACACCTTCTACTGGCACGTTCTCATCATCTTCAACACCTTCTACTGGCACGTTCTCATCATCTTCCGCACCTTCTACTGGCACGTTCTCATCATCTTCCACACCTTCTACTGGCACGTTCTCATCATCTTCCACACCTTCTACTGGCACGTTCTCATGATCTTCCGCACCTTCTTCTGGCACGTTCTCATCATCTTCCGCACCTTCTTCTGGCACGTTCTCATCATCTTCCGCACCTTCTTCTGACACGTTCTCATCATATTTCGCACCTTCTACTGACACGTTCTCATCATCTTCCACACCTTCTACTGGCACGTTCTCATCATCTTCCGCACCTTCTACTGGCACATTCTCATCACCTTCCGCACCTTCTTCTGACACGTTCTCATCTTTTTTGTCATTTCCATCTTCGAATATATCACACAGCCAATGGGTGCGATTTCGTGATCACGTGGTTTCGCATTCTTTTACTAAGCAGATCTAGTTTCTAGATTCTTAATGTACAAAGGTGTTTGGGGCACTGATGTTTAGCCATCGATTGTAATAATCTAGATGACAACAACTGAGAGGTTGGATATTTATAGGAATGTCGTGTGACGTCAACAAATAGAACTCGTCTGCATATATTTCTACATATTGTAATTCACACAATATTCGATAATATCGTTCGCAGTGTAATGTGATGCATAGGGATACGTCGGCACGTATATGTAACCGTCATCGTACTTATTTAGCAGTCATCGTACGCATATTTCACCGTACTTATATAGCAGTCACCGTACTTATATAGCAGTCACCGTACATATATAACCGTCACCGTACTTATATAGCAGTCACCGTACATATATAGCAGTCACCGTACTTGTATAGCAGTCACCGTACTTATATAGCCGTCACCGTACTTATATAGCCGTCACAGTTCTTATATAGCAGTCACCGTACTTATATAGCCGTCACCGTACTTATATAGCAGTCACCGTACTTATATAGCAGTCACCGTACATATATAGCAGTCACCGTACTTGTATAGCAGTCACCGTACTTATATAGCCGTCACCGTACTTATATAGCCGTCACAGTTCTTATATAGCAGTCACCGTACTTATATAGCAGTCACCGTACTTATATAGCAGTCACTGTACTTATATAGCTGTCACCGTACTTATATAGCAGTCACCGTACTTATATAGCAGTCACTGTACTTATATAGCAGTCACCGTACGTATATAGAGCAGACACCATACATATATAGCAGCCACCGTGCTTATATAGCAGTCCCCGTACTTATATAGCAGTCATCATACTTATATAGCAGTCACCGTACTTATATAGCAGTCATCGTACTTATATAGCAGTTACCGTACTTATATAGCAGTAACTGTACTTATATAGCAGTTACCGTATGTATATAGAGCAGTCACCATACATATATAGCAGTCCCCGTACTTATATAGCAGTCACCGTACTTATGTAGCAATCACCGTACTTATTTAGCAGTCACCGTACTTATACAGCAGTCCCCGTACTTATATAGCCGTCACCGTACTTATATAGAAGTTCCCGTACTTATATAGCCGTCATCGTACTTATATAGCCGTCAACGTACTTATGTAGCCGTCATCATACTTATATACCAGTCACCGTACTTAAATAGGAGTCACCGCACTTATATAGCAGTCACCATACCTATGTAGCAGTCATCGTACTTATATAGCAGTCCCCGTACTTATATAGCAGTCCCCGTACTTATATAAAAGTCCCCGTACTTATATAAAAGTCCCCGTACTTATATAGCAATCACCGTACTTATATAGCCGTCACCGTACTTATATAGCCGTCATCGTACTTATATAGCCGTCATGGTACTTATATAGCAATCACCGTACTTATATAGCCGTCATGGTACTTATATAGCAATTACCGTACTTATATAGCCGTCATGGTACTTATATAGCAATCACCGTACTTATATAGCAATCACCGTACTTATATAGCAGTCACCGTACTTATATAGCACTCATCGTACCTATATAGCAGTCATCGTACTTATATAGCAGTCACCGTACTTATATAGCAGTCACCTATAGAGCAGTCATCGTACTTATATAGCAGTCACCGTACTTATACAGCAGTCACCGTACTTATATAGCAATCACCGTACCTATATAGCAGTCATCGTACTTATATAGCCGTCATCGTACCTATATAGCAGTCACCGTACATATATAGCAGCCACCATACTTATATAGAAGTCACCGTACTTATATAGCAGTCACCGTACTTATATAGCAGTTACCGTACTTATATAGCAGTCATCGTACTTATATAGCCGTCACCGTACTTATATAGCAATCACCGTACTTATATAGCAATCACCGTACTTATATAGCAATTGCCGTACTTATATAGCAATCACCGTACTTATATAGCAGTCATCGTACTTATATAGCCGTCATCGTACTTAACTAGCAGTCACCGTACATATATAGCAGCCACCATACTTATATAGAAGTCACCGTACTTATATAGCAGTCACCGTACTTATATAGCAGTTACCGTACTTATATAGCAGTCATCGTACTTATATAGCAATCACCGTACTTATATAGCAATCACCGTACTTATATAGCAATCACCGTACTTATTTAGCAGTCATCGTACTTATATAGCCGTCATGGTACTTATATAGCAATCACCGTACTTATATAGCAATTGCCGTACTTATATAGCAATCACCGTACTTATATAGCAGTCATCGTACTTATATAGCCGTCATCGTACTTATGTAGCAATCACCGTACTTATATAGCAATTACCGTACTTATATAGCAGTCATCGTACTTATATAGCCGTCATCGTACTTATGTAGCAATCACCGTACTTATATAGCATTACCGTACTTATATAGCAGTCATCGTACTTATATAGCCGTCATCGTACTTATGTAGCAATCACCGTACTTATATAGCAATTACCGTACTTATATAGCAGTCATCGTACTTACAAGCAATCACAGTACTTATATAGCAATCACCGTACTTATTAGCAGTCATCGTACTTATATAGCAGTCATCGTACTTAGTTAGCAGTCATCGTACTTATATAGCAGTCATCGTACTTATATAGCAGTCATCGTACTTATATAGCCGTCACCGTACTTATATAGCAGTCATCGTACTTATATAGCCGTCACCGTACTTATATAGCCGTCACCGTACTTATATAGCAGTCATCGTACTTATATAGCAGTCATCGTACTTATATAGCAATCACCGTACTTATATAGCAGTCATCGTACTTATATAGCCGTCATCGTACTTAACTAGCAGTCACCGTACATATATAGCAGCTACCATACTTATATAGAAGTCACCGTACTTATATAGCAGTCACCGTACTTATATAGCAGTTACCGTACTTATATAGCAGTCATCGTACTTATATAGCAATCACCGTACTTATATAGCAATCACCGTACTTATATAGCAATCACCGTACTTATTTAGCAGTCATCGTACTTATATAGCCGTCATGGTACTTATATAGCAATCACCGTACTTATATAGCAATTGCCGTACTTATATAGCAATCACCGTACTTATATAGCAGTCATCGTACTTATATAGCCGTCATCGTACTTATGTAGCAATCACCGTACTTATATAGCAATTACCGTACTTATATGGCAGTCATCGTACTTATATAGCCGTCATCGTACTTATGTAGCAATCACCGTACTTATATAGCAATTACCGTACTTATATAGCAGTCATCGTACTTATATAGCCGTCATCGTACTTATGTAGCAATCACCGTACTTATATAGCAATTACCGTACTTATATAGCAGTCATCGTACTTACAAGCAATCACAGTACTTATATAGCAATCACCGTACTTAGTTAGCAGTCATCGTACTTATATAGCAGTCATCGTACTTAGTTAGCAGTCATCGTACTTATATAGCAGTCATCGTACTTATATAGCAGTCATCGTACTTATATAGCCGTCACCGTACTTATATAGCAGTCATCGTACTTATATAGCAGTCATCGTACTTATATAGCAGTCATCGTACTTATATAGCAGTCATCGTACTTATATAGCAGTCATCGTACTTATATAGCATTCATCGTACTTATATAGCATTCATCGTATGATTGAGTCGTGTCATACAAGGGAATAATTGTATACTCATAGTATATTCACGTAGCACTCCACAATAGATAATAGAAAAATGTTCCAAGTGAACATATCGTTAAGATCGGGTGCATTGATATGCAAATGAAGTATCTTTGCATCTCATGTTGCAGAATTATCATTTCGGTATCAGCTTAAGAGGTGAATTGCATTTTAAAATTAAAGTAGGAAAAGTGAAAATTGTTATTACGTCGACATTTTGAAAACAGCGTTCTCGATCCAAGGCATCACATACACACTAAGGTATACTGCGTTATTTTGGACGTCTTATTACGCCGCCATTGTGCACATAAAGTTCTCGATGTAGTACTATTAACGGATACCGAGTTATTTCGGATGTATTTTAGTTTATACAAATTTATTTGCGAAACAAAGTTTTTTCAACTTATATTAATCACTCTCGAGACCTCATTCCTGATGGAATCCATCGCCACGAGGGAGTGAGAGAGAAGAGGCAACGTGCAATGTAAATGCATTGCCTAAGGGCACACTCGTTACGGCTCCAGTGGGGCTCGAACTCTGGACCTTTTACGCCTGAAGCGAACGCGCATGCACAGCGCTATCACGATTTCCACGATTTCGGACGTGGTAGAATTTGGATTGAAACTATTGTTTCACTGATTAGAACTTAGAAGTGAATGTGTACCAGATTAAAGAAGAATTAGGTGGTATGTATACATTGATTGGTATATACAGTAAACATGCACAAACTATTGTTTGATGTCCGGTTGTAGAATGGGAACAGGCGTCGATATATTTTGCCTGATCAGTCAAATAAATATATTTTAACACCGATACTATTAATTGGGCCGTACTGAGTTTCTGGTCATATCAACTTTGCCATAAGTTAAAACGTGAACAATCGACTGACTGGCACCAAGGCTAGTCCGGTTACCCATATGAACGATGCTATTATTGTCTGGTGCGTAAATATCCACTGTTTTGGAGAACTCAATTCGAACAGACAATGGTTATCTCAACGCACGATTCAAATGTCAAAACTTACATTTTCTCATTAATTTCGACTGGTCTAAAATGCATTTTTTTAGAAACACGTTTTAACCTGAAAAATAACCATGTATTTCGTATGCACAATTACCATAGTACTAACGTTAGCCACACACCAATGGATTATCTAAGCTTAGTTTAACACGATTGTGAAACATGTTTTTTACAACATTATATTAATTACTCTCGCTACCTCATTCCTTGTTGAATCCATCCCAACGAGGTAGAGAGAAGAGGCATTGTTGTTTTAAGTATCTTGCTCAAGGACACAACCACTGTGGTTCAGACTGGGTCCGAACTCACTACCTCTCGGTTGTATGGCGGATACCGTATCCGTTAAAACAACAATTGCAAAGCTATCTATGATTCTAAATAAATATCAATGTCAGAGCAAGCAAGCACTGTCATTATCTTACTGCCATGCTCTCACTGCCATTATTTCACAGCCATTATCTTACTGCCATTATCGCACTGCCATTATCTTACTGTCATTATCTCACTGTCATTATATCACGGCCATTATCTCACTGCCATTATCGCACTGCCATTATCTCACTGCCATTATCTCACTACCATTATATCACTGCCAATATATCACTGTCATTATCTCTCTGTCATTATCTCTCTGTCATTATCTCACTGCCATTATCACACTGTCATTATCTTACTGCCATTATCTTACTGCCATTATCTCACTGCCATGCTCTCACTGCCATGCTCTCACTGCCATTATCTCACTGCCATTATCTTACTGCCATGCTCTCACTGCCATTATCTCACTGCCATGCTCTCACTGCCATTATCTCACTGCCATTATCTCACTGTCATTATCTTACTGCCATGCTCTCACTGCCATTATCTCACTGTCATTATCTTACTGTCATTATCTTACTGCCATGCTCTCACTGCCATGCTCTCACTGCCATTATCTCACTGCCATGCTCTCACTGCCATTATCTCACTGCCATGCTCTCACTGCCATGCTCTCACTGTCATTATCTCACTGCCATGCTCTCACTACCATGCTCTCATCGCCATGCTCTTACTGCCATGCTCTCACTGCCATGCTCTGACTGCCATTATCTCACTGTCATTATCTCACTGTCATTATCTTACTGCCATTATCTCACTGCCATGCTCTCACTGCCATGCTCTCACTGCCAGCCATGCTCTCACTACCATTATCTCACTGCCGTTATCTCACTGTCATTATCTCACTGCCATGCTCTCACTGCCATGCTATCACTGCCATGCTCTCACTGCCATGCTCCCACTGCCATTATCTCACTGTCATTATCTCACTGTCATTATCTTACTGCCATTATCTCACTGCCATGCTCTCACTGCCATGCTCTCACTGCCATTATCTCACTGCCATGCTCTCACTGCCATGCTCTCACTGCCATGCTCTCACTGCCATGCTCTCACTGCCATGCTCTCACTGCCATTATCTCACTGTCATGCTCTCACTGCCATGCTCTCACTGCCATGCTCTCACTGCCATTATCTCACTGTCATTATCTCACTGCCATGCTCTCACTGTCATGCTCTCACTGCCATGCTCTCACTGCAATGCTCTTACTGCCATTATCTCACTGCCATGCTCTCACTGCCATGCTCTCACTGCCATGCTCTCACTACCATTATCTCACTGCCATTACCTCACTGTCATTATCTTACTATCATTATCTCACTGCCATTATCTCACTACCATTATTTCACTGCCATTATCTCACTGCCATTATCTCACTGTCAATATCTCACTGCCATGCTCTCACTGCCATGCTCTCACTGCAATGCTCTCACTACCATTATCTCACTGCCATTACCTCACTGTCATTATCTTACTGCCATTATGACACTGCCATTATCTCACTGCCATTATATTGCCAGTTTAGATTAATCATATTTTATTACTCGATTCATTTTACATACAGCCAACCCTGTCTTAAGCAGCCAGCCTAGGTACTCACATAAAGTGGATGCTTAGCACATGTGGCTGCTTAATAGAGGTTATATGTATAATAAAACAACACATTTGGGAACTGACTGCTTAATGCAGGTTGGCTGCTTAATGGAGGTGACCACTAACACAGGTTTGACTGTATATAACATACAAAACAGGACTATTTCAAGAAAAGCAATCGTGTCGGGCCACGAGTTCTAGCAACATTAGTTACGGCCCTTCCCGACATTTCTGTAGTGCCATTTGCCTGGCATTTCTCAAAAGTCTGTGAAAACCCGTAAGATCTCGATAAATTCAACAGTTCAATGTTTTGTTTTCCTTATAATTTAAGCCTTTTTATATATGTATGTTCCATTAATGTCAAACCCTCTCGGGGACCTAGACACGTTTTCCTGGACATGATTAGCCGACCTAAGCGATTAACCAAAGTACTAAGCAATGTGTGTGAGGTGCTTTGCTCAATGACACTACATACGTGGCCAGTCCGAGTATCGTGACCGTTCGATTCAAAATCCGACGCCCTACCACTGGACCACGGACGCCCAGTCTTTTCCAAACAAGATCGCCGAATCGATATAGTTATATTTGTTGGAAATAAGAGTTAAAATAAAGTAAAGAAATCACTCAAATTGATTGCATTCAATTATATTTACCATAATTTGGATATTTCTGAATTGAATTGAATAGAAATTGAATATATACTCGAAAAAGAAAGTGTGCACTTGGTTAGAGGTAAATGTTAATACTTATATATTAGAAGGCAAATAGTATCAAAATGTGCATATTGGCTACACGATAAATTCACATTGCCTCTTCTCTCACCCTCATAGCGATGCATTCAATCAGGAGTGATCAATCTAAATTAAATTTTATAAAAACCTTTAATTGAAATTTGATAATTATCAGAACACTGTTTTACTTGTAAATATAAGTACATAATTGTCCCTCTAACCAAGTGCAAACTTTCTTTTTCGTGTGAGTATATTTGTGGAATGGCATGATATTTTAATGGAAATGTATGCTCTTTTTTCTCTCTTTTATTTAAATGATATCAACATTTACATACCAACATATATCTTTGTACATATTTACAGCTGTTGCAATTTCAAAAAAACAATGAACAATACCAATATGCAACCACTTACGCATTTAAACACAATTATACTTTGAATGAAATGAACATGTAGTGTATCTTTATTATCTAATGTGTATTAAAATAAACATTCTGAGAAAAATGAATTGTAAGAATATTAAAACATCTCTATGAATTTGTCAATGAAGGAATATAATGAATATAATGAAAATAATGAAAATGAAAATAATGAAAATAAATAATAATAAATAATAATAAAATTAAAAAATTAAAAATAACATAATAAAATAAAATAATAAAATAATAAATAATAATAAAATAATGAAAAATAATGAAAATAATGAAAATAATGAAAATAATGAAAATAATGAAATTAATTGTAAGAATATTAAAACATCTGAATTTGTCAATGAATGAATACGATTTCCTTTTGTACTTTAGGTAGATTTTTAGAGGTTCAAATTGGTCCAATATCCTGTTCAATATTTTGAAATAATTCCCGAGCTCCGCAGAAGGTAATGCCTGTAAGCACGCAATGCCGAATTAAAGCTTGTAATCTCGGGCACCATGCCTAAGAAATGCGAAATGTCCGGAGTTTCGCGACTAGCTGTAGCCGTTAGGAGTGTGCCCTTAGACAATGCACTTAAATTCCACATTGCCTCTTCTCTCACCCTCATGGCGATGTATTCCATCAGGAATGAGGTCTCGAGAGTGATCAATCTAACGTTGTAAAACGTTGTTTCGCAATCGTGCTAAAATAAATTGATATAAACTAAAAAATGGCAGATCCGGTACACATATGAGCATAGAGATTCGACATTTTATCTAAAATCCGAAGAAATTAGTATAAACCCATACTAGATATATAAAAATCAATAACGTCTTGTCTGCATTGCCGTGCATTACTAATAAACCCATAAGCACGTTTTAACCCATTTAATTATGGATACCGTTCAAACAGTATTTGCAAAGAACATAGAGCCAGATCAGCCGCCACGAAATGTGCCGTCTGATCAGGCGCTATGCTGTTTGCTATCCTATTGATCTTTCTAAGACACTTGGCTATGTAGCAAACAACATAGATCATGATACGCACGCGGCGTCACGCTGTGTCTGATGTCTGATCTGGATCTATGTTGTTTGCAAACGCCTTTAAATGTATCCAGAATGAAATGGGTTAAAGAAAGGTAGAAGATGCGAGGAATCGATTTTCAAATAAAAATTATATTCATTGTATGTTCGTGTTACTATTTGTTATCAAATTTACAGATAATTTTAATGCGAGATAGCTCCTTTGTGTTTCGTCTGTAATCTAGTAATTAGACTAATAAAAATGCAATAAAATTATCCTAATATGCAGTGGCATTGTTCTCTAAGGTGTTAGACACTATACACACGCCGGGTCCTTTGATGTAATCATCCACAGCCCAATTACTGCTAATAATGTAATAGCCGATAGAGCCTTCAGACAGGTGAATCTATACGGTGCAGAAGTTTGGGTGTTCAAATTTTCATGAGCGGCAGATGGAATAATTAAAATCTACGGAAACGATTTACTAAGGCTAAGGTTTGAACGTTTCTTTCGTGATCAAGGCAAGGTTTCTAAGTATATGTACACAGTACTGTTGAAGTCGTGATCGTTCAGTGATAGCGCGGTCGCTTCAGGTGCGAAATGCCTGGAGTTCGAGCCCCGCTTGAGCCGGTACGACTGTGCCCGTAGGCAAGGCATTGCAATTCCACGTTGCATCTTCTCTCTCCCTCGTGGAGATGGATTCCATCAGGAATGCGGTCTCGAGAGTGATTAATATAAGTTGTATGAACTTGTTTCGCAATCGAGGTAAAATAAATTTGTATAAAGTACTGTACAATACGTTTATATGTAGCGGAAGCAAACAACTAATAGGTGTATTGGTATTTCGAAATTAACAATTTTAATTAGGAAAATCTTGTTATATAAATGTGTGTTTCGAGTCAGATATAAGCCTCAAACGGATCCAATATGTAAAATATAGGTACTGTATTCGGCGTTACGCACCTCACACAGTTCAATATTTTACATATTGGATCGTTTTCTGCTAATAATTGCGATTAGGACAAGTTCATAAGTCAGAAAAGGTTGGCCCTTTAAATAAGGGTGACACTATACTATATATATATATATATATATATATATATATATATATAACAAACACTTTAATTTACATTTATACTAAACTTACTTTATAGTAAAAATGCATAACCACACAATAAGCATGACGGATCTGTAGTCCAGTGGTAACACGCTGGAATGGTAATCCAGGGATCGCAGGTTCGATCCCCCATTTGACCCTAATAAATTTAGCAGTCTTTCAGATGGGACGTTAAACCGAGGTTTGAAAACTATTCAAGCGATTTTATTGAGGCTCGCTTCTCACCAATGCAACCGGGTTCGATCCTCGGACTGGGACGTATGTGAGATAGTACGGTGGTCGCCAGATCGGACAGGTGGGTTTTCTTCGGGTACTCCGGTTCCCTCCCACACGAATGACCACATATACGCTTTCATCCGCGCCACCGAAGAGTGATTAATATAAGTTGCTAAAACTTGATTCGCAATCGTTGTAAAATAAATAAAGTTTAACCTTTATTTGTTCATAGTCGATGGTACTCATTCTCCGGGTATTCCGGTTTCCTCCCACACGAATGACCTCATATACGCTTTCATCCGCGCCAACGAGAGTGATTAATAAATTATACGTTGTTAGAACTTGCTTCGCAATCGTTGTGAAATAAATAAAGTTTAAATAAATCAGAACACATTTATACTTTTATTAATACACTGACGGTCTGAGTTGTTCAATTCCATCGCTAGAGTAAGATTGTGTGTGTGTGTGTGTGTGACTGTGTGCGTGTGTGTGTGGTATTTTATGAACACCATTATCTCGGATTAGAGACATAAAGTGTAACAATTGTTTACATTTCCTTCACAATGTAGTGAAAGAATACCTCTTGAGATAAAAGATTTGCTCTTGATTTCAGCGAAACAAATATAAATCATTATTTGAAACCATTTTGAAAACTATTCCAGCGATTTTATTGAGGAATAAAACCGCCATTGTAGGATCGAAGCATGCACACATAATTGCGTCGAAATGTAGAGTGACTGAAGACTTCTTCAGCTGGCCAGGGTTTGTATCTGGGTGCTTTTATTACAAGATCAAAAACCATACAAGTATCTCAGCAGCTTGTTTAGCTTCTACTTTATTACTCCACTTCGTAATCAGAAAGTTATTTTATTGCAATGTTGAAATAAAATTGCGCCATAGATCCATGCAATAGCACGATGGTGGTCGGTCCCTTACATGTGCAAGGACGTCTAATGTTTAATGCAGCATTTTGAGTACAGCCCCTTTTAAAGAGATAAAGAGATTCTTTGACCTTGCGCTATTTCAAATTCTGTACGTGTATTGTCGTCCATTAAGTCGTTGGAAATAGTTTCTACATCTTCTACTTGTAACCATGTAGTTAGGAATGAGGGATATTATAGTTGTCTGTCTGTCTGTCTGTCTGTCTGTCTGTCTGTCTGTCTGTCTGTCTGTCTGTCTGTCTGTATGTCTGTCTGTCTGTCTGTCTGTCTGTCTGTCTGTCTGTCTGTCGTGTCTGTCTGTCTGTCTGTCTGTCTGTCTGTCTGTCTGTCTGTCTGTCTGTCTGTCTGTCTGTCTGTCTGTCTGTCTGTCTGTCTGTCTGTCTGTCTGTCTGTCTGTCTGTCTGTCTGTCTGTCTGTCTGTCTGTCTGTCTTGTCTGTCTGTCTGTCGTCTGTCTGTCTGTCTGTCTGTCGTGTCGTCTGTCTGTTGTCTGTCTGTCTGTCTGTCTTCGGTCTGTCTGTCTGTCTGTCTGTCTGTCTGTCTGTCTGTCTGTCTGTCTGTCTGTCTGTCTGTCTGTCTGTCTGTCTGTCTGTCTGTCTGTCTGTCTGTCTGTCTGTCTGTCTGTCTGTCTGTCTGTCTGTCTGTCTGTCGTCTGTCTGTCTGTCTGTCTGTCTGTCTGTCTGTCTGTCTGTCTGTCTGTCTGTCTGTCTGTCTGTCTGTCTGTCTGTCTGTCTGTCTGTCTGTCTGTGGGCAGGATAATTAAAAACATATTTTGGATTTTGTGGATATATGGAATGTTGATCTACGAGGAAGATAGATAGTGTATTTTGGGAGAAAGCATTTTCTCTGGATAGCATAGAACAACATAAGTGGACATACATACCCATAGCATATGTGGAAATATATACCCATAACATAAGTGGACATATATACCCATAACATAAGTGGAAATATATATACCCATAACATAAGTGGAAATATATACCCATAATATAAGTGGACATATATACCCATAACATAAGTGGACATATATATACCCCCTAACATATGTGGACATACATACCCATAACATAAGTGGACATATATACCCATAACATAAGTGGAAATATATACCCATAACATATGTGGACATATATACCCATAACATATGTGGACATATATACCCATAACATAAGTGGAAATATATACCCATAACATAAGTGGAAATATATACCCATAACATATGTGGACATATATACCCATAACATAAGTGGAAATATATACCCCTAACATAACGGGTTAAGCGTTATTGAAAATGACCTCCTCGCTATAAACCGGTGTCCGACTGACCGTATATACGGGCACCCTGTGCGAGCTGTAGTTACTATATTCTAAGCATTGTAGAAATTATAAACAAATTTACATTATACTATTGTAAATTGCGGTTTTCAACAGATTTGTGTAAGACCAATTATTTTGCAAGAATACATATGTACTATATTTACTAAATTCCTTACGAGATTGAATCACCGTGTTTCAATCAACTATGTATACCTGTAGCTCGAACACGAAACACGATATACACACAGTTCCAATTGAACACAGAGAGGAAGCCTCATATGACCTTTCAAATAAGCCACACCCGATGGCCGATCACGGCCATGTGTGTGTGCTTACGTTTATTTATCGTCGTCACTACCGGTTGCCCATATGAGCGACGCCTCCTGAAGAGATTAGTCATTTTAGATTTTGGAGGATAGTGCAATGATACAGAGAGAGACCCATTCCAGAGTATCCTCTGGTTCTTTTACGTGCACGGTGTAAATCACCGACACGAGATCTCGGTTTAACGTCCCATCTGAAAGACTGTTAATTTTATTAGGGTCAGACGGGGGATCGAACATGTGATCCCTGGATTACCAGTCCAGCGTGTTACCACTGGCCTACATATCCGTCTGTGCGGCCATATGAAATCAAACATGTGTTCTTATGATAAATACCAGGGCGTGCTCCGAATGACAGCCTCTAGTTTGTAGCATCTCTCTTTCACCCGTTTGACCCTAATATAATTAACAGTCTTTCAGATGGGACTTGAAACCGAGGTACGGTGCAAGTAAATGAACCAGAGGAAACTCTGGAATGGGTCTCAGTCTGTATCATTGCACTATCCTACACAATCTAAAATGACTAATCTCTTCAGAGACGTCGCTCATATAGGCAACCTGTAGCGACGATAAATAAACGTAATACACACATCAAACCATCGCATGCCTACAATACATTCATATACAGTGAATACGATTTCTGCCTTACCTACAATACATTCGTATACAGTGAATACGATTTCTGCCTTACCTACAATACATTCGTATACAGTGAATACGATTTCTGCATTACCTACAATACATTCGTATACAGTGAATACGATTTCTGCCTTACCTACAATACATTCGTATACAGTGAATACGATTTCTGCCTTACCTACATTACATTCGTATACAGTGAATACGAGTTCTGCCTTACCTACAATACATTCGTATACAGTGAATACGAGTTCTGCCTTACCTACAATACATTCGTATACAGTGAATACGATTTCATTCAAGGCAGGCAGCATATTGTAGTCTTTATTTCAGTCTCATCAATGTACAGCATATAACAAACACAACATATAATTTACATATTAAAAAGTACATTGCCACTCAATACAGAGTTACAAGAGACTTTGTATATATACATCATTCATCTATAACATAATGCACTACTATAGTATATACATGTACATGTGATAACTACATGTGTGAGATACAGCTGAACAGCATTCCCTAATTGAAATTTAAAATCTTATTAAAGATTAAATGGAATGAAAAATACTGCAGGTAAAATAAGCACTACTGCGCAAACTAAAAAATGTTTTAAAAGATCAAATACCAATTCCAATCAGATTGGGATTAGCCTAATTATAGCCAAATAATGTTGCAGTATGTATTTGTATCGATCAGCTACCTATTGCATACAGCCACTGTAGATCTCCGATATACACTCAAAGTCCTTTTTGTTTAAAGATTCCGCTGAAAATATATGATCTACCTCCCAACGCGAATAGTATGATACAGTCAAACCTGTCTTAAGCAGCCAGCCAACGGAGTCAGAAAAAGTGGCTGCTTAACACAGGTGGCTGCTTAATAGGGGTCAAATGTATAATAAAACAACCGTTTGGGAATCTGGAAACTGTCTGCTTAATACAGGTTGACTGCTTAATGGAGGTGACCACTAACACAGGTTTGACTGTATACTAATATCATCCGTACTATTCGAAATTGGTACTAAAATCGCTGGCACATTTGCATCAAAACCATGCGGGCCTTTGTCTTCTGGTGCGGGCCGGTGTCTAATGTTGTTAAACTTGTGGCCCAAACCATTTTAATTTCCTTTGTATGCATTGTATCTTTTTTGCGTATGACATATTTACTATTGATTTGCAATACAATATGATTAAACTCTATCAAAAACATCGGTATGGAGTAATTGTATATAAGGTGTAATGTATATAATATACATAATTGGAAAATAAACACTTGTACACTTGTATTCGTGTTTCACACACAACACCAAATATAGCGAATGATACATCTTTTTATTTATGTTTATTTATCGTCACTATTGGTTGCCTATTTAAGCGACCGACAGTTTACCTAGCAACACCTTTCCTGGGCATACTCCAGCGGTTAACCAGTACTTGGTGGTGCACAAACCCCAGTAAGAAACTGCCAACTTGTTCGGGGCTCGAATCCATGACCATCAGTGATGATAGGTTACAGTGGTATGCAAGTCAGCGACCGTAACCACTGGACCACGGAGATGGACACTGATACATGCTACGATACGGTTACTTATATACGGGTTCTTCTCTTACCCGTAATGCATATGGAAGTCGTGATAGCGTTGTGGAAGCGCGTTCACTTCATGTGCGAAAGGCTCGGAGTTAGAGCCCCACTGGAGCCGTTACGAGTGTGCCCTTAGGCAAGGCATTTAAATTCCACATTGCCTCTTATCTCTCCTTCATTGCGATGGATTCCATCAGGAATGAGGTTGCGAGAGTGATTAATATAAGTTGAAAGAACTTGTTTCGCAATCGAGCTAAATATATTTGTATAAAAAAACCCCTCTATAAACCCAAATTAATTATTTTTTGTTTACTTTTGGGTTTAACGCCATACCAATAGCTTAGGCCATATGGCGCCTCTCCAGCTGTTATTGGTTTAGGAAGGTCTCGGGTGACATTGGAGATGTCGTATTCATTCATGTGATGAAGTTATCCAGTTGGATTACAGAAGGTCGGTGGTTCTACCCGGGTGTCCGACCGTTCCTGAACTACTGCTCGGAGATGCGCCCGGATCGAACCACCGACCTTCTGTAGTCCACCTTAATAGCTTCCGCACACGTATGGATACGACACCCACGATGGTATTCAAGCCTACATCTGTGATGGGGCAAGACCGACACACATGTGAAACGCAGGGTATGAAAACAAAGTCTTTCTCCATCCGTCGGAAGAGATTTGACTGTTTTATAATAATAAGTTCTCCATTAAGGATCATGGCTATTGTACTAATTCTGATCATTAAATACGTCCCGAGCATTCAATTTATTTAACCATAAATGTTTATGCCTTACTACAAAGCCCGAAAGCTCCAAAAAGCGCAGCGAATGAGTGATAGGTCGTAATTTAGATCCATTTTAACGCTTGCCCCTTTGCACAGCCGCCAATATTCGTTTCGTATTCTGATACATTTTATACCTTATTTCAATGAAAATCGTGTATAATTCATAGCAATCAGTTGCCAGGGTTACGGAGATTTTCTGGCAGCGTATAATTTATCTCCAATACAGGGGTATGAATTTACATAAACCCGAGTTTATTGTCACTTTACGATTTCATTTCTTTTCTCATCTCTTCGAGTCTTTGCTTGCGGCCGAACACCCATAGAGAAAGCTATTTCGTTTACAAAGTTTTATTTTCGAAAAAAACCCGGAACAACAGCGTACGCATTAAGAGATTAATCCCGAGTTGCTAGACCCGGTTGGAAATAGGGTCTTAAATCTCGGATCGTTACCAATCGGCAAATGTGGGAAATAAAAATAACAAAAAAGACATAAAGAATGTCTGATAACAATTGTAAATAACACGAGCATTATTTTTAATATATGAAAAGAATTTCGGTAGTGGACCAATGGAGCTATAGCGAGACAACATTTATATCGCCAAGAATGCCTACAACTGCTCGACATTTAGCAATACTGATACTACTTTGAATGAAACTAACGTGGTTTTGCATTAACCCATTCAACCCCAAGTAGCTGACATGGACTCGTGCATTCAACACCAAGTAGCTGACATGGACTCGTGCATTCAACACCAAGTAGCTGACATGGACTCGTGCATTCAACACCAAGTAGCTGACATGGACTGGTGCATTCAACACCAAGTAGCTGACATGGACTCGTGCATTCAACACCAAGTAGCTGACATGGACTCGTGCATTCAACACCAAGTAGCTGACATGGACTCGTGCATTCAACACCAAGTAGCTGACATGGACTCGTGCATTCAACACCAAGTAGCTGACATGGACTCGTGCATGATATTTTCAGACTAATAAATTAATAAGAACATTACATTTGGACCAGTTCATTTATGAAAATGAGTAATGTTTGTCTAAAAATAGTAATATTACTGGCAAAAAGTGCAGATCCTGATGAGACGACTCATCACGAGCAGCGCAATGATAACGCAGTTGTAGTACAGTGATAGCGCAGTGGTAGCGCAGTGATAGCGCAGTGATAGCCCCGTTTGTAGCACATTCTCTTCAGGCCGTGTGCGACCTGCCCTGAGTTCGAGCCCCGCTGGAGCCGTTACGATTGTGCCGTTATGCAAGGCTTTTAAATTCCATGTTGTCTCTTATATCTCCCTCATGGCGATGTATTCCATCAGGAATGAGGTCTTATGAGTGACTAATTTGTTGGAAGGAAGAGTTGGATGAACGTGTTTCGTAACAGAGCTAAAATAAATTTGTATAAATTATATTCCCTATTTAAACTGACTGTCACAAATTCCCAAAAAGTTACGATCATAAAATTGTAATCCTCAGGTTTTGCGGTATTGAAATCCATTCATTTTAACATTTTTAACGTATTTGAACATTTTTGAAAAATATAATCGGCTGTCCGATTATCGCGCTCGCTTCTCACCAATGCAACCCGGGTTCGATCCTCGGAATTATGTGAGATAGTACGGTGGTCGCCAGATCGGACAGGTGGGAATGACCTCATTTACGCTTTCATCCGAGCCAACAAGAGTGCTTTGTATAAGTTGTTAGAACTTGCTTCGCAATCGTTGTAAAATAAATAAAGTTGACACTTTTAAAGCATGTTTAGTTGCTTATGGCGCTGTGAAGTCAATTGTTTGTGTACGAAAAGAATAATAATTTTGAAATACAATTTATATTGTTGACTTTTTCTCTGCTAGAATGATATTTATTTCGTGTCTTCAGAATGTTTGGGAATATGCTGGTGCATGCTGGGTAAAATAAAGGCTATAAATAGTTCAAATAATAGTTTTATATAATCATAATATATATGTTGACTAGGATAGCCTTTTTCCCATTTGTCTTTCTTCGTTTTTCCATTTCTCCGTATCTACTCAAAACGACAATGACACTAATGAGCTGGAATTATATTTAGACTGTATTATTAAAATTCCTGGCACACAATTCGGAGCACTCGCATATATTGCAATTTGTTAAACACGAATACTAGTGTGTTATTAATTCATATATGTTGGGCACAATGTGTAATAACTTCAAACATATCCGCTACAGTGTGGCATACATTTATATATATATAAGCTACACATATAAGCCAAATGTGCAATCAATTCATATATGTTAGCTACCATGTGTAAACATTTCATATTTATCATCTACAATGTGTAATAAATTCATATATACATACATATATACACCAACTATATACACCAAATATATACACCAAATATATACACCAAATATATACACCAAATATATACACCAAATATATACACTATACACTAAATATATACACCAAATATATACACCAAATATATTCACCAAATATATACACCAAATATATACACCAACTATATACACTATACACTAAATATATACACCAAATATATACACCAAATATATTCACCAAATATATTCACCAAATATATTCACCAAATATATTCACCAAATATATACACCAAATATATACACCAAATATATTCACCAAATATATTCACCAAATATATTCACCAAATATATACACCAAATATATACACCAAATATATACACTATACACTAAATATATATACCAAATATATACACAAAATATATACACAAAATATATACACCAAATATATACACCAAATATATACACCAAATATATACACCACATATATACACCAAATATATACACCAACTATATACACCAACTATATACACCAACTATATACACCAAATATATACATACATATATACACCAAATATATACACCAAATATATACATACATATATACACCAACTATATACACCAAATATATACACCAACTATATACACCAAATATATACATACATATATACACCAACTATATACACCAAATATATACACCAACTATATACACCAAATATATACATACATATATACACCAAATATATACACCAAATATATACACCAAATATATACATACATATATACACCAAATATATACACCACATATATACACCAAATATATACACCAAATATATACACCAAATATATACATACATATATACACCAAATATATACACCAAATATATACACCAAATATATTCACCAAATATATACACCAAATATATTCACCAAATATATACACCAAATATATACACTATACACTAAATATATTCACCAAATATATACACCAAATATATACACAAAAGTTCATGATTTCAACTATTAATATCATTTTGAGAAATAACATTGTTAAGCGAACCTAAAAGGGATCATAAAAACGACACCTATAACACTCAATAATACATAATCAATATATTTGAAACAGAGAGAATATAAGTTCTATTGTATCATATATAGACAGACAAGGCACAGCGTGCAAAACTACAATTTCGCGAAACGTATCGCGGACGTGTTTACGGGTTTTATTATTACCCGAAAATTGAAAGGTTATGTTATCGTCATGCAGACTGTACATTATTTGGCCATATACAGGTCATTTTGTGGATATTAAATTCACACCTACAAGTACTTCGGAGCAATCGGGAAAGCGGACGAGCGAAACACTAGTTTAGTTTTCGATGGGGAAACTAATCTGTATAGCAGAATATATAAAAACGTGTACATAGATTTTGCCAGCTGAAAATGAATAAGAATGCCAGCTAACTTCTGAAATAAATATAAACAAATAAATGGTGTACATAAATGTATTACGAGGCAAATGAACTGTACACAGTAATGGATATTATTGTTGTATTTTAAATATTAAATTATAACATGGTTGTTATAATGACAATAATAATAATATTAATAATAATAATAATAACAACAAATAATAATAATGAATAATAATAATAATAATAAATTGTAAAAAGATGGTGCGGGCCGTTGTCTAATGTTAAAACTTGTGGCCCAAATCATTTGTATGTTCATGCTATGTATTGTATCCTTGCGTTGTATCTTTACGTGTATGACATATGTACTATTGATTTGCAATAAAATATGGCTAAAATTAAAAAAAAAAATCCAAAATAAAATCACCAAATAGAAAAAACCTTATTCTTGTTTGTATGCATTATTGTTACACTTGTTTAATGAATGACTTATAAACAGATCAGTGATCCAGTTTTTTAACATATTGCCCTCCCCCCCCCCCACCTCGTCTGATACTAATAATATTACCAATCTTTCAGATGTGACTATAAACCGAAGTCTCATATATCGGTGCTATACACCGGGCATGTAAAATCCAAAATATAAAACACCAAGGATGCTTCTGATGCTATTTGTGTTCAGTATCGTGCATTATCCTCCAAGAAATAAAATGACTAATTCACTTATGGAGGCGTCGCCCCTATTAAATAAGGGTCGACGATAAATAAACGTTTCTCAAAATATGTTATGTTATATTTCGGGTTTTACGCCTGCATCAGCACCATTTCGGGCTATATCGCCGGCGGGCAGTTTACCTAACAACACCTTTCCTGGGCAGACTCCAACGGTTAACCAGTACTTGGGTACACCAACCTCCGTAAGAAACTGCCAACCTTTTCATATAAATGAGACACGGCCTGAGCGGGGCTCGAACCCGTGACCATCAGTGATGATAGTTTACAGTGGTATACAAGTCAGCGACCATAATCACTCGACCACGGAGGCGGACGGCATTCTCAAAATATGTGTTCATAAATATGTATGCAATAGCTCGGCATATACACTAACACGTTATTATGCCAAACTGTCAATTTCCTTTCGAAACTGCCAAGCTCAACAGTAACAACCGCCCTTTCCCATAAATGATAACTCTACAACGAAATATAATACAAGGACCACAAGCATAATGCTGAGAACAAGGTATGTTCATATATAAATTATTGCCGCCCAGATATTCCGAAATTTAGTGCCAACTACGTGTATGTAACTATTGTTTCAATCAGAAATGTGTGTGCTTTGTCGACATGTTAATTGTTATGGTTTATAAACAAAGCCCATGTATCAAACTACTTGTTTGGGTTATATTTCTCCATACTAGCTTCCCGGGAGCATTGTGTGGTACAATGTAGTGTGTTCAACATAAATGTTGCTTAAGAAATAGTATTTGAACTGAACTGAACCTTTATGTCCTCCTCTGGGGGAGATTTTCATATATACATGTACATTGAAGAACACAATATCATACAATACACACTGCGTATATAATTACGTGACACATATAACGTGCATGATGGCTGTCCAATATGTCGAAACTAATGTTTATTAAAAAAAGAGTGTAGCCGGTCCAGTGAGTGGGTAAATCCCTACCTCCTGCTACATCCATGATTACCCAATTATTTCGATCAAAACATGACTAAAATATCTAAAATGCGAGCAAAATAGTTGGTGTTATCTTTAAAATGTGTACGGTTTGATGGCAAATTTCTTATTTGCGTTTACAGACAAAAGGCTGAGTCATGTTAGAAACTATATCTTTCTAATTTTCACTTTATAGTGTTTGACGTAGCAAAGTTAAAGCGACACAACATTGACGAAAATGCAAATTTCTACAGAATGTAATTTCCTATTAAATAGTATTATTTTATTGCAAATATTTGCCTCATATAAACTGAGTATTTAAACTAATAAACAAGCGTCGTAATAATGTAAATATGGTCAACAGCCCGGGTAATATAACATATACATCCTGATTCACGCGTTTTAGTATACTAGAATCCAATCATAAACACACGTCAATTCAGAAGCGTGGCTGACCGTTATATGAACTCCTACTTTCACTTCTGAAAGTTAGTGTTTGAATTATTTCGGGAGAATGTGTAGTAGCAATGCTATTTATACGTCGACGTGCTTTTTTTCTTTCTTGCTTGTTGCGATGTAATGGCGCTTTAAGGAACACACAGCGAAACATGTGTCCACAAAAGAAAGTTGACAAATTATACAGAACAGAACAGAATATATTTATATAACGTATACAACTAAGTGTACCTTGTTAGTCTAACTTAACTATTTGCATGCTGGGTAAAATCAAGGCTGCACATAGTTCATATAATGGTAGCAGCCGACAATGCATTAATTTATATGTTCGTATTTGTAGATGCAAGCTCTGGAAACCTACCATGGAATTACATTATAATTGTGTCTTTACGAGATAATTCTAATGAAATTGCATAACATATTTCTGTTAGTTTCACAACTAGCGTGTAACGAGTAAATAAACATTTTGAATTACACGTGATAAGTTCAATTCAATTCAATATATTTATTGTATTAAATATGATAGCAAACAATATATAAACAAAGTACAATGGAAAGTCATGGATACATTTCCAGAAGGGGCATAGATGGTTGTGGTGTCTAAAATTGCTAATTTCTTACTAAATTTGCGTAATATATAAATTTGGATCGGTTTTGAACAATTTTCCTATTAGTCTCTACAAGTAAGGTGATAAACTGTAAGCAATACCATTGTTTTGATTCCAAATCAATTTTCAATGGAGATTGAACTTAATTCCTAATATATAGTTGTATAGTGGACATGACAATACAGTCAACTCTGTGTTAGTGGTCACCTCATCTAAGCAGTCAACCTGTATTAAACAGCCAGTTTCCAGATTACCAATATGTTGTTTTTATTATACATGTGGCCTCTATTAAGCAGCCACCTGTGCTAAGCAGCCGTTTTATGTGATTCCTTCGACTGGCTGCTTAATACAGGTTGTACTGTAGTGTAACAGTATGTTGAGACACATTATTCAAACTGAGAGTTAACATATAATATATATTTTATATCGAAGTAGTCTCTTCTAAATGAAATAACAACAGATGTCGCAGGGTATGGGCATTCATCAATATGCATTGCAAACAATATAATCACATACCATATACGTATAGGATATAAGCCGAAAACGATCCAATATGTAAAATATATGACTCTGTGAGATGCGTAGCGCCTAACAACAGTACACTATTTTACATATTGGATCGTTTGAGGTTTATATCTGACACAGAAACGGGTCAAATTACAATTGTTCTTTTAAAATAATAGTGTATAACATTTCACTCATTATATATGCATGTTGCTCAAAGTCTTATATCCAAAGTCATATGTCATGCATTTATAATCAGTGTGTATTGAAACATTTCAAATTAGCTTTGTAACTTTCCCCATTGAATTCAATCAGTTATTAACATGTACTCTCATTGTGGAAGTCGTGATAGCGTAGTGGATGCGCGTTCGCTTCAGGTGCGAAAGGTCCGGAGTTCGAGCCCCGCTGGAGCCGTTACGATTGTGTCCTTAGGCAAGGCATTTAAATTCCACGTTGCCTCTTCTCTCCCTCGTGGCGATGGATTCCATCAGGAATGAGGTCTCGAGAGCGATTTATATAAGTTGAAAGAACTTGTTTCGCAATCGAGCTAAAATAAATTTGTATAAACTAACATGTACTCTATCTGAAATATTTACTATATATATTTGTTAATTCACTGTTCGTCTATATCATGCAGATATTGCCCTCATGTGTTTTATTTAGCCTAAAATGTGTCTTACTTAAAACACACACTTATAACAAGATCTTAAATTGATAAGTTCGTACATTTATGTACAAGCTTTGATCTAATGATCCCGCCTATTGAAAGCAGTCCAATATTAAAAATAAAGTACAGCAAGTACAAACGTATGACGTCAGGACGATTTGCATCATATTTCCTCTGAAATGTGTAGATACTGAGCATAGTCTATGAATAGCTTATACACATTTATTTGAGCTCGATTGCGAAACAAGTTCTTACAACTTATATTAATCACTCTCGAGACCTCATTCCTGATGGAATCCATCGCCACGAAGGGAGAGAGAAGAGGCAACGTGGAATTTAAATGCCTTGCCTAAGGCCACACTCGTAACTGCTCCAGCGGGGCTCGAACTCCGGACCTTTAGCACCTGAAGCGAACGTACATCCACTGCGCTATCACGACTTCTATATGAATACAACTAACTGCGGCGTGTAGTGTTTTAGCATAGTATATACAATACATTACAATCCAATACAATATTGCATTAAAACATAGTATCCTTATGCTTATAGCAAAACATGCATATTATAACAGTAAGCATAGACATGTTATTTACAGAAGAGCATGTATAGCTGTGAACAGAATCAAACGGTAATGTTCGTGTTAATTATGCTGGTTTCTAAGATTATTTGCATAATAAATGAATCTGGATAATTTCGATTTCGATTTTGATGTTGTGGAAATTAAGCAGTGATTGTAAAGTTTGTAAAATATGCAATGCATGTACAAGGAACGCCGAGAATAACACACGATACAAACAATCAGACGCCATCAGCTATGCATGTATAGTACGTGGAGTTCTTAAATCGGACGTATCTGCAGTGCAGTTGTAACATGCTGGACTGGTAATCCAGGGATCGCAGGTTCGATCTCCCGCCTGACACTAATAAAATTAAATGTCTTTCAGATGGGATTTTAAACCGTGGCCTTGTGTGGGTGTTGTACACCCTGCACGTAAAAGAACCAGAGGAGACTCTGAAATGGGTATCTCTCTGTATCATTGCGCTATCCTTCAAAAATCTAAAATGACTAATCTCTTCAGGAGGCGTCGTTCATATGAGCAATCGGTAGCGACGATAAATAAACGTAAACACATACATTATATTACAAATACCAATATATAACCCTGCTTTGAAATACGTCTGTATTGAATTTATTACTGATTTATGAAACTGTGATATAATATTAATGATAACATAATAATTACACCATTTATAAGAGACATTTATAGCAGGTATTCTATTTTCAATATTTAGCATGACCTACATATTCATCTTGCAGGTGCAACTGTTTGTGAAAATAATCAATGAATAAATAAATGAATGAAATATTTTATTTTATTAAAAAATGAATGAATGAAATACGTTATTTTATTTGAATGAATGAATTAATACATTAATGAAATACTATATTTTATTTTATTTGAATGAATGAATGAATGAATGGAATACATTATTTATTGAAAGTAACTCAATTATCTGGTGCAACTATTTGAGAAAATATTGAATGAATAAATGAATGAATGAACTACTTGATTTTATTTGAATGAATAAATACATGCATGAAACGCTCTATTTTATTTATCATTTATTTGTAGAAGATCTGTTACGTATTTATAAGAATATAACTAAGCCTATACAATGATACCTGATAACTACCCACCGCTTTCTAGGCCAGTTACTTGTTCGGTTATTAAACTGTAAACATAAATCATTGATTTAGTAGCTTGGTACTTAATTTTGAATTTCATGTATTGTACATAACATGTATTTCAATTTTGTACATAACCACGATTTTATATTAGGTGACATATAGGTCCACTGGGCCGGGTGCTTGTTTGTATATTTATTATCTGTAGTATATATAATGTCGGATGCACATGTCACTATAATAAAATATTTACTTACTTACTTACTTACTTATAGCAATGAATGAATGCAAACATTAATGAAAGAATGGCATACTTTATTTATTGAGGGTAACTCAATTAGATCGGAAAATAATCTTCATTACGGTCCTTGAGAATATAGCATATTGTAGTTGTTTTTATATGTTGTAGATATGCTATGCCGCATATTGTAGCGGGCACCAGAAAATTACATTATGATTCTACTACTTGCTTTATTGCCTTTGGCATAATAAATAGTATTCAAATGGATGTGTAAATAGAACTAAATCAAATTGTTGTGTAATATTGTGTCAGATAACAGAAACACTTGATGCATTATATAATTATTCCGTTGCCATTTTTGTTCACTTTCATTTCATAATATCACAGTGTACATTAGAGAAATACCGGATTTACAACCGAAATATATAAACAGGACTTTATTCCATCTTTCTTTTTATTTTAAACTTTATTTATTTTACAACGATTGTGAAGCAAGTTCTAACAACTTATATTAATCACTTTCGTTGGCGCGGATGAAAGCGTAAATGCGGTCATTCGTGTGGGAGGAAACTGGAGTACCCGGAGAAAACCCACCTGTTCGATCTGGCGACCACCGTGCCATCTCACATACTTCCCGGTCAGAGGATCGAACCCGGGTTGCATTGGTGAGAAGCCATCGTGCTAACCACTGCACTAATCGGAGAGCCTTCCTTTGACTTGAACATTACGTTCATCATCATCTTATGCTATATACAAACATATAAACAACATAACATATGTTGAGGTCACTAGCTATACCCTAATATAATTGGATTTTTTAAATAATATATAACTTGTTTATAATTATTTGATGCCGCAGTATATTTAATAATACTAATTCGGATTTATAATTATAGATATACTGTCAGTTTGAAACCCGCAATCGCTGGGATGAATACATCATACACATTTATATTTAGACGGTTTTCTTTATTGAATATAAATATTTGACACTCAGTCGAGAAACAGAAGAGTTCAAGAAAGAAGTCGTTGGGATATATATACATTAATATTTAGACGGTTTTCTTTATTGAACATAACTATTTTACACGCATTCGAGAAATAGAAGAGTTCAAGAAAGAAACGCAACAAACACTGCAGTGGTGATTGTTCAGATTTGTGTTTTCTTATAATGTATAGACTTTACAACAACTATGAAACAAGCTTTAATCCGCCTGTTCTATCTGGTGACATTCGTCCCATCTCATATACTTCCGGTCCGGGATCGAACCCGGGGTTACGTTTGTGCGATGTGAGTGTGTGAACTATTGCGATGCTTCGAGAGTCAGTCATGTTCTTGCTATACAAATTCGCTCTTGCGATTCGAAATTCTGCGTATTATAAAATAATTAACTTTATATTAAATTAGTACTGTCTAGCTAACTATTTATCACTTGTAAAGTGTAATTTATTCATATGCATAATGTTAGTACTCCGATTATAAAAGTACGTATTAGTACGGTATTTCGGGAACAAATAACACATGCATGTTCAATTAGCTGGCCGTCGTGTACTAAATACCCGACCTGTATTGTTCGCTATTTACGTTCGGGAACATATAACACATGCATGTTCATTTAGCTTGCCGTCGTGTACTAAATACCCGACCTGTATTGTTCGCTATTTACGTTCGGGAACATATAACACATGTATGTTCATTTAGCTGGCCGTCGTGTACTATACATACCCGACATGCATATAGTTCGCTATTTACTTTCGGGAACACATAACATAATTCTGTATGCTCATTTAGCTGGCCATCGTGTACTATAAGTACCCGACATGCATAGTTTGCTATGTACATTCGGGAACACATAACATAAATCTGTATATTCATTTAGCTTACCGTCATGTACTATAAATACCTCACATGCATAGTTCGCTATTCACTGTCGGAAACACATAACACATGCATGTTCATGTATGTATATTTCGTTGTTTACATTTTGTTTACATAGTTACTTTGTGTATATCAAAACCTTCTAAATAACCATAGGAATACAACAATAACCCAAGTTTCGAGAGTGATTATGAAATTTGTCAGAACTTGTTTCGCAATCAAACTAACATAAATTTGTATAAAATAATTGAAATAATTATTAAGCATAGAAAATACATTAAGATTTAGAGAGAAGCTAGCAATACATTATGTGGCCGTGTTCTTTTGTATGTATCCGTATATATTTATGTAAACTACAATGCACATATAATCACATACATTGTGCATGCTCCAATTAAGAATACCAGACGATCAATATAACATAACATAACATTACTCACAATACATCGTTTAAATGATGCGAATGTATCACGTGCTCATGTCTTGCTTGCAATACTATTGTATCACGGCAGATGAAAACTGGACATCAGCACACAAATTAAATTAGGAAAAGGTTTTATAAAAATAAATAAAACATACATTTTCATGAAATACAAGTTGACCCTATATTGAGTGTGTACTATATATGTACTATATATTATGCAAATAGATAAATTCTCATTATTTATATATATTATAGATACAAGCATGTCATCTTTAATTTAATTTTGATAATTTGGAGATAATCTCAATAAGCTTTCAGCTTTCGATTACATCCATTTTCATTCTATATACAATGTATATGTACT
Organism: Archivesica marissinica; assembly: GCA_014843695.1. Taxonomy (NCBI): domain Eukaryota; kingdom Metazoa; phylum Mollusca; class Bivalvia; order Venerida; family Vesicomyidae; genus Archivesica; species Archivesica marissinica. Next base: position 49,238,779 of record CM026386.1, read on the forward strand.
GTACATTATGAATGAATAAATATGTTTAAACCAATTTAATGTTGTCATAAAAGTACATTACAGCAGGCATACACGCAGATAAAGCAATTGCAAACGTACATCGATATCAATAAATATAATTGGAAGATATCATAAATCCGTACTGATATCATACAATAAAATAGATATATCATTAAAAACACCAACAATCAGCTCAAGTGTTCTACTAATCTCGGCTCTAAGATGAAGTTAACAGCTGTAGGAATATAGGAAAGATAAAACAATAATTGTCCAGTAGGATAAACAAAAACTAAATGTGATGTCTTTTGACAGAACAATTAATATGCTTAGCTCGAATGCATGTCTTCACTCCACGATATAACAAACGGTGAATTACTGGAATCGACGCTTACAAGTAAAACAAATGAAATGAATTCATTCATATTTATAAGTCGGTCCAATACTTGATTTTCTGAGCCATGCTACTGTTTTTTTATTTTTTAACCATATTTTATTGCAAGTCAATAGTGCATATACATGTCATACACGTAAAGATACCAATACATAGCATGAAAATACAAATGGTTTAGCTTGTTACTGTGTGTGACGTATGTATCTGTGTGCACATTAACTGTATAGCATATTCTTAGAACATATTGCACACTGTATATATGGATTTTATTGGAAAAAAAGAAACACTGTTTAAAACAAAACAAATTAAGATATCGATAAATACAATCGCTTAAGCTGACGGCAATACAGTGGATTTCTGTTGTTGTAAATATTATTATTTATTATAACGATAATAAGAATAAGACTCTATTCCATTAACCTATCCACGGTAGGATATCTGGATAACACACACATATTACCACTGACATTACGATATTGCACTTCTGACAAAGAAAACGCAATTACGTCTTTAGAACCATCCGAAACACCAGCAGTTACACTCGCTCGATCAACATAAACATTCTTCAATTCCAACGCCAATTGCCGAAACGAAATCCGATTTCGTAAAAGAAAACAGAAATATCTCCGCTCGGACAAAAACTCAGAAAATGCGATGTCAAAGTGACGAGCACATATGTTATGCAACTGCCATACTCAATTAAATCCTTTCAAAATAGCCTTGCTTGTTTTACGAAAACGAATAGTTATCGAACTCCTTCGGGATGTGAACGAGAGCATATCCATCAAGTTTTAGTTTTTGAAAAATAACTCCATCAACTATATGACAAACGAAGATTGAATCTCCCGAAATCCTCTTTATGAAAATACTAATGAAATATTATTCTTGAAGCTTTCCAGAAACGTACTGGGAATTTCTTAAATATTCTGTACAAACAAAACTGGTTTGCCGAAATCTCAAGATTTGTTTTTCCTTTTGCATTTTGAAATGAAACATAACATCGATGACAGCCATTTTATATGTACCGAGAATGGTTTAAAGCCCGTTTTATACCATGTCAGGGAGTATCACCTCGGCTTTTGTTGCCTCTACAAACTGTTTACACTGTTTTTATGCTAAAACCGTTGTTTTATTCGTGAAATAAAATAATACGACCCATTTAATTACACAAAGAATATTCGCATTGGCCTCTAAGCCACTAAATACAAAATTGATACCTGCTTTAAAACGTTATCTGTTATTTTATGTAGAGAAAAAGTATTAAATGATTTTCGAAATACAATCCGGTCGATCCGAAAAGTATCATTTTGTTTTCTGTTTGATGCTTCGTGTGGATGATTATTTTATGATTGCATTAAATTTTTAGGATGCAGTAAAGCTAACGCTTTAAATCCAAACTGTAGAAAATCAAGATTTTTGTAGTTTTATGGACTAATACCTCTTGATAGCTAGAGTAGTCCTTGATGAGTTTTATTAACATCATCTGTTAGAGCACACAAAAGTCAAGACTGATAAAAACCGACTTTTGAGAACTTAAGCCGCGATTCGAACATATGCTTTACCTTTATGTTGGCTGTAAAAATATTATGTGACTTTAAAAGCCGTTGGTTGGTAATAAAAATGAGATAGGTCGTGGCGAGCCATGTATATTTCCGCCAAATTGTAAATATAATTATTAGAAATGATAAGTATGAATAGCATACCGAACGATATGATCTTCATAGAAAAAAACAAGATGGGAAATTTTAACAGGTGTTAGCAAGGTATAGGTCTGATTTAATGACGACTCTCTGCAACAGTAGGTTTTATTAACTGTTTGCAATTTATTGACTGTCACTTTTAACACGTTGAATACAAATATTTCAACCGGCGATGAAGCGTAGTCCAAATAATACATATTTCGGCCTGTTCCCATGCAGCGGCACGTAGTCCACACGCATGTATACTATGTTAGGCCTAGTTTACAGACATTGGGACACAGCCGAATGAAACGTATCTTAAATTTAGTCCAAGATAGCTGCACATAGTCCAAGAGTATCTAGGATCTAGTGCCCAGACAATGGGACATAGCCCAAATGAAACGTATCTTAAGTCAAGTCCAAGCAAGCGGCATGTTCGACCTAGTTCCCAGACAATGGGACATAGCCAAATGAAACGTATCTTATGTATAGTCCAAGACAGCGGCATGTAGTCCAACCACAACATATATTTGATCTTGTCCCAGGCAGCGGCATGTAGTCCAACCATAACCTATATTTGACCTTGTCCCAGGCAGCGGCATGTAGTCCAACCATAACCTATATTTTACCTTATCCCAGGCAGCGGCATGTAGTCCAACCATAACCTATATTTGACCTTGTCCCAGGAAGCGGCATGTAGTCCAACCACAACCTATATTTGATCTTGTCCCAGGCAGCGGCATGTAGTCCAACCATAACGTATATTTGACGTTGTCCCAGGCAGCGGCATGTAGTCCAACCACAACGTATATTTGACCTTGTCCAAGGCAGCGGCATGTAGTCCAACCATAACCTATATTTGACCTTGTCCCAGGCAGCGGCATGTAGTCCAACCAAAACCTATATTTGACATTGTCCCAGGCAGCGGCATGTAGTCCAGCCACAACCTATGTTTGACCTTGTCCCAGGCAGCGGCATGTAGTCCAACCACAACCTATATTTGACCTTATCTCAGGCAGCGGCATGTAGTCCAACCACATGCTATATTTGACATTGTCCCAGGCAGCGGCATGTAGTCCAACCACAACCTATATTTGATCTTGTCCCAGGCAGCAGCATGTAGTCCAACCATAACCTATATTTGACCTTGTCCCAGACAGCTGCATGTAGTCCAACCACAACCTATATTTGACATTGTCCCAGGCAGCGGAATGTAGTCCTACCATAACCTATATTTGACCTTGTCCCAGGCAGCGGCATGTAGTCCAACCATAACCTATATTTGACACTTGTCCCAGGCAGCGGCATGTAGTCAAACCATAACCTATATTTGACCTTGTCCCAGACATTGGCATGTATTCCAACCATAACCTATGTTTGATCTTGTCCCAGGCAGAGGCATGTAGTCCAACTACAACCTATATTTGAGCTTGACCCAGGCATCGGCATGTAGTCCAACCGCAACCTATATATGACCTTATCCCAGGCAGGGGTATGTAGTCCAACCATAACCTATGTATGACCTTATCCCAGGCAGCGGCATGTAGTCCAACCATAACCTATATTTGACCTTATCCCAGGCAGCGGCATGTAGTCCAACCATAACCTATATTTGACCTTATCCCAGGCAGCGGCATGTAGTCCAACCACAACATATATTTGATCTTGTCCCAGGCAGCGGCATGTAGTCCAACCATAATCTATATTTGACCTTGTCCCAGGCAGCGGCATGTAGTCCAACCATAACCTATATTTGACCTTGTCCCAGGCAGCGGCATGTAGTCCAACCATAACCTATATTTGACCTTGTCCCAGACAGCGGCATGTATTCCAACCATAACCTATGTTTGATCTTGTCCCAGGCAGAGGCATGTAGTCCAACTACAACCTATATTTGAGCTTGACCCAGGCATCGGCATGTAGTCCAACCGCAACCTATATATGAGCTTATCCCAGGCAGGGGTATGTAGTCCAACCATAACCTATGTATGACCTTATCCCAGGCAGCGGCATGTAGTCCAACCATAACCTATATTTGACCTTATCCCAGGCAGCGGCATGTAGTCCAACCATAACCTATATTTGGCCTTATCCCAGGCAGCGGCATGTAGTCCAACCACAACATATATTTGATCTTGTCCCAGGCAGCGGCATGTAGTCCAACCATAATCTATATTTGACCATGTCCCAGGCAGCGGCATGTAGTCCAACCATAACCTATATTTTACCTTATCCCAGGCAGCAGCATGTAGTCCAACCATAACCTATATTTTACCTTATCCCAGGCAGCGGCATGTAGTCCAACCACAACCTATATTTGACCTTATCCCAGGCAGCGGCATGTAGTCCAAGCACAACCTATATTTGACGTTGTCCCAGGCAGCAGCATGTAGTCCAACAATAACCTATATTTGACCTTGTCCCAGGAAGCGGCATGTAGTCCAACCACAACCTATATTTGATATTGTCCCAGGCAGCGGCATGTAGTCCAGCCACATCCTAGATTTGACGTTGTCCCAGGCAGCGGCATGTAGTCCAACCACAACGTATATTTGACCTTACTTTCCCAGGCAGCGGCATGTAGTCCAACCAAAACCTATATTTGACATTGTCCCAGGCAGCGGCATGTAGTCCAACCACAACCTATGTTTGACCTTGTCCCAGGCAGCGGCATGTAGTCCACCCACAACCTATATTTGATCTTGTCCCAGGCAGCGGCATGTAGTCCAACCACAACATATATTTGACCTTATCCCAGGCAGCGGCATGTAGTCCAAGCACAACCTATATTTGACGTGGACCCAGGCAGCGGCAGGTAGTCCAACCATAACGTATAGTTGACCTTGTCCCAGGCAGCAGCATGTAGTCCAACCACAACCTATATTTGACCTTATCCCAGGTAGCGGCATGTAGTCCAACCACAACCTATTTTTGACGTTGTCCCAGGCAGCGGCATGTAGTCCAACCACAACGTATATTTGACGTTGTCCCAGGCAGCGGCATGTAGTCCAACCAAAACCTATATTTGACATTGTACCAGGCAGCTGCATGTAGTCCAACCACAACCTATGTTTGACCTTGTCGCAGGCAGCGGCATGTAGTCCAACCACAACCTATATTTGACCTTATCTCAGGCAGCGGCATGTAGTCCAACCACATGCTATTTTTGACCTTGTCCCAGGCAGCGGCATGTAGTCCAATCACAACCTATATTTGATCTTGTCCCAGGCAGCAGCATGTAGTCCAACCACAACCTATATTTGACCTTGTCCCAGACAGCTGCATGTAGTCCAAGCACAACCTATATTTGACGTTGTCCCAGGCAGCGGCATGTAGTCCAACCATAACCTATATTTGACCTTGTCCCAGGAAGCGGCATGTAGTCCAACCACAACCTATATTTGATCTTGACCCAGGCAGGGGTATGTAGTCCAACCATAACTTATGTATGACCTTATCCCAGGCAGCGGCATGTAGTCCTACCATAACCTATATTTGACCTTGTCCCAGGCAGCGGCATGTAGTTCAACCATAACCTATATTTGACACTTGTCCCAGGCAGCGGCATGTAGTCAAACCATAACCTATATTTGACCTTGTCCCAGACAGCGGCATGTATTCCAACCATAACCTATGTTTGATCTTGTCCCAGGCAGAGGCATGTAGTCCAACTACAACCTATATTTGAGCTTGACCCAGGCATCGGCATGTAGTCCAACCGCAACCTATATATGACCTTATCCCAGGCAGGGGTATGTAGTCCAACCATAACCTATATTTGACCTTATCCCAGGCAGCGGCATGTAGTCCAACCATAACCTATATTTGACCTTATCCCAGGCAGCGGCATGTAGTCCAACCACAACATATATTTGATCTTGTCCCAGGCAGCGGCATGTAGTCCAACCATAATCTATATTTGACCTTGTCCCAGGCAGCGGCATGTAGTCCAACCATAACCTATATTTGACCTTGTCCCAGGCAGCGGCTTGTAGTCCAACCATAACCTATATTTGAAACTTGTCCCAGGCAGCGGCATGTAGTCAAACCATAACATATATTTGACCTTGTCCCAGACAGAGGCATGTATTCCAACCATAACCTATGTTTGATCTTGTCCCAGGCAGAGGCATGTAGTCCAACAACAACCTATATTTGAGCTTGACCCAGGCATCGGCATGTAGTCCAACCGCAACCTATATATGACCTTATCCCAGGCAGGGGTATGTAGTCCAACCATAACCTATGTATGACCTTATCCCAGGCAGCGGCATGTAGTCCAACCATAACCTATATTTGACCTTATCCCAGGCAGCGGCATGTAGTCCAACCATAACCTATATTTGGCCTTATCCCAGGCAGCGGCATGTAGTCCAACCACAACATATATTTGATCTTGTCCCAGGCAGCGGCATGTAGTCCAACCATAATCTATATTTGACCATGTCCCAGGCAGCGGCATGTAGTCCAACCATAACCTATATTTTACCTTATCCCAGGCAGCAGCATGTAGTCCAACCATAACCTATATTTTACCTTATCCCAGGCAGCGGCATGTAGTCCAACCACAACCTATATTTGACCTTATCCCAGGCAGCGGCATGTAGTCCAAGCACAACCTATATTTGACGTTGTCCCAGGCAGCAGCATGTAGTCCAACAATAACCTATATTTGACCTTGTCCCAGGCAGCGGCATGTAGTCCAACCACAACCTATATTTGACATTGTCCCAGGCAGCGGCATGTAGTCCAACCACAACCTATATTTGACCTTGTCCCAGGCAGCGGCATGTAGTCCAACCACAACCTATATTTGACCTTACTTATCCCAGGCAGCGGCATGTAGTCCAACCACAACCTATATTTGACGTTGTCCCAGGCAGCGGCATGTAGTCCAACCACAACGTATATTTGACCTTGTCCCAGGCAGCGGCATGTAGTCCAACCAAAACCTATATTTGACATTGTCCCAGGCAGCGGCATGTAGTCCAACCACAACCTATATTTGACCTTGTCCCAGGCAGCGGCATGTAGTCCAACCACAACCTATATTTGATCTTGTCCCAGGCAGCGGCATGTAGTCCAACCACAACCTATATTTGACCTTATCCCAGGCAGCGGCATGTAGTCCAACCACAACCTATATTTGACGTTGTCCCAGGCAGCGGCATGTAGTCCAACCATAACGTATATTTGACCTTATCCCAGGCAGCGGCATGTAGTCCAACCATAACCTATATTTGACCTTGTCCCAGGCAGCGGCATGTAGTCCAACCACAACCTATATTTGACCTTGTCCCAGGCAGCGGCATGTAGTCCAACCACAACCTATATTTGACCTTGTCCCAGGCAGCGGCATGTAGTCCAACCAAACCTATATTTGACCTTGTCCCAGGCAGCGGCATGTAGTCCAACCATAACCTATATTTGACCTTGTCCCAGGCAGCGGCATGTAGTCCAACCACAACCTATATTTGACCTTATCCCAGGCAGCGGCATGTAGTCCAACCACATCCTATTTGACCTTGTCCCAGGCAGCGGCATGTAGTCCAACACAACCTATATTTGACCTTGTCCCAGGCAGCGGCATGTAGTCCAACCACAACCTATATTTGACCTTGTCCCAGACAGCTGCATGTAGTCCAAGCACAACCTATATTTGACGTTGTCCCAGGCAGCGGCATGTAGTCCAACCATAACCTATATTTGACCTTGTCCCAGGAAGCGGCATGTAGTCCAACCACAACCTATATTTGATCTTGACCCAGGCAGCGGCATGTAGTCCAACCATAACCTATGTATGACCTTATCCCAGGCAGCGGCATGTAGTCCAACCATAACCTATATTTGACCTTATCCCAGGCAGCGGCATGTAGTCCAACCATAACCTATATTTGATCTTGTCCCAGGCAGCGGCATGTAGTCCAACCACAACATATATTTGATCTTGTCCCAGGCAGCGGCATGTAGTCCAACCATAATCTATATTTGACCTTGTCCCAGGCAGCGGCATGTAGTCCAACCATAACCTATATTTTACCTTATCCCAGGCAGCGGCATGTAGTCCAACCATAACCTATATTTTACCTTATCCCAGGCAGCGGCATGTAGTCCAACCACAACCTATATTTGACCTTATCCCAGGCAGCGGCATGTAGTCCAAGCACAACCTATATTTGACGTTGTCCCAGGCAGCGGCATGTAGTCCAACCATAACCTATATTTGACCTTGTCCCAGGCAGCGGCATGTAGTCCAACCATAACCTATATTTGACCTTGTCCCAGGCAGCGGCATGTAGTCCAACCACAACCTATATTTGACCTTGTCCCAGGCAGCGGCATGTAGTCCAACCAAAACCTATATTTGACCTTGTCCCATGCAGCGGCATGTAGTCCAACCACAACCTATGTTTGACCTTGTCCCAGGCAGCGGCATGTAGTCCACCCACAACCTATTTTTGATCTTGTCCCAGGCAGCGGCATGTTGTCCAAGCACAACCTATATTTGACGTTGTCCCAGACAGCGGCATGTAGTCCAACCATAACCTATATTTGATCTTGTTCCAGGCAGCGGCATGTAGTCCAACCACAACATATATTTGATCTTGTCCCAGGCAGCGGCATGTAGTCCAACCATAATCTATATTTGACCTTGTCCCAGGCAGCGGCATGTAGTCCAACCATAACCTATATTTTACCTTATCCCAGGCAGCGGCATGTAGTCCAACCATAACCTATTTTACCTTATCCCAGGCAGCGGCATGTAGTCCAACCACAACCTATATTTGACCTTGTCCCAGGCAGCGGCATGTAGTCCAAGCACAACCTATATTTGACGTTGTCCCAGGCAGCGGCATGTAGTCCAACCACAACGTATATTTGACCTTGTCCCAGGCAGCGGCATGTAGTCCAACCATAACCTATATTTGACCTTGTCCCAGGCAGCGGCATGTAGTCCAACCAAAACCTATATTTGACATTGTCCCAGGCAGCGGCATGTAGTCCAACCACAACCTATGTTTGACCTTGTCCCAGGCAGCGGCATGTAGTCCACCCACAACCTATATTTGATCTTGTCCCAGGCAGCGGCATGTAGTCCAACCACAACCTATATTTGACCATATCCCAGGCAGCGGCATGTAGTCCAAGCACAACCTATATTTGACGTTGTCCCAGGCAGCGGCATGTAGTCCAACCATAACGTATAGTTGACCTTGTCCCAGGCAGCAGCATGTAGTCCAACCACAACCTATATTTGACCTTATCCCAGGTAGCGGCATGTTGTCCAACCACAACCTATATTTGACGTTGTCCCAGGCAGCGGCATGTAGTCCAACCAAAACCTATATTTGACATTGTCCCAGGCAGCTGCATGTAGTCCAACCACAACCTATGTTTGACCTTGTCCCAGGCAGCGGCATGTAGTCCAACCACAACCTATGTTTGACCTTGTCCCAGGCAGCAGCATGTAGTCCAACCACAACCTATATTTGACCTTGTCCCAGACAGCTGCATGTAGTCCAACCACAACCTATATTTGACCTTGTCCCAGACAGCTGCATGTAGTCCAAGCACAACCTATATTTGACGTTGTCCCAGGCAGCGGCATGTAGTCCAACCACAACCTATATTTGACCTTGTCCCAGACAGCTGCATGTAGTCCAAGCACAACCTATATTTGACGTTGTCCCAGGCAGCGGCATGTAGTCCAACCACAACCTATATTTGATCTTGACCAAGGCATCGGCATGTAGTCCAACCGCAACCTATATATGACCTTATCCCAGGCAGGGGTATGTAGTCCAACCATAACCTATGTATGACCTTATCCCAGGCAGCGGCATGTAGTCCAACCATAACCTATATTTGATCTTGTTCCAGGCAGCGGCATGTAGTCCAACCACAACATATATTTGATCTTGTCCCAGGCAGCGGCATGTAGTCCAACCATAATCTATATTTGACCTTGTCCCAGGCAGCGGCATGTAGTCCAACCATAACCTATATTTTACCTTATCCCAGGCAGCGGCATGTAGTCCAACCATAACCTATATTTTACCTTATCCCAGGCAGCGGCATGTAGTCCAAGCACAACCTATATTTGACCTTATCCCAGGCAGCGGCATGTAGTCCAAGCACAACCTATATTTGACGTTGTCCCAGGCAGCGGCATGTAGTCCAACCACAACGTATATTTGACCTTGTCCCAGGCAGCGGCATGTAATCCAACCATAACCTATATTTGACCTTGTCCCAGGCAGCGGCATGTAGTCCAACCAAAACCTATATTTGACATTGTCCCAGGCAGCGGCATGTAGTCCTACCACAACCTATATTTGACCTTATCCCAGGCAGCGGCATGTAGTCCAAGCACAACCTATATTTGAGGTTGTCCCAGGCAGCGGCATGTAGTCCAACAATAACGTATAGTTGACCTTGTCCCAGGCAGCAGCATGTAGTCCAACCACAACCTATATTTGACCTTATCCCAGGTAGCGGCATGTAGTCCAACCACAACCTATATTTGACGTTGTCCCAGGCAGCGGCATGTAGTCCAACCAAAACCTATATTTGACATTGTCCCAGGCAGCTGCATGTAGTCCAACCACAACCTATGTTTGACCTTGTCCCAGGCAGCGGCATGTAGTCCAACCACAACCTATTTTTGACCTTGTCCCAGGCAGCAGCATGTAGTCCAACCACAACCTATATTTGACCTTGTCCCAGACAGCTGCATATAGTCCAAGCACAACCTATATTTGACGTTGTCCCAGGCAGCGGCATGTAGTCCAACCATAACCTATATTTGACCTTGTCCCAGGAAGCGGCATGTAGTACAACCACAACCTATATTTGATCTTGATCCAGGCATCGGCATGTAGTCCAACCGCAACCTATATATGACCTTATCCCAGGCAGGGGTATGTAGTCCAACCATAACCTATGTATGACCTTATCCCAGGCAGCGGCATGTAGTCCAACCACAACATATATTTGATCTTGTCCCAGGCAGCGGCATGTAGTCCAACCACAACGTATATTTGACCTTGTCCCAGGCAGCGGCATGTAGTCCAACCAAAACCTATATTTGACATTGTCCCAGGCAGCGGCATGTAGTCCAACCACAACCTATGTTTGACCTTGTCCCAGGCAGCGGCATGTAGTCCACCCACAATCTATATTTGATCTTGTCCCAGGCAGCGGCATGTAGTCCAACCACAACCTATATTTGACCTTATCCCAGGCAGCGGCATGTAGTCCAAGCACAACCTATATTTGACGTTGTCCCAGGCAGCGGCATGTAGTCCAACCATAACGTATAGTTGACCTTGTCCCAGGCAGCAGCATGTAGTCCAACCACAACCTATATTTGACCTTATCCCAGGTAGCGGCATGTTGTCCAACCACAACCTATATTTGACGTTGTCCCAGGCAGCGGCATGTAGTCCAACCAAAACCTATATTTGACATTGTCCCAGGCAGCTGCATGTAGTCCAACCACAACCTATGTTTGACCTTGTCCCAGGCAGCGGCATGTAGTCCAACCACAACCTATGTTTGACCTTGTCCCAGGCAGCAGCATGTAGTCCAACCACAACCTATATTTGACCTTGTCCCAGACAGCTGCATGTAGTCCAACCACAACCTATATTTGACCTTGTCCCAGACAGCTGCATGTAGTCCAAGCACAACCTATATTTGACGTTGTCCCAGGCAGCGGCATGTAGTCCAACCACAACCTATATTTGACCTTGTCCCAGACAGCTGCATGTAGTCCAAGCACAACCTATATTTGACGTTGTCCCAGGCAGCGGCATGTAGTCCAACCACAAGCTATATTTGATCTTGACCCAGGCATCGGCATGTAGTCCAACCGCAACCTATATATGACCTTATCCCAGGCAGGGGTATGTAGTCCAACCATAACCTATGTATGACCTTATCCCAGGCTGCGGCATGTAGTCCAACCATAACCTATATTTGATCTTGTTCCAGGCAGCGGCATGTAGTCCAACCACAACATATATTTGATCTTGTCCCAGGCAGCGGCATGTAGTCCAACCATAATCTATATTTGACCTTGTCCCAGGCAGCGGCATGTAGTCCAACCATAACCTATATTTTACCTTATCCCAGGCAGCGGCATGTAGTCCAACCATAACCTATATTTTACCTTATCCCAGGCAGCGGCATGTAGTCCAACCACAACCTATATTTGACCTTATCCCAGGCAGCGGCATGTAGTCCAAGCACAACCTATATTTGAGGTTGTCCCAGGCAGCGGCATGTAGTCCAACCATAACGTATAGTTGACCTTGTCCCAGGCAGCAGCATGTAGTCCAACCACAACCTATATTTGACCTTATCCCAGGTAGCGGCATGTAGTCCAACCACAACCTATATTTGACGTTGTCCCAGGCAGCGGCATGTAGTCCAACCAAAACCTATATTTGACATTGTCCCAGGCAGCTGCATGTAGTCCAATCACAACCTATGTTTGACCTTGTCCCAGGCAGCGGCATGTAGTCCAACCACAACCTATGTTTGACCTTGTCCCAGGTAGCAGCATGTAGTCCAACCACAACCTATATTTGACCTTGTCCCAGACAGCTGCATGTAGTCTAACCACAACCTATATTTGACCTTGTCCCAGACAGCTGCATGTAGTCCAAGCACAACCTATATTTGACGTTGTCCCAGGCAGCGGCATGTAGTCCAACCATAACCTATATTTGACCTTGTCCCAGGAAGCGGCATGTAGTCCAACCACAACCTATATTTGATCTTGACCCAGGCATCGGCATGTAGTCCAACCGCAACCTATATATGACCTTATCCCAGGCAGGGGTATGTAGTCCAACCATAACCTATGTATGACCTTATCCCAGGCAGCGGCATGTAGTCCAACCATAACCTATATTTGATCTTGTTCCAGGCAGCGGCATGTAGTCCAACCACAACATATATTTGATCTTGTCCCAGGCAGCGGCATGTAGTCCAACCATAATCTATATTTGACCTTGTCCCAGGCAGCGGCATGTAGTCCAACCATAACCTATATTTTACCTTATCCCAGGCAGCGGCATGTAGTCCAACCATAACCTATATTTTACCGTATCCCAGGCAGCGGCATGTATTCCAACCACAACCTATATTTGACCTTATCCCAGGCAGCGGCATGTAGTCCAAGCACAACCTATATTTGACGTTGTCCCAGGCAGCGGCATGTAGTCCAACCATAACCTATATTTGACCTTGTCCCAGGAAGCGGCATGTAGTCCAACCACAACCTATATTTGATATTGTCCCAGGCAGCGGCATGTAGTCCAGCCACATCCTAGATTTGACGTTGTCCCAGGCAGCGGCATGTAGTCCAACCATAACGTATAGTTGACCTTATCCCAGGCAGCAGCATGTAGTCCAAACACATCCTATATTTGACCTTATCCCAGGTAGCGGCATGTAGTCCAACCACAACCTATATTTGACGTTGTCCCAGGCAGCGGCATGTAGTCCAACCACAAACTATATTTGACCTTGTCCCAGGCAGCGGCATGTAATCCAACCATACCCTATATTTGACCTTGTCCCAGGCAGCGGCATGTAGTCCAACCAAAACCTATATTTGACATTGTCCCAGGCAGCGGCATGTAGTCCAACCACAACCTATGTTTGACCTTGTCCCAGGCAGCGGCATGTAGTCCACCCACAACCTATATTTGATCTTGTCCCAGGCAGCGGCATGTAGTCCAACCACAACCTATATTTGACCTTATCCCAGGCAGCGGCATGTAGTCCAAGCACAACCTATATTTGAAGTTGTCCCAGGCAGCGGCATGTAGTCCAACCATAACGTATAGTTGACCTTGTCCCAGGCAGCAGCATGTAGTCCAACCACAACCTATATTTGACCTTATCCCAGGTAGCGGCATGTAGTCCAACCACAACCTATATTTGACGTTGTCCCAGGCAGCGGCATGTAGTCCAACCAAAACCTATATTTGACATTGTCCCAGGCAGCTGCATGCAGTCCAACCACAACCTATATTTGACCTTGTCCCAGGCAGCGGCATGTAGTCCAACCACAACCTATGTTTGACCTTGTCCCAGGCAGCAGCATGTTGTCCAAACACACAACCTATATTTGACCTTGTCCCAGACAGCTGCATGTAGTCCAACCACAACCTATATTTGACATTGTCCCAGGCAGCGGCATGTAGTCCAACCACAACCTATATTTGACCTTATCCCAGGCAGCGGCATGTAGTCCAAGCACAACCTATATTTGACGTTGTCCCAGGCAGCGGCATGTAGTCCAACCATAACGTATAGTTGACCTTGTCCCAGGCAGCAGCATGTAGTCCAACCACAACCTATATTTGACGTTGTCCCAGGCAGCGGCATGTAGTCCAACCACAACGTATATTTGACCTTGTCCCAGGCAGCGGCATGTAGTCCAACCACAACCTATATTTGACGTTGTCCCAGGCAGCGGCATGTAGTCCAACCAAAACCTATATTTGACATTGTCCCAGGCAGCTGCATGTAGTCCAACCACAACCTATGTTTGACCTTGTCCCAGGCAGCGGCATGTAGTCCAACCACAACCTATGTTTGACCTTGTCCCAGGCAGCAGCATGTAGTCCAAACACACAACCTATATTTGACCTTGTCCCAGACAGCTGCATGTAGTCCAACCACAACCTATATTTGACATTGTCCCAGGCAGCTGCATGTAGTCCAACCACAACCTATATTTGACCTTATCCCAGGCAGCGGCATGTAGTCCAGCCACATCCTATATTTGACGTTGTCCCAGGCAGCGGCATGTAGTCCAACCATAACGTATAGTTGACCTTGTCCCAGGCAGCAGCATGTAGTCCAACCACAACCTATATTTGACCTTATCCCAGGTAGCGGCATGTAGTCCAACCACAACCTATATTTGACGTTGTCCCAGGCAGCGGCATGTAGTCCAACCACAACGTATATTTGACCTTGTCCCAGGCAGCGGCATGTAGTCCAACCATAACCTATATTTGACCTTGTCCCAGGCAGCGGCATGTAGTCCAACCAAAACCTATATTTGACATTGTCCCAGGCAGCGGCATGTAGTCCAACCACAACCTATATTTGACATTGTCCCAGGCAGCGGCATGTAGTCCAACCACAACCTATGTTTGACATTGTCCCAGGCAGCTGCATGTAGTCCAACCACAACCTATGTTTGACCTTGTCCCAGGCAGCGGCATGTAGTCCAACCACAACCTATGTTTGACCTTGTCCCAGGCAGCAGCATGTAGTCCAACCACAACCTATATTTGACCTTGCCCCAGACAGCTGCATGTAGTCCAACCACAACCTATATTTGACCTTGTCCCAGACAGCTGCATGTAGTCCAAGCACCACCTATATTTGACGTTGTCCCAGGCAGCGGCATGTAGTCCAACCATAACCTATATTTGACCTTGTCCCAGGAAGCGGCATGTAGTCCAACCACAACCTATATTTGATCTTGACCCAGGCATCGGCATGTAGTCCAACCGCAACCTATATATGACCTTATCCCAGGCAGGGGTATGTAGTCCAACCATAACCTATGTATGACCTTATCCCAGGCAGCGGCATGTAGTCCAACCATAACCTATATTTGATCTTGTTCCAGGCAGCGGCATGTAGTCCAACCACAACATATATTTGATCTTGTCCCAGGCAGCGGCAGGTAGTCCAACCATAATCTATATTTGACCTTGTCCCAGGCAGCGGCATGTAGTCCAACCGTAACCTATATTTTACCTTATCCCAGGCAGCGGCATGTAGTCCAACCATAACCTATATTTTACCTTATCCCAGGCAGCGGCATGTAGTCCAACCACAACCTATATTTGACCTTATCCCAGGCAGCGGCATGTAGTCCAAGCACAACCTATATTTGACGTTGTCCCAGGCAGCGGCATGTAGTCCAGCCACATCCTAGATTTGACGTTGTCCCAGGCAGCGGCATGTAGTCCAACCATAACGTATAGTTGACCTTATCCCAGGCAGCAGCATGTAGTCCAACCACAACCTATATTTGACCTTATCCCAGGTAGCGGCATGTAGTCCAACCACAACCTATATTTGACGTTGTCCCAGGCAGCGGCATGTAGTCCAACCACAACGTATATTTGACCTTGTCCCAGGCAGCGGCATGTAATCCAACCATAACCTATATTTGACATTGTCCCAGGCAGCGGCATGTAGTCCAACCAAATCTATATTTGACATTGTCCCAGGCAGCGGCATGTAGTCCAACCACAACCTATGTTTGACCATGTCCCAGGCAGCGGCATGTAGTCCACCCAACCTTTATTTGATCTTGTCCCAGGCAGCGGCATGTAGTCCAACCACAACCTATATTTGACCTTATCCCAGGCAGCGGCATGTAGTCCAAGCACAACCTATATTTGACGTTGTCCCAGGCAGCGGCATGTAGTCCAACCATAACGTATAGTTGACCTTGTCCCAGGCAGCAGCATGTAGTCCAACCACAACCTATATTTGACCTTATCCCAGGTAGCGGCATGTAGTCCAACCACAACCTATATTTGACGTTGTCCCAGGCAGCGGCATGTAGTCCAACCACAACGTATATTTGACCTTGTCCCAGGCAGCGGCATGTAATCCAACCATAACCTATATTTGACCTTATCCCAGGTAGCGGCATGTAGTCCAACCACAACCTATATTTGACGTTGTCCCAGGCAGCGGCATGTAGTCCAACAAAAACCTATATTTGACATTGTCCCAGGCAGCTGCATGTAGTCCAACCATAACCTATATTTTACCTTATCCCAGGCAGCGGCATGTAGTCCAACCATAACCTATATTTTACCTTATCCCAGGCAGCGACATGTAGTCCATCCACAACCTATATTTGACCTTATCCGAGGCAGCGGCATGTAGTCCAAGCACAACCTATATTTGACGTTGTCCCAGGCAGCGGCATGTAGTCCAACCACAACCTATATTTGATATTGTCCCAGGCAGCGGCATGTAGTCCAGCCACATCCTAGATTTGACGTTGTCCCAGGCAGCGGCATGTAGTCCAACCATAACGTATAGTTGACCTTATCCCAGGCAGCAGCATGTAGTCCAACCTCAACGTATATTTGACCTTGTCCCAGGCAGCGGCATGTAATCCAACCATAACCTATATTTGACCTTGTCCCAGGCAGCGGCATGTAGTCCAACCACAACATATATTTGACATTGTCCCATGCAGCGGCATGTAGTCCAACCATAACCTATATTTGACATTTTCCCAGGCAGCGGCATGTAGTCCAACCACAACCTATATTTGACACTTGTCCCAGGCAGCGGCATGTAGTCCTACCATAACCTATATTTGACCTTGTCCCAGGCAGCGGCATGTAGTCCAAACATAACCTATATTTGACACTTGTCCCAGGCAGCGGCATGTAGTCAAACCATAACCTATATTTGACCTTGTCCCAGACAGCGGCATGTATTCCAACCATAACCTATGTTTGATCTTGTCCCAGGCAGCGGCATGTAGTCCAACTACAACCTATATTTGAGCTTGACCCAGGCATCGGCATGTAGTCCAACCGCAACCTATATATGACCTTATCCCAGGCAGGGGTATGTAGTCCAACCATAACCTATGTATGACCTTATCCCAGGCAGCTGCATGTAGTCCAACCACAACCTATATTTGACCTTGTCCCAGGCAGCGGCATGTAGTCCAACCATATCCTATATTTGACCTTGTCCCAGGCAGCGGCATATAGTCCAACCATATCCTATATTTGACCTTGTCCCAGGAAGCGGTATGTAGTCCAACCACAAAAATAAAAACATTTAAAAATTATTATTAAATCTTTCATTAAAACAACATAACTTCATTTATGAATAATATTAAAAAAGGAAAAACTATCAACATGTAATTTGGAAATCATTGATATTTAACATCCATACGCTTGTTTGAAAAAGTGTGTTTTCAAAGATCTTTTACAGGAACACAACGATTTTGAGTCCCTGATTCCATTGGGAAGGGCGTTCCATAGTTTTGGTGCGGCTACTTCAAATCTTCTGTCACCATATGTCACTGACTTAATGTGTCTTGGGTCCTCCTCGACTAGTCTATATTTGACCTTGTCCCAGGCAGCGGCATGTAGTCCAACCACAACCTATATTTGACCTTGTCCCAGGCAGCGGCATGTAGTCCAACCATATCCTATATTTGACCTTGTCCCAGGAAGCGGCATGTAGTCCAACCACAACCTATATTTGATCTTGTCCCAGGCAGCGGCATGTAGTCCAGCCACAAACTATATTTGACGTTGTCCCAGGCAGCAGCATGTAGTCCAACCATAACGTATAGTTGACCTTGTCCCAGGCAGCAGCATTTTAGTCCAACCACAACCTATATTTGACCTTATCCCAGGTAGTGGCATGTAGTCCAACCACAACCTATATTTGACGTTGTCCCAGGCAGCGGCATGTAGTCCAACCACAACGTATATTTGACCTTGTCCCAGGCAGCGGCATGTAGTCCAACCATAACCTATATTTGACCTTGTCCCAGGCAGCGGCTTGTAGTCCAACCACAACCTATATTTGACCTTATCTCAGGCAGCGGCATGTAGTCCAACCATAACCTATATTTGATCTTGTCCCAGGCAGCGGCATGTAGTCCAACCATAACCTATATTTGACCTTATCCCAGGCAGCGGCATGTAGTCCAACCATAACCTATATTTGACCTTGTCCCAGGCAGCGGCATGTAGTCCAACCACAACCTATATTTGACCTTATCCCAGGCAGCGGCATGTAGTCCAACCATAACCTATATTTGATATTGTCCCAGGCAGCGGCATGTAGTCCAACCATAACCTATATTTGACCTTATCCCAGGCAGCGGCATGTAGTCCAACCATAACCTATATTTGACACTTGTCCCGGGCAGCGGCATGTAGTCCAACCACAACCTATATTTGACACTTGTTTCGGGCAGCGGCATGTAGTCCAACCACAACCTATATTTGACCTTGTCCCAGGCAGCGGCATGTAGTCCAACCATAACCTATATTTGACCTTGTCCCAGGCAGCGGCATGTAGTCCAACCACAACCTATATTTGACCTTATCTCAGGCAGCGGCATGTAGTCCAACCACAACCTATATTTGACTTGTCCCAGGCAGCGGCATGTAGTCCAACCATAACCTATTTTTGACCTTATCCCAGGCAGCGGCATGTAGTCCAACCATAACCTATATTTGACCTTGTCCCGGGCAGCGGCATGTAGTCCAACCACAACCTATATTTGACACTTGTTCCGGGCAGCGGCATGTAGTCCAACCATAACCTATATTTGACCTTGTCCTAGGCAGCGGCATGTAGTCCAACCACACCCTATATTTGACCTAATCCCAGGCAGCGGCATGAAGTCCAACCATAACCTATATTTGATCGTGTCCCAGGCAGCGGCATGTAGTCCAACCATAACCTATATTTGATCTTGTCCCAGGCAGCGGCATGTAGTCCAACCACAACATATATTTGACCTTGTCCCAGACAGCGGCATGTAGTCGAACCATAACCTATATTTGACGTTGTCCCAGACAGCGGCATGTAGTCCAACAACAACCTATATTTGACGTTGTCCCAGGCAGCGGCATGTAGTCCAACCACAACCTATTGTTGACCTTATCCCAGGCAGCGGTATGTAGTCCAACCATAACCTATATAAATAATATACTACATTTATATAGCGCCCTTTTCATAATAAGGTATGCGCTCAAAGGCGCTTTACAGTTGAACATATGACATATCACAGATATGGTAAAACATGAATAAGTAAGCAAAACATGACAATACAATACATGTATAAAAAGTAATTAGAGATTGAAAAATATGGATCTTAAGACTAAAATTACTAAACTAAAGAAACTAAGATTAAATAAAACCTACATAATCATTAATGAAACAATTTATCGAAACATTAGAACATTAAAAATTATAAGAACTGAAAACTAATATAAGATGCCTAAGATAAGATATATAATTCCTAATGTCTTTAATTTAAATAACCTTAAGAAATAAACAAAAATAAAAACATTTAAAAATTATTATTAAATCTTTCATTAAAACAACATAACTTCATTTATGAATAATATTAAAAAAGGAAAAACTATCAACATGTAATTTGGAAATCATTGATATTTAACATCCATACGCTTGTTTGAAAAAGTGTGTTTTCAAAGATCTTTTACAGGAACACAACGATTTTGAGTCCCTGATTCCATTGGGAAGGGCGTTCCATAGTTTTGGTGCGGCTACTTCAAATCTTCTGTCACCATATGTCACTGACTTAATGTGTCTTGGGTCCTCCTCGACTAGTCTATATTTGACCTTGTCCCAGGCAGCGGCATGTAGTCCAACCACAACCTATATTTGACCTTGTCCCAGGCAGCGGCATGTAGTCCAACCATAACCTAAATTTGACCTTGTCCCAGGCAGCGGCATGTAGTCCAACCATAACCTAGATTTGACCTTATCCCAGGCAGCAGCATGTAGTCCAACAACAACCTATATTTGACACTTGTCCCAGGCAGCGGCATGTAGTCCAACCACAACCTATATTTGACCTTGTCCCAGGCAGCGGCATGTAGTCCAACCATAACCTATATTTGACACTTGTCCCGGGCAGCGGCATGTAGTCCAACCACAACCTATATTGACACTTGTCCCGGGCAGCGGCATGTAGTCCAACCATAACCTATATTTGACCTTGTCCCAGGCAGCGGCATGTAGTCCAACCAAAACCTATATTTGACATTGTCCCAGGCAGCGGCATGTAGTCCAACCACATGCTATTTTTGACCTTGTCCCAGGCAGCGGCATGTAGTCCAACCACAACCTATATTTGATCTTGTCCCAGGCAGCAGCATGTAGTCCAACCACAACCTATATTTGACATTGTCCCAGGCAGCGGCATGTAGTCCAACCATAACCTAGATTTGACCTTGTCCCAGGCAGCGGCATGTAGTCCAACCATAACCTAGATTTGACCTTATCCCAGGCAGCAGCATGTAGTCCAACAACAACCTATATTTGACGTTGTCCCAGGCAGCGGCATGTAGTCCAACCATAACGTATAGTTGACCTTGTCCCAGGCAGCAGCATGTAGTCCAACCACAACCTATATTTGACCTTATCCCAGGTAGCGGCATGTTGTCCAACCACAACCTATATTTGACGTTGTCCCAGGCAGCGGCATGTAGTCCAACCAAAACCTATATTTGACATTGTCCCAGGCAGCTGCATGTAGTCCAACCACAACCTATGTTTGACCTTGTCCCAGGCAGCGGCATGTAGTCCAACCACAATCTATGTTTGACCTTGTCCCAGGCAGCAGCATGTAGTCCAACCACAACCTATATTTGACCTTGTCCCAGACAGCTGCATGTAGTCCAACCACAACCTATATTTGACCTTGTCCCAGACAGCTGCATGTAGTCCAAGCACAACCTATATTTGACGTTGTCCCAGGCAGCGGCATGTAGTCCAACCACAACCTATATTTGACCTTGTCCCAGACAGCTGCATGTAGTCCAAGCACAACCTATATTTGACGTTGTCCCAGGCAGCGGCATGTAGTCCAACCACAACCTATATTTGATCTTGACCCAGGCATCGGCATGTAGTCCAACCGCAACCTATATATGACCTTATCCCAGGCAGGGGTATGTAGTCCAACCATAACCTATGTATGACCTTATCCCAGGCAGCGGCATGTAGTCCAACCATAACCTATATTTGATCTTGTCCCAGGCAGCGGCATGTAGTCCAACCATAACCTATATTTGATCTTGTCCCAGGCAGCGGCATGTAGTCCAACCATAACCTATATTTGACCTTGTCCCAGGCAGCGGCATGTAGTCCAACCATAACCTATATTTTACCTTGTCCCAGGCAGCGGCATGTAGTCCAACCATAACCTATATTTTACCTTATCCCAGGCAGCGGCATGTAGTCCAACCATAACCTATATTTGACCTTATCCCAGGCAGCGGCATGTAGTCCAAGCACAACCTATATTTGACGTTGTCCCAGGCAGCGGCATGTAGTCCAACCACAACGTATATTTGACCTTGTCCCAGGCAGCGGCATGTAGTCCAACCATAACCTATATTTAACCTTGTCCCAGGCAGCGGCATGTAGTCCAACCACAACCTATATTTGACCTTGTCCCAGGCAGCAGCATGTAGTCCAACAACAACCTATATTTGACACTTGTCCCGGGCAGCGGCATGTAGTCCAACCATAACCTATATTTGACACTTGTCCCGGGCAGCGGCATGTAGTCCAACCATAACCTATATTTGACACTTGTCCCGGGCAGCGGCATGTAGTCCAACCACAACCTATATTTGACACTTGTCCCGTGCAGCGGCATGTAGTCCAACCATAACCTATATTTGACCTTGTCCCAGACAGCGGCATATAGTCCAACCATAACCTATATTTGACACTTGTCCCGGGCAGCGGCATGTAGTCAACCATAACCTATATTTGACACTTGTCCCGGGCAGCGGCATGTAGTCCAACCACAACCTATATTTGACCTTATCCCAGGCAGCGGCATGTAGTCCAAAACAGCTGGACGTAATATAAATTACATATATGTTGGGCCCTGACCAAGGCGACGGGGCGTAATTCAAATGGTAGCTATGTTTGACCTTGACCTAGACAACCGGATGTAAACTAAATGACACCTATGTTGAGCCCTGATCAAGGCGCCGGGACGTAGTCAAAATGGTACTTATATTTGGCCTTGTCACAGAGAGCTTACGTAATATAAATTACATCTATGCACTGACCAAGGTGACAGGACGTAGTCAAAATGGTACTTATGTTTGGCCTTGACTCAGACAAATGGATGTAAACCAAATGACACCTGACCAAGGTGACGGGACTTAGTAAAAATGGTACTTATATTTGGCCTTGCCACAGAGAGCGGGACGTAATCTAAATAGCATTGATGTGGGGCCCAAGGCGACGGGGCGTAATTCAAATGGTACTTATGTTTGGCCTTGCCACAGACAGCGGCACGTAATCTAAATTACATATATGTGGGGCTCTTAACAAGGCGACGGGACGTAGTCAAAATGGTACTTATATTTGGCCTTGTCACAGAGAGCGGGACGTACTTCAAATGACGTATATGTTGAGTACTGACTAAGGTGACAGGACGTAGACAAACTTGTATGTTTGACCATGTACAATGCTGCTGAACACAGTCAAATCTAGGCCATTTATGTTTGGTTTGCAATATGTCAGTTGGCGTGTAACACAAACAATGGCATTGTTGTGTCTAGCATTAGTAACAAGAAAATGCTTATTGAAGTGCGATAACCTTGTTTAAGGGGGCATCACTTCTAAGACGTACTAAACACTGGCACACTACAAACTTATTTAAAGCATATACTTATATTACATAATGAAATTGTAATGTATTACTGTGTAACATAGTGTATAATACAAGTATAATATGTATTAATGCGCAACATAGTGTAGTATGTATGTGTAGTATGTATTACTGCGTAACATAGTGTATCATACAAGTGTATTATGTATTACTGCGCAACATTGTGTAGTATGTATGTGTATTATGTATTACATTGTAACATAGTGTAGTATGTACGTGTATTATGGATTAGTGCGTAACATAGTGTAGTATGTACGTGTATTATGTATTACATTGTAACATAGTGTCGTATGTACGTGTATTATGGATTACTGCGCAACATAGTGTAGTATATAGGTGTATTATGTATTATCTTGTAACATAGTGTAGTATGTACGTGTATTATGTATTACTGCGCAACATAGTGTAGTATATAGGTGTATTATGTATTACCTTGTAACATAGTGTAGTATGTACGTGTATTATGTATTACGGTGTAACATAGTGTAGTATGTACATGTATTATGTATTATTGCGTAACATAGTTTAGTATGTATGTGTATTATGTATTACTGCGCAACATAGTGTAATATGTATGTGTATTATGTATTACGGTGTAACATAGTGTAGTATGTACGTGTATTATGTATTACTGCATAACATAGTTTATCATACAAGTGTATTCTGTATTACTGCGCAACATAGTGTAGTATGTATGTGTATTATGTATTACCTTGTAACATAGTGTAGTATGTACGTGTATTATGTATTACTGCGCAACATAGTGTAGTATATACGTGTATTATGTATTACTGCGCAACATAGTGTAGTATATACGTGTATTATGTATTACCTTGTAACATAGTGTAGTATATACGTGTATTATGTATTACGGTGTAACATAGTGTAGTATATACGTGTATTATGTATTACTGCGCAACATAGTGTAGTATATACGTGTAGTATGTATTACTTTGTAACATAGTGTAGTATGTAAGTGTATTATGTATTACTGTGTAACATAGTGTAGTATGTACTTGTATTATGTATTACTGTGTAATATAGTGTAGTATGTACGTGTATTATGTATTATTGCGTAACATAGTTTAGTATGTACGTGTATTATGTATTACTGCATAACATAGTGTATTATGTATGACTGTGTAACATATTGTAGTAATTACGTGTATTATGTATTACTGCGCAACATAGTGTAGTATGTATGTGTATTATGTATTATTGCGTAACATAGTGTAGTATGTCCGTGTATTATTGCGTAACATAGTGTAGTATGTACCTGTATTATGTATTACTGCATAACATAGTGTATCATACAAGTGTATTATGTATGACTGTGTAACATATTGTAGTAATTACGTGTATTATGTATTACTGCGCAACATAGTGTAGTATGTATGTGTATTATGTATTATTGCGTAACATAGTGTAGTATGTCCGTGTATTATGTATTATTGCGTAACATAGTGTAGTATGTACGTGTATTATGTATTATTGCGTAACATAGTGTAGTATGTATGTGTATTATGTATTACTGGGTAACATAGTGTAGTATGTACGTTTATTATGTATTAATGTGTAGCATAGTGTAGTATGTACGTGTATTATGTAATACAGTGTAACATAGTGTAGTATGTACGTGTATTATGTATTACTGTGTAACATAGTGTAGTATGTACGTTTATTATGTATTATTGTGTAACATAGTGTAGTATATACGTGTTTTATGTAGTAGAGTGTAATATAGTGTAGTATGTACGTGTATTATTTATTACTGTGTAACATAGTGTAGTACGTGCGTGTATTATGTATTACTGTGTAACATAGTGTAGTATATACGTGTAGTATGTATTGCTGTGTAACATATTGTAGTATGTACGTGCATTATGTATTACTGGGCAACATAGTGTAGTATGTACGTGTATTCTGTATTACTGCGCAACATAGTGTACTATGTACGTGTATTCTGTATTATTGCGCAACATAGTGTAGTATGTACGTGTATTATGTATTACTGCGCAACATAGTGTAGTATGTACATGTATTATGTATTACTGCGCAACATAGTGTAGTATGTATATGTATTCTGTATTACTGCGCAACATAGTGTAGTATGTACGTGTATTCTGTATTACTGCGCAACATAGTGTAGTATGTACGTGTATTCTGTATTACTGCGCAACATAGTGTATCATACAAGTGTATTATGTATTACTGCGCAACATAGTGTAGTATGTACGTGTATTCTGTATTACTGCGCAACATAGTGTAGTATGTACGTGTATTCTGTATTACTGCGCAACATAGTGTATCATACAAGTGTATTATGTATTACTGCGCAACATAGTGTAGTATGTACGTGTATTATGTATTACCTTGTAACATAGTATAGTATGTACGTGTATTCTGTATTACTGCGCAACATAGTGTATCATACAAGTTTATAATATATTACTGTGCAACATAGTGTAGTATATACGTGTATTATGTATTACCTTGTAACATGGTGTAGTATGTACGTGTATTATGTATTACTGCGCAACATAGTGTAGTATGTACGTGTATTCTGTATTACTGCGCAACATAGTGAAGTATATACGTGTATTATGTATTACCTTGTAACATAGTATAGTATGTACGTGTATTATGTATTATTGCGTAACACAGTGTAGTATGTATGTGTATTATGTATTACTGTGTAACATAGTGTAGCATATACATGTATTACGTATTGCTGTGTAACATTGTGTACTATGTACCTGTAGTATGTATTGCTGTGTAACATTGTGTAGTATGTACGTGTAGTATGTATTGCTGTGTAACATTGTGTAGTATGTACATTTATTATGTATTGCTGTGTAACTAGTGTAGTATGTACGTATATTATGTATTATTGCGTAACATAGTGTAGTATTTATGTGTATTATGTATTACTGCGCAACATAGTGTAGTATGTATGTGTATTATGTATTATTGCGTAACATAGTGTAGTATGTCCGTGTATTATGTATTATTGCGTAACATAGTGTAGTATGTACCTGTATTATGTATTACTGCATAACATAGTGTATCATACAAGTGTATTATGTATGACTGTGTAACATATTGTAGTAATTACGTGTATTATGTATTACTGCGCAACATAGTGTAGTATGTATGTGTATTATGTATTATTGCGTAACATAGTGTAGTATGTCCGTGTATTATGTATTATTGCGTAACATAGTGTAGTATGTACGTGTATTATGTATTACTGTGTAACATAGTGTAGTATGTACGTGTATTATGTATTATTGCGTAACATAGTGTAGTATGTATGTGTATTATGTATTACTGTGTAACATAGTGTAGTATGTACGTTTATTATGTATTAATGTGTAGCATAGTGTATTATGTACGTGTATTATGTAATACAGTGTAACATAGTGTAGTATGTACGTGTATTATGTATTACTGTGTAACATAGTGTAGTATGTACGTTTATTATGTATTATTGTGTAACATAGTGTAGTATATACGTGTTTTATGTAGTAGAGTGTAATATAGTGTAGTATGTACGTGTATTAATTATTACTGTGTAACATAGTGTAGTACGTGCGTGTATTATGTATTACTGTGTAACATAGTGTAGTATGTACGTGTAGTATGTATTGCTGTGTAACATATTGTAGTATGTACGTGCATTATGTATTACTGGGCAACATAGTGTAGTATGTACGTGTATTCTGTATTACTGCGCAACATAGTGTACTATGTACGTGTATTCTGTATTATTGCGCAACATAGTGTAGTATGTACGTGTATTATGTATTACTGCGCAACATAGTGTAGTATGTACATGTATTATGTATTACTGCGCAACATAGTGTAGTATGTATATGTATTCTGTATTACTGCGCAACATAGTGTAGTATGTACGTGTATTCTGTATTACTGAGCAACACAGTGTAGTATGTACGTGTATTCTGTATTACTGCGCAACATAGTGTAGTATGTACGTGTATTCTGTATTACTGCGCAACATATTGTATCATACAAGTGTATTATGTATTACTGCGCAACATAGTGTAGTATGTACGTGTATTCTGTATTACTGCGCAACATAGTGTATCATACAAGTGTATTATGTATTACTGCGCAACATAGTGTAGTATGTACGTGTATTATGTATTACCTTGTAACATAGTATAGTATGTACGTGTATTCTGTATTACTGCGCAACATAGTGTATCATACAAGTTTATAATGTATTACTGTGCAACATAGTGTAGTATATACGTGTATTATGTATTACCTTGTAACATGGTGTAGTATGTACGTGTATTATGTATTACTGCGCAACATAGTGTAGTATGTACGTGTATTCTGTATTACTGCGCAACATAGTGAAGTATATACGTGTATTATGTATTACCTTGTAACATAGTATAGTATGTACGTGTATTATGTATTATTGCGTAACACAGTGTATTATGTATGTGTATTATGTATTACTGTGTAACATAGTGTAGCATATACATGTATTACGTATTGCTGTGTAACATTGTGTACTATGTACCTGTAGTATGTATTGCTGTGTAACATTGTGTAGTATGTACGTGTAGTATGTATTGCTGTGTAACATTGTGTAGTATGTACGTTTATTATGTATTGCTGTGTAACTAGTGTAGTATGTACGTATATTATGTATTATTGCGTAACATAGTGTAGTATTTATGTGTATTATGTATTACTTTGTAACATAGTGTAGTATGTACGTGTATTATGTATTACTGGGCAACATAGTGTAGTATGTACATGTAGTATGTATTGCCGTGTAACATATTGTAGTATGTACGTGTATTATGTATTACTGTGTAACATAGTGTAGTACGTGCGTGTATTATGTATTACTGTGTAACATAGTGTAGCACATACGTGTAGTATGTATTGCTGTGTAACATATTGTAGTATGTACGTGCATTATGTATTACTGGGCAACATAGTGTAGTATGTACGTGTATTCTGTATTACTGTGCAACATAGTGTACTATGTACGTGTATTCTGTATTATTGCGCAACATAGGTAGTATGTACGTGTATTATGTATTACTGCGCAACATAGTGTAGTATGTACATGTATTATGTATTACTGCGCAACATAGTGTAATATGTATATGTATTCTGTATTACTGCGCAACATAATGTAGTATGTACGTGTATTCTGTATTACTGAGCAACATAGTGTAGTATGTACGTGTATTCTGTATTACTGCGCAACATAGTGTAGTATGTACGTGTATTCTGTATTACTGCGCAACATAGTGTATCATACAAGTGTATTATGTATTACTGCGCAACATAGTGTATTATACAAGTGTATTATGTATTACAGCGCAACATAGTGTAGTATGTACGTGTATTCTGTATTACTGTGCAACATAGTGTATCATACAAGTGTATTATGTATTACTGCGCAACATAGTGTAGTATGTACGTGTATTCTGTATTACTGCGCAACATAGTGTAGTATGTACGTGTATTCTGTATTACTGCGCAACATAGTGTATCATACAAGTGTATTATGTATTACTGCGCAACATAGTGTAGTATATACGTGTATTATGTATTACCTTGTAACATGGTGTAGTATGTACGTGTATTATGTATTACGGTATAACATAATGTAGTATATACGTGTATTATGTACTACTGTATAACATAGTGTAGTATGCACGTGTATTATGTTTTAAGGTGTAAAGTAGTGTAGTGTATATGTTTATTATGTATTACTGTGTAACATAGTGTAATATATACGTGTATTATGTATTCTGTGTAACATAGTGTATCATACAAGTGCATTATGTATTACAGCGCAACTTAGTGTAGTATCTACGTGTATTCTGTATTACTGCGCAACATAGTGTATCATACAAGTGTATTATGTATTACTGCACAACATAGTGTAGTATGTACGTGTATTCTGTATTAATGCGCAACATAGTGTAGTATGTACGTGTATTCTGTATTACTGCGCAACATAGTGTATCATACAAGTGTATTATGTATTACTGCGCAACATAGTGTAGTATATACCTGTATTATGTATTACTGCGCAACATAGTGTAGTATGTACATGTATTCTGTATTACTGTGCAACATAGTGTATCATACAAGTTTATAATGTATTACTGCGCAACATAGTGTAGTATATACGTGTATTATGTATTACCTTGTAACATGGTGTAGTATGTACGTGTATTCTGTATTACTGCGCAACATAGTGAAGTATATACGTGTATTATGTATTACCTTTTAACATAGTATAGTATGTACGTGCATTATGTGTTATTGCGTAACACAGTGTAGTATGTATGTGTATTATGTATTACGGTGTAACATAGTGTAGTATATACATGTATTGTGTATTGCTGTGTAACATTGTGTACTATGTACGTGTAGTATGTATTGCTGTGTAGTATGTACGTGTAGTATGTATTGCTGTGTAACATTGTGTAGTATGTACGTGTATTATGTATTACTGTGTAACATAGTGTAGTATGTACGTGTATTATGTATTACTGTATAACATAGTGTAGTATATACGTGTATTATGTATTACTGTATAACATAGTGTAGTATATACGTGTATTATGTATTACTGTATAACATAGTGTAGTATATACGTGTATTATGTATTACTGTATAACATAGTGTAGTATGTACGTGTATTATGCTATAATGTGTAACGTAGTGTAGTGTATAAGTTTATTATGTATTACTGTGTAACATAGTGTAATATATACGTGTATTATGTATTACTGTGTAACATAGTGTAATATCAACGTGTATTATGTATTACTGTGCAACATAGTGTAATATATATGTGAGTTATATATTACTTTGTAACATAGTGTAGTATATACGTGTTTTATGTAGTACTGTGTAATATAGTGTAGTATGTACGTGTAGTATGTATTGCTGTGTAACATTGTGTAGTATGTACGTGTATTATGTATTACTGTGTAACATAGTGTAGTATATACGTGTATTATGTATTACGATGTAACATAGTGTAGTATGTACGTGTATTATGTATTAAGGTGTAACATAGTATAGTATATACGTGTATTATGTATTACTGCGCAACATAGTGTAGTATGTACGTGTATTCTGTATTACTGCACAACATAGTGTAGTATGTACGTGTATTCTGTATTACTGCGCAACATAGTGTATCATACAAGTGTATTATGTATTACTGTGCAACATAGTGTATTATATACCTGTATTATGTATTACTGCGCAACATAGTGTAGTATGTACATGTATTCTGTATTACTGTGCAACATAGTGTATCATACAAGTTTATAATGTATTACTGTGCAACATAGTGTAGTATATACGTGTATTATGTATTACCTTGTAACATGGTGTAGTATGTACGTGTATTATGTATTACTGCGCAACATAGTGTAGTATGTACGTGTATTCTGTATTACTGCGCAACATAGTAACGTATATACGTGTATTATGTATTACCTTTTAACATAGTATAGTATGTACGTGCATTATGTATTATTGCTTAACACAGTGTAGTATGTATGTGTATTATGTATTACGGTGTAACATAGTGTAGTATATACATGTATTGTGTATTGCTGTGTAACATTGTGTACTATGTACGTGTAGTATGTATTGCTGTGTAGTATGTACGTGTAGTATGTATTGCTGTGTAACATTGTGTAGTATGTACGTGTATTATGTATTACTGTGTAACATAGTGTAGTATGTACGTGTATTATGTATTACTGTATAACATAGTGTAGTATATACGTGTATTATGTATTACTGTATAACATAGTGTAGTATATACGTGTATTATGTATTACTGTATAACATAGTGTAGTATATACGTGTATTATGTATTACTGTATAACATAGTGTAGTATGTACGTGTATTATGTATTACGGTGTAACATAGTGTAGTATATACGTGTATTATGTATTACGGTGTAACATAGTGTAGTGTGTACGTGTATTATGTATTAAGGTGTAACATAGTATAGTATATACGTGTATTATGCATAACTGTGTAACATAGTGTAGTAGGTACGTGTATTATGTATTACTGTGTAACATAGTGTAGTATATACGTGTCTTATGTATTACTGTGTAACGTAGTGTAGTTTATACGTGTATTATGTATTACTACGTAAAATAGTGTAGTATTTACGTGTATTATGTATTACTGTGTAACTTAGTGTAGTATATACGTGTATTATGTATTACTGTGTAACATATTGCAGTATATACGTGTATTATGTATTACTGCATAACATAGTGTAGTACGTACGTGTATTATGTATTACTGCATAACATAGTGTAATATATACGTGTATTATGTATTACCTTGTAAGATAGTGTAGTATGTACATGTATTATGTATGACTGTGTAATATAGTGTAGTATGTACGTGTAGTATGTATTGCTGTGTAACATTGTGTAGTATGTACGTGTATTATGTATTACTGTGTAACATAGTGTAGTATATACGTGTATTCTGTATTACTGCGCAACATAGTGTAGTATGTACGTGTATTCTGTATTACTGCTCAACATAGTGTAGTATGTACGTGTATTCTGTATTACTGCGCAACATAGTGTATCATACAAGTGTATTATGTATTACTGTGCAACATAGTGTATTATATACCTGTATTATGTATTACTGCGCAACATAGTGTAGTATGTACATGTATTCTGTATTACTGTGCAACATAGTGTATCATACAAGTTTATAATGTATTACTGTGCAACATAGTGTAGTATATACGTGTATTATGTATTACCTTGTAACATGGTGTAGTATGTACGTGTATTATGTATTACTGCGCAACATAGTGTAGTATGTACGTGTATTCTGTATTACTGCGCAACATAGTAAAGTATATACGTGTATTATGTATTACCTTTTAACATAGTATAGTATGTACGTGCATTATGTATTATTGCGTAACACAGTGTAGTATGTATGTGTATTATGTATTACGGTGTAACATAGTGTAGTATATACATGTATTGTGTATTGCTGAGTAACATTGTGTACTATGTACGTGTAGCATGTATTGCTGTGTAGTATGTACGTGTAGTATGTATTGCTGTGTAACATTGTGTAGTATGTACGTGTATTATGTATTACTGTGTAACATAGTGTAGTATATACGTGTATTATGTATTACTGTATAACATAGTGTAGTATATACGTGTATTATGTATTACTGTTTAACATAGTGTAGTATGTACGTGTATTATGTATTACTGTATAACATAGTGTAGTATATACGTGTATTATGTATTACTGTGTAACATAGTGTAGTATATACGTGTATTATGTATTACTGTGTAACATAGTGTAGTATATACGTGTATTATGTATTACTGTGCAACATAGTGTAATATATAAGTTTATATATTACTGTGTAACATAGTGTAGTATATACGTGTTTTATGTATTACCTTGTAACATGGTGTAGTATGTACGTGTATTATGTATTACTGCGCAACATAGTGTAGTATGTACGTGTATTCTGTATTACTGCGCAACATAGTAAAGTATATACGTGTATTATGTATTACCTTTTAACATAGTATAGTATGTACGTGCATTATGTATTATTGTGTAACACAGTGTAGTATGTATGTGTATTATGTATTACGGTGTAACATAGTGTAGTATATACATGTATTGTGTATTGCTGAGTAACATTGTGTACTATGTACGTGTAGCATGTATTGCTGTGTAGTATGTACGTGTAGTATGTATTGCTGTGTAACATTGTGTAGTATGTACGTGTATTATGTATTACTGTGTAACATAGTGTAGTATGTACGTGTATTATGTATTACTGTATAACATAGTGTAGTATATACGTGTATTATGTATTACTGTATAACATAGTGTAGTATATACGTGTATTATGTATTACTGTATAACATAGTGTAGTATATACGTGTATTATGTATTACCTTATAACATAGTGTAGTATGTACGTGTATTATGCTATAATGTGTAACGTAGTGTAGTGTATAAGTTTATTATGTATTACTGTGTAACATAGTGTAATATATACGTGTATTATGTATTACTATGCAACATAGTGTAATATATATGTGAGTTATATATTACTGTGTAACATAGTGTAGTATATACGTGTTTTATGTAGTACTGTGTAATATAGTGTAGTATGTACGTGTAGTATGTATTGCTGTGTAACATTGTGTAGTACGTACGTGTATTATGTATTACTGTGTAACATAGTGTAGTATATACGTGTATTATGTATAACTGTGTAACATAGTGTAGTAGGTACGTGTATTATGTATTACGGTGTAACATAGTGTAGTATATACGTGTATTATGTATTAATGTGTAACATAGTATAGTATATACGTGTATTATGTATAACTGTGTAACATAGTGTAGTAGGTACGTGTATTATGTATTACTGTGTAACATAGTGTAGTATGTACGTGTATTATGTATTACTGTATAACATAGTGTAGTATATACGTGTATTATGTATTACTGTATAACATAGTGTAGTATATACGTGTATTATGTATTACTCTATAACATAGTGTAGTATATACGTGTATTATGTATTACTGTATAACATAGTGTAGTATGTATTAATGTGTAACATAGTATAGTATATACGTGTATTATGTATAACTGTGTAACATAGTGTAGTAGGTACGTGTATTATGTATTGCTGTGTAACATTGTGTAGTACGTACGTGTATTATGTATTACTGTGTAACATAGTGTAGTATATACGTGTATTATGTATAACTGTGTAACATAGTGTAGTAGGTACGTGTATTATGTATTACGGTGTAACATAGTGTAGTATATACGTGTATTATGTATTAATGTGTAACATAGTTTAGTATATACGTGTATTATGTATAACTGTGTAACATAGTGTAGTAGGTACGTGTATTATGTATTACTGTGTAACATAGTGTAGTATGTACGTGTATTATGTATTACTGTATAACATAGTGTAGTATATACGTGTATTATGTATTACTGTATAACATAGTGTAGTATATACGTGTATTATGTATTACTCTATAACATAGTGTAGTATATACGTGTACTATGTATTACTGTATAACATAGTGTAGTATGTACGTGTATTATGCTATAATGTGTAACGTAGTGTAGTGTATAAGTTTATTATGTATTACTGTGTAACATAGTGTAATATATACTTTTATTATGTATTACTGTGCAACATAGTGTAATATATATGTGAGTTATATATTACTGTGTAACATAGTGTAGTATATACGTGTTTTATGTAGTACTGTGTAATATAGTGTAGTATGTACGTGTAGTATGTATTGCTGTGTAACCTTGTGTAGTACGTACGTGTATTATGTATTACTGTGTAACATAGTGTAGTATATACGTGTATTATGTATAACTGTGTAACATAGTGTAGTAGGTACGTGTATTATGTATTACGGTGTAACATAGTGTAGTATATACGTGTATTATGTATTACGGTGTAACATAGTGTAGTGTGTACGTGTATTATGTATTAAGGTGTAACATAGTATAGTATATACGTGTTTTATGTATAACTGTGTAACATAGTGTAGTAGGTACGTGTATTATGTATTACTGTGTAACATAATGTAGTATATACGTGTCTTATGTATTACTGTGTAACGTAGTGTAGTTTATACGTGTATTATGTATTACTACGTAAAATAGTGTAGTATATACGTGTATTATGTATTACTGTGTAACTTAGTGTAGTATATACGTGTATTATGTATTACTGTGTAACATATTGCAGTATATACGTGTATTATGTATTACTGCATAACATAGTGTAGTACGTACGTGTATTATGTATTACTGCATAACATAGTGTAATATATACGTGTATTATGTATTACCTTGTAAGATAGTGTAGTATGTACATGTATTATGTATGACTGTGTAATATAGTGTAGTATGTACGTGTAGTATGTATTGCTGTGTAACATTGTGTAGTATGTACGTGTATTATGTATTACTGTGTAACATATTGTAGTATATACGTGTATTATGTATAACTGTGTAACATAGTGTAGTAGGTACGTGTATTATGTATTACGGTGTAACATAGTGTAGTATATACGTGTATTATGTATTACGGTGTAACATAGTGTAGTATGTACGTGTATTATGTATTAAGGTGTAACATAGTATAGTATATACGTGTATTATGTATAACTGTGTAACATAGTGTAGTAGGTACGTGTATTATGTATTACTGTGTAACATAGTGTAGTATATACGTGTATTATGTATTACTGTGTAACATAGTGTAGTTTATACGTGTATTATGTATTACTACGTAACATAGTGTAGTATATACGTGTATTATTTATTACTGTGTAACTTAGTGTAGTATATACGTGTATTATGTATTACTGTGTAATATATTGTAGTATATACGTGTATTATGTATTACTGTGTAACAAAATGTAGTAGGTACGTGTATTATGTATTACTCTGTAACATAGTGTAGTATATACATGTCTTATGTATTACTATGTAACGTAGTGTAGTATATACGTGTATTATGTATTACTGTGTAACTTAGTGTAGTATATACGTGTATTACTTATTACTGTGTAACATAGTGCAATATATACGGGTATTATGTATTATTGCGTAACATAGTGCAGTATGTACGTGTATTATGTGTTATTGTAACATAGTGAAGTATACACGTGTATTATGTAGAACTGTGAAATATATTATAGTATGTACGTGTATTATGTATTACAGTGTAACACAATGTAGTATGTACGTGTATTATGTATTACTGCATAACATAGTGTAGTTTGTACGTGTATGATGTATTACTGCGCAACATAGTGTAGTATATACGTGTATTATGTATTACTGCATAACATAGTGTAGTTTATACGTGTATTATGTATTACTGTGTAACATAGTGTAGTATGTACGTGTATTATATATTACTGTACAACATAATGTAGTATATACGTGTATTATGTACTACTGTATAACATAGTGTAGTATATACGTGTATTATGTATTACTGTATAACATAGTGTAGTATGTACGTGTATTATGTTTTAATGTGTAACGTAGTGTAGTGTATAAGTTTATTATGTATTACTGTGTAACATAGTGTAATATATACGTGTATTATGTATTACTGTGTAACATAGTGTAATATATACGTGTATTATGTATTACTGTGTAACATAGTGTATCATACAAGTGTATTATGTATTACAGCGCAACATAGTGTAGTATCTACGTGTATTCTGTATTACTGCGCAACATAGTGTATCATACAAGTGTATTATGTATTACTGCGCAACATAGTGTAGTATGTACGTGTATTCTGTATTACTGCGCAACATAGTGTAGTATGTACGTGTATTCTTTATTACTGCGCAACATAGTGTATCATACAAGTGTATTATGTATTACTGCGCAACATAGTGTAGTATATACCTGTATTCTGTATTACTGCGCAACATAGTGTATCATACAAGTTTATAATGTATTACTGCGCAACATAGTGTAGTATTTACGTGTATTATGTATTACCTTGTAACATGGTGTAGTATGTACGTGTATTATGTATTACTGCGCAACATAGTGTAGTATGTACGTGTATTCTGTATTACTGCTCAACATAGTGAAGTATATACGTGTATTATGTATTACCTTTTAACATAGTATAGTATGTACGTGCATTATGTATTATTGCGTAACACAGTGTAGTATGTATGTGTATTATGTATTACGGTGTAACATAGTGTAGTATATACATGTATTATGTATTGCTGTGTAACATTGTGTAGTATGTACGTGTAGTATGTATTGCTGTGTAACATTGTGTAGTATGTACGTGTATTATGTATTGCTGTGTAACATAGTGTATTATGTACGTGTATTATGTATTACTGTATAACATAGTGTAGTATATACGTTTATATTATATTCGAAATGTCCGGAGTTCGAGCCCCGCTGGAGCCGTTACGATTGTGCCCTTAGGCAAGGCATTTAAATTCCACGTTGCCTCTTCTCTCTCCCTCGTGGCGATGGATTCCATCAGGAATGAGGTCTCGAGAGTGATTTATATAAGTTGAAATAACTTGTTTCGCAATCGAGCTCAAATAAATTTGTATAAACTAGTATATACGTGTATTATGTACTACTGTATAACATAGTGTAGTATATACGTGTATTATGTATTACTGTATAACATAGTGTAGTATGTACGTGTATTATGTTTTAATGTGTAACGTAGTGTAGTGTATAAGTTTATTATGTATTACTGTGTAACATAGTGTAATATATACGTGTATTATGTATTACTGTGTAACATAGTGTAATATATACGTGTATTATGTATTACTGTGTAACATAGTGTAATATCAACGTGTATTATGTATTACTGTGCAACATAGTGTAATATATACGTGAGTTATGTATTACTGTGTAACATAGTGTAGTATATACGTGTTTTATGTAGTACTGAATAACATAGTGTAGTATGTACGTGTATTATGTATTACTGCATACCACAGTGTAGTACGTACGTGTATTATGTATTAATGCATAACATAGTGTAATATATACGTGTATTATGTATTTTTGTAAGATAGTGTAGTATGTACATGTATTATGTATGACTTTGTAATATAGTGTAGTGTATACGTGTATTATGTATTACTACGTTACATAGTGTAGAATATACGTGTATTATATATTACTGTGTAACATAGTGCAGTGTGTACGTGTATGATGTATTACTGCGCAACATAGTGTAGTATATACGTGTATTATGTATTACTGCATAACATAGTGTAGTTTATACGTGTATTATGTATTACTGCGTTACAAAGTGTAGAATATACGTGTATTATATATTACTGTGTAACATAGTGTAGTATGTACGTGTAGTATGTATTACTGCATAACATAGTGTAGTGTATACGTGTATTATGTATTCCTGTGCAACATAGTGTAGTATGTACTTGTATTATGTATTACTGCGTAACATATAGTGTCGTATGTATGTGTATTATGTATTACTGCGTAACATAATGCAGGATATACGTGTATTAGGTATTACTGTGTAACATAGTGTAGTATATACGTGTATTATATATTACGTGTAACATATTGCAGTATATATGTGTATTATGTATTACTGTGTAATATAGTGCAGTATATACGTGAATTATGTATTACTGTGTTACATAGTGTAGTGTATACGGGTATTATGTATTATTGTGTAACATAGTGTAGTTTGTACGTGTATTATGTATTACGGTGTAACATAGTGTAGTATATACGTGTATTATGTATTACGGTGTAACATAGTGTAGTATGTACGTGTATTATGTATTAAGGTGTAACATAGTATAGTATATACGTGTATTATGTATAACTGTGTAACATAGTGTAGTAGGTACGTGTATTATGTATTACTGTGTAACATAGTGTAGTATATACGTGTCTTATGTATTACTGTGTAACGTAGTGTAGTTTATACGTGTATTATGTATTACTACGTAACAAAGTGTAGTATATACGTGTATTATGTATTACTGTTTAACATAGTGTAGTATATACGTGTATTATGTATTACCTTGTAACATGGTGCAGTATGTACGTGTATTATGTATTACTGGGCAACATAGTGTAGTATGTACGTGTATTCTGTATTACTGCGCAACATAGTGAAGTATATACGTGTATTATGTATTACCTTTTATCATAGTATAGTATGTACGTGCATTAAGTATTATTGCGTAACACAGTGTAGTATGTATGTGTATTATGTATTACGGTGTAACATAGTGTAGTATATACATGTAATATGTATTGCTGTGTAACATTGTGTAGTATGTACGTGTAGTATGTATTGCTGTGTAACATTGTGTAGTATGTACGTGTAGTATGTATTGCTGTGTAACATTGTGTAGTATGTACGTGTATTATGTATTGCTGTGTAACATAGTGTAGTATGTACGTGTATTATGTATTACTGTATAACATAGTGTAGTATATACGTGTATTATGTATTACTGTACAACATAATGTAGTATATACGTGTATTATGTACTACTGTATAACATAGTGTAGTATATACGTGTATTATGTATTACTGTATAACATAGTGTAGTATGTACGTGTATTATGTTTTAATGTGTAACGTAGTGTAGTGTATAAGTTTATTATGTATTACTGTGTAACATAGTGTAATATATACGTGTATTATGTATTACTGTGTAACATAGTGTAATATATACGTGTATTATGTATTACTCTGTAACATGGTGTATCATACAAGTGTATTATGTATTACAGCGTAACATAGTGTAGTATCTACGTGTATTCTGTATTACTGCGCAACATAGTGTATCATACAAGTGTATTATGTATTACTGCGCAAC
The DNA here is from genome assembly GCA_014843695.1 of Archivesica marissinica. Lineage (NCBI taxonomy): Eukaryota > Metazoa > Mollusca > Bivalvia > Venerida > Vesicomyidae > Archivesica > Archivesica marissinica. The sequence goes on from CM026386.1 coordinate 49,278,836, forward strand.
ATAGTGTAGTATGTACGTGTATTCTGTATTACTGCGTAACATAGTGTAGTATGTACGTGTATTCTTTATTACTGCGCAACATAGTGTATCATACAAGTGTATTATGTATTACTGCGCAACATAGTGTAGTATATACCTGTATTATGTATTACTGCACAACATAGTGTAGTATGTACATGTATTCTGTATTACTGCGCAACATAGTGTATCATACAAGTTTATAATGTATTACTGCGCAACATAGTGTAGTATTTACGTGTATTATGTATTACCTTGTAACATGGTGTAGTATGTACGTGTATTATGTATTACTGCGCAACATAGTGTAGTATGTACGTGTATTCTGTATTACTGCTCAACATAGTGAAGTATATACCTGTATTATGTATTACCTTTTAACATAGTATAGTATGTACGTGCATTAAGTATTATTGCGTAACACAGTGTAGTATGTATGTGTATTATGTATTACGGTGTAACATAGTGTAGTATATACATGTAATATGTATTGCTGTGTAACATTGTGTAGTATGTACGTGTAGTATGTATTGCTGTGTAACATTGTGTAGTATGTACGTGTAGTATGTATTGCTGTGTAACATTGTGTAGTATGTACGTGTATTATGTATTGCTGTGTAACATAGTGTAGTATGTACGTGTATTATGTATTACTGTATAACATAGTGTAGTATATACGTGTATTATGTATTACTGTACAACATAATGTAGTATATACGTGTATTATGTACTACTGTATAACATAGTGTAGTATATACGTGTATTATGTATTACTGTATAACATAGTGTAGTACGTACGTGTATTATGTTTTAATGTGTAACGTAGTGTAGTGTATAAGTTTATTATGTATTACTGTGTAACATAGTGTAATATATACGTGTATTATGTATTACTGTGTAACATAGTGTAATATATACGTGTATTATGTATTACTCTGTAACATGGTGTATCATACAAGTGTATTATGTATTACAGCGCAACATAGTGTAGTATCTACGTGTATTCTGTATTACTGCGCAACATAGTGTATCATACAAGTGTATTATGTATTACTGCGCAACATAGTGTAGTATGTACGTGTATTCTGTATTACTGCGTAACATAGTGTAGTATGTACGTGTATTCTTTATTACTGCGCAACATAGTGTATCATACAAGTGTATTATGTATTACTGCGCAACATAGTGTAGTATATACCTGTATTATGTATTACTGCACAACATAGTGTAGTATGTACATGTATTCTGTATTACTGCGCAACATAGTGTATCATACAAGTTTATAATGTATTACTGCGCAACATAGTGTAGTATTTACGTGTATTATGTATTACCTTGTAACATGGTGTAGTATGTACGTGTATTATGTATTACTGCGCAACATAGTGTAGTATGTACGTGTATTCTGTATTACTGCTCAACATAGTGAAGTATATACCTGTATTATGTATTACCTTTTAACATAGTATAGTATGTACGTGCATTATGTATTATTGCGTAACACAGTGTAGTGTGTATGTGTATTATGTATTACGGTGTAACATAGTGTAGTATATACATGTATTATGTATTGCTGTGTAACATTGTGTAGTATGTACGTGTAGTATGTATTGCTGTGTAACATTGTGTAGTATGTACGTGTATTATGTATTGCTGTGTAACATAGTGTATTATGTACGTGTATTATGTATTACTGTATAACATAGTGTAGTATATACGTTTATATTATATTCGAAAGGTCTGGAGTTCGAGCCCCACTGGAGCCGTTACGATTGTGCCCTTAGGCAAGGCATTTAAATTCCAACGTTGCCTCTTCTCTCTCCCTCGTGGCGATGGATTCCATCAGGAATGAGGTCTCGAGAGTGATTTATATAAGTTGAAATAACTTGTTTCGCAATCGAGCTCAAATAAATGTGTATAAACTAGTATATACGTGTATTATGTACTACTGTATAACATAGTGTAGTATATACGTGTATTATGTATTACTGTATAACATAGTGTAGTTTGTACGTGTATTATGTTTTAATGTGTAACGTAGTGTAGTGTATACGTTTATTATGTATTACTGTGTAACATAGTGTAATATATACGTGTATTATGTATTACTGTGTAACATAGTGTAATATATACGTGTATTATGTATTACTGTGTAACATAGTTTAATATCAACGTGTATTATGTATTACTGTGCAACATAGTGTAATATATACGTGAGTTATGTATTTCTGTGTAACATAGTGTAGTATATACGTGTTTTATGTAGTACTGTGTAATATAGTGTAGTATGTACGTGTAGTATTTATTGCTGTGTAGCATTGTGTAGTATGTACGTGTATTATGTATTACTGTGTAACATAGTATAGTATATACGTATATTATGTATAACTGTGTAACATAGTGTAGTAGGTACGTGTATTATGTATTACTGTGTAACATAGTGTAGTATATACGTGTCTTATGTATTACTGTGTAACGTAGTGTAGTTTATACGTGTATTATGTATTACTACGTAACATAGTGTAGTATATACGTGTATTATGTATTACTGTGTAACTTAGTGTAGTATATACGTGTATTATGTATTACTGAGTAACATATTGCAGTATATACGTGTATTATGTATTACTGTGTAACAAAATGTAGTAGGTATGTGTATTATGTATTACTCTGTAACCTAGTGTAGTATATACGTGTCTTATGTATTACGGTGTAACATAGTGTAGTATATACATGTATTATGTATTGCTGTGTAACATTGTGTTCTATGTACGTATAGTATGTATTGCTGTGTAGTATGTACGTGTAGTATGTATTGCTGTGTAACATTGTGTAGTATGTACTTGTATTATGTATTACTGTGTAACATAGTGTAGTATGTACGTGTATTATGTATTACTGTATAACATAGTGTAGTATATACGTGTATTATGTATTACTGTATAACATAGTGTAGTATATACGTGTATTATGTATTACTGTATAACATAGTGTAGTATATACGTGTATTATGTATTACTGTATAACATAGTGTAGTATGTACGTGTATTATGCTATTATGTGTAACGTAGTGTAGTGTATAAGTTTATTATGTATTACTGTGTAACATAGTGTAATATATACGTGTATTATGTATTACTGTGCAACATAGTGTAATATCAACGTGTATTATGTATTACTGTGCAACATAGTGTAATATATACGTGAGTTATATATTACTGTGTAACATAGTGTAGTATATACGTGTTTTATGTAGTACTGTGTAATATAGTGTAGTATGTACGTGTAGTATGTATTGCTGTGTAACATTGTGTAGTATGTACGTGTTTTATGTATTACTGTGTAACATAGTGTAGTATATACGTGTATTATGTATAACTGTGTAACATAGTGTAGTAGGTACGTGTATTATGTATTACGGTGTAACATAGTGTAGTATATACGTGTATTATGTATTACGGTGTAACATAGTGTAGTGTGTATGTGTATTATGTATTAAGGTGTAACATAGTATAGTATATACGTGTATTATGTATAACTGTGTAACATAGTGTAGTAGGTACGTGTATTATGTATTACTGTGTAACATAGTGTAGTATATACGTGTCTTATGTATTACTGTGTAACGTAGTGTAGTTTATACGTGTATTATGTATTACTGTGTAACATATTGCAGTATATACGTGTATTATGTATTACTGCATAACATAGTATAATATATACGTGTATTATGTATTACCTTGTAAGATAGTGTAGTATGTACATGTATTATGTATGAATGTGTAATATAGTGTAGTATGTACGTGTAGTATGTATTGCTGTGTAACATTGTGTAGTATATACGTGTATTATGTATTACCTTTTAACATAGTATAGTATGTACGTGCATTGTGTATTATTGCGTAACACAGTGTAGTATGTATGTGTATTATGTATTACGGTGTAACATAGTGTAGTATATACATGTATTATGTATTGCTGTGTAACATTGTGTAGTATGTACGTGTAGTATGTATTGCTGTGTAACATTGTGTAGTATGTACGTGTATTATGTATTGCTGTGTAACATAGTGTATTATGTACGTGTATTATGTATTACTGTATAACATAGTGTAGTATATACGTTTATATTATATTCGAAAGGTCTGGAGTTCGAGCCCCGCTGGAGCCGTTACGATTGTGCCCTTAGGCAAGGCATTTAAATTCCAACGTTGCCTCTTCTCTCTCCCTCGTGGCGATGGATTCCATCAGGAATGAGGTCTCGAGAGTGATTTATATAAGTTGAAATAACTTGTTTCGCAATCGAGCTCAAATAAATGTGTATAAACTAGTATATACGTGTATTATGTACTACTGTATAACATAGTGTAGTATATACGTGTATTATGTATTACTGTATAACATAGTGTAGTATGTACGTGTATTATGTTTTAATGTGTAACGTAGTGTAGTGTATACGTTTATTATGTATTACTGTGTAACATAGTGTAATATATACGTGTATTATGTATTACTGTGTAACATAGTGTAATATATACGTGTATTATGTATTACTGTGTAACATAGTGTAATATCAACGTGTATTATGTATTACTGTGCAACATAGTGTAATATATACGTGAGTTATGTATTACTGTGTAACATAGTGTAGTATATACGTGTTTTATGTAGTACTGTGTAATATAGTGTAGTATGTACGTGTAGTATTTATTGCTGTGTAGCATTGTGTAGTATGTACGTGTATTATGTATTACTGTGTAACATAGTATAGTATATACGTATATTATGTATAACTGTGCAACATAGTGTAGTAGGTACGTGTATTATGTATTACTGTGTAACATAGTGTAGTATATACGTGTCTTATGTATTACTGTGTAACGTAGTGTAGTTTATACGTGTATTATGTATTACTACGTAACATAGTGTAGTATATACGTGTATTATGTATTACTGTGTAACTTAGTGTAGTATATACGTGTATTATGTATTACTGTGTAACATATTGCAGTATATACGTGTATTATGTATTACTGTGTAACAAAATGTAGTAGGTATGTGTATTATGTATTACTCTGTAACATAGTGTAGTATATACGTGTCTTATGTATTACGGTGTAACATAGTGTAGTATATACATGTATTATGTATTGCTGTGTAACATTGTGTACTATGTACGTGTAGTATGTATTGCTGTGTAGTATGTACGTGTAGTATGTATTGCTGTATAACATAGTGTAGTATATACGTGTATTATGTATTACTGTATAACATAGTGTAGTATATACGTGTATTATGTATTACTGTATAACATAGTGTAGTATATACGTGTATTATGTATTACTGTATAACATAGTGTAGTATATACGTGTATTATGTATTACTGTATAACATAGTGTAGTATGTACGTGTATTATGCTATTATGTGTAACGTAGTGTAGTGTATAAGTTTATTATGTATTACTGTGTAACATAGTGTAATATATACGTGTATTATGTATTACTGTGCAACATAGTGTAATATCAACGTGTATTATGTATTACTGTGCAACATAGTGTAATATATACGTGAGTTATATATTACTGTGTAACATAGTGTAGTATATACGTGTTTTATGTAGTACTGTGTAATATAGTGTAGTATGTACGTGTAGTATGTATTGCTGTGTAACATTGTGTAGTATGTACGTGTTTTATGTATTACTGGGTAACATAGTGTAGTATATACGTGTATTATGTATAACTGTGTAACATAGTGTAGTAGGTACGTGTATTATGTATTACGGTGTAACATAGTGTAGTATATACGTGTATTATGCTATTATGTGTAACGTAGTGTAGTGTATAAGTTTATTATGTATTACTGTGTAACATAGTGTAATATATACGTGTATTATGTATTACTGTGCAACATAGTGTAATATCTACGTGTATTATGTATTACTGTGCAACATAGTGTAATATATACGTGAGTTATATATTACTGTGTAACATAGTGTAGTATATACGTGTTTTATGTAGTACTGTGTAATATAGTGTAGTATGTACGTGTAGTATGTATTGCTGTGTAACATTGTGTAGTATGTACGTGTTTTATGTATTACTGTGTAACATAGTGTAGTATATACGTGTATTATGTATAACTGTGTAACATAGTGTAGTAGGTACGTGTATTATGTATTACGGTGTAACATAGTGTAGTGTGTATGTGTATTATGTATTAAGGTGTAACATATTATAGTATATACGTGTATTATGTATAACTGTGTAACATAGTGTAGTAGGTACGTGTATTATGTATTACTGTGTAACATAGTGTAGTATATACGTGTCTTATGTATTACTGTGTAACGTAGTGTAGTTTATACGTGTATTATGTATTACTACGTAACATAGTGTAGTATATACGTGTATTATGTATTACTGTGTAACTTAGTGTAGTATATACGTGTATTATGTATTACTGTGTAACATATTGCAGTATATACGTGTATTATGTATTACTGCATAACATAGTATAATATATACGTGTATTATGTATTACCTTGTAAGATAGTGTAGTATGTACATGTATTATGTATGACTGTGTAATATAGTGTAGTATGTACGTGTAGTATGTATTGCTGTGTAACATTGTGTAGTATGTACGTGTATTATGTATTACTGTGTAACATAGTGTAGTATATACGTGTATTATGTATTACGTGTAACATATTGCAGTATATATGTGTATTATGTATTACTGTGTAATATAGTGCAGTATATAGGTGAATTATGTATTACTGTGTTACATAGTGTAGTGTATACGGGTATTATGTATTATTGCGTAACATAGTGTAGTTTGTACGTGTATTATGTATTACGGTGTAACATAGTGTAGTATATACGTGTATTATGTATTACGGTGTAACATAGTGTAGGATGTACTTGTTTTATGTATTAAGGTGTATCATAGTATAGTATATACGTGTATTATGTATAACTGTGTAACATAGTGTAGTAGGTACGTGTATTATGTATTACTGTGTAACATAGTGTAGTATATACGTGTCTTATGTATTACTGTGTAACGTAGTGTAGACTGTGTAACATAGTGTAGTAGGTACGTGTATTATGTATTACGGTGTAACATAGTGTAGTATATACGTGTATTATGTATTACGGTGTAACATAGTGTAGTGTGTATGTGTATTATGTATTAAGGTGTAACATATTATAGTATATACGTGTATTATGTATAACTGTGTAACATAGTGTAGTAGGTACGTGTATTATGTATTACTGTGTAACATAGTGTAGTATATACGTGTCTTATGTATTACTGTGTAACGTAGTGTAGTTTATACGTGTATTATGTATTACTACGTAACATAGTGTAGTATATACGTGTATTATGTATTACTGTGTAACTTAGTGTAGTATATACGTGTATTTGTATTACTGTGTAACATATTGCAGTATATACGTGTATTATGTATTACTGCATAACATAGTATAATTATACGTGTATTATGTATTACTTGTAGATAGTGTAGTATGTACATGTATTATGTATGACTGTGTAATATAGTGTAGTATGTACGTGTAGTATGTATTGCTGTGTAACATTGTGTAGTGTGTACGTTTATTATGTATTACTGTGTAACATAGTGTAGTATATACGTGTATTATGTATTACGTGTAACATATTGAAGTATATATGTGTATTATGTATTACTGTGTAATATAGTGTAGTGTATAGGTGTATTATGTATTACTTTGTTACATTGTGTAGTGTGTACGTGTATTGTGTATTATTGCGTAACATAGTGTAGTTTGTATGTGTATTATGTATTACGTTGTAACATAGTGTAGTATATACGTGTATTATGTATTACTGTGTAACATAGTGTAGTATGTACTTGTATTATGTATTAAGGTGTAACATAGTGTAGTATGTACGTGTATTATGTATGACTGTGTAACATAGTGTAGTATGTACGTGTATTATGTATTACTGTGATAGATAGTGTAGTATGTACGTGTATTATGTATTACTGTGTAACGTAGTGTAGTTTATACGTGTATTATGTATTACTGTGTAACATAGTGTAGTATATACGTGTATTATGTATTACTGTGTAGTTTATGTGTAGATATACGGTGTTATGTATTACGTGGTATCAAATGTTAGTATGTATGTATTATGTATTATTGGTAACTGATGGGGGGGGGGGGGGGTTGTGTATATACGTGTATTATGTATTACTATGTAACGTAGTGTAGTATATACGTTTATTATGTATTGCTGTGTAACGTAGTGTAGTATATACGTGTATTATGTATTACTGCGTAACATAGTGTAGTGTATACGTGTATTATGTATTAATGTGTAAATTAGTGTAGTATATACGTGTATTATTTATTACTGTGTAACATAGTGTAGTATATACGTGTATTATGTATTATTGTGTAACTTAGTGTAGTATGTACGTGTATTATGTGTTATTGTGTAACATAGTGAAGTATATACGTGTATTATGTATTACTGTGTAATATAGTGTAGTTTTTACGTGTATTATGTATTACTGTGTAACATAGTGTATTATGTATGTGT
>CM026386.1:49288449-49346689 GCA_014843695.1 Archivesica marissinica
CATGCTGTATGTACTGTTCCAGTACTGTATTGTTCTACATCTCTCATGCTGTATGTACTGTTCCAGTACTGTATTTTTCTACATCTCTCATGCTGTATGTATGTATTGTTCCAGTACTGTATTGTTCTACATCTCTCATGCTGTATGTACTGTTCCAGTACTGTATTGTTCTACATCTGTCATGTTGTATGTACTATTCCAGTACTGTATTGTTCTACATCTCTCATGTTGTATGTATGTCTGTTCCAGTACTGTATTGTTCTACATCTCTCATGTTGTATGTACTGTTCCAGTACTGTATTGTTCTACATCTCTCATGTTGTATGTACGTAATGTTCCAGTACTGTATTGTTCTACATCTCTGACGTTGTATGTACTCTTCCAGTACTGTATTGTTCTACATCTCTCATGCTGTATGTACTGTTCCAGTACTGTATTGTTCTACATCTCTCATGCTGTATGTATGTATTGTTCCAGTACTGTATTGTTCTACATCTCTCATGTTGTATGTACTGTTGCAGTACTATATTGTTCTACATCTCTCACGTTGTAGGTACTGTTCCAGTACTGTATTGTTCTACATCTCTCATGCTGTATGTACTGTTCCAGTACTGTATTGTTCTACATCTCTCATGTTGTATGTACTGTTCCAGTACTGTATTGTTCTACATCTCTCATGTTGTATGTACTATTCCAGTAGTGTATTGTTCTACATCTCTCATGCTGTATGTACTGTTCCAGTACTGTATTGTTCTACATCTCTCATCTTGTATGTACTATTCCAGAACTTTATTGTTCTACATCTCTCATGTTGTAAGTATGTACTGTTCCAGTACTGTATTGTTCTACATCTACCATGTTGTATGTACTGTTCCAGTACTGTATTGTTCTACATCTACCATGTTGTATGTACTATTCCAGTACTGTATTGTTCTACATCTCTCACGTTGTATGTACTGTTCCAGTACTGTATTGTTCTACATCTACCATGTTGTATGTACTATTCCAGTACTGTATTGTTCTACATCTCTCATGTTGTATGTATGTACTATTCCAGTACTGTATTGTTCTACATCTCTCTTGTTGTATGTAGGTACTGTTACAGTACTGTATTGTTCTACATCTCTCATGTTGTATGTATGTACTGTTCCAGTACTGTATTGTTCTACATCTCTCATGTTGTATGTATGTACTATTCCAGTACTGTATTGTTCTACATATCTCATGTTGTATGTACTGTTCCTGTACTGTATTGTTCTACATCTCTCATGCTGTATGTACTGTTCCAGTACTGTATTGTTCTACATCTCTCATGCTGTATGTACTGTTCCAATACTGTATTGTTCTACAGCTCTCATGCTGTATGTATGTATTGTTCCAGTACTGTATTGTTCTACATCTCTCATGCTCTATGTACTGTTCCAGTACTGTATTGTTCTACATCTCTCATCTTGTATGTACTATTCCAGAACTTTATTGTTCTACATCTCTCATGTTGTATGTATGTACTGTTCCAGTACTGTATTGTTCTACATCTACCATGTTGTATGTACTATTTCAGTACTGTATTGTTCTACATCTCTCATGTTGTATGTATGTACTATTCCAGTACTGTATTGTTCTACATCTCTCTGGTTGTATGTAGGTACTGTTCCAGTACTGTATTGTTCTACATCTCTCATGTTGTATGTATGTACTGTTCCAGTGCTGTATTGTTCTACATCTCTCATGTTGTATGTATGTACTATTCCAGTACTGTATTGTTCTACATATCTCATGTTGTATTTACTGTTCCAGTACTGTATTGTTCTACATCTCTCATGTTGTATGTATGTATTGTTCCAGTACTGTATTGTTCTACATGTCTCATGCTGTATGTACTGTTCCTGTACTGTATTGTTCTACATCTCTCATGCTGTATGTACTGTTCCAGTACTGTATTGTTCTACATCTCTCATGCTGTATGTACTGTTCCAATACTGTATTGTTCTACAGCTCTCATGCTGTATGTATGTATTGTTCCAGTACTGTATTGTACTACATCTCTCATGCTGTATGTACTGTTGCAGTACTATATTGTTCTACATCTCTCACGTTGTAGGTACTGTTCCAGTACTGTATTGTTCTACATCTCTCATGCTGTATGTACTGTTCCAGTACTGTATTGTTCTACATCTCTCATGTTGTATGCACTGTTCCAGTACTGTATTATTCTACATCTCTCATGTTGTATGTACTATTCCAGTAGTGTATTGTTCTACATCTCTCATGCTGTAGGTACTGTTCCAGTGCTGTATTGTTCTACATCTCTCATCATGTATGTACTATTCCAGAACTTTATTGTTCTACATCTCTCATGTTGTATGTATGTACTGTTCCAGTACTGTATTGTTCTACATCTACCATGTTGTATGTACTATTCCAGTACTGTATTGTTCTACATCTCTCATGTTGTATGGATGTACTATTCCAGTACTGTATTGTTCTACATCTCTCTGGTTGTATGTAGGTACTGTTCCAGTACTGTATTGTTCTACATCTCTCACTTTGTATGTACTGTTCCAGTACTGTATTGTTCTACATCTCTAATGTTGTATGTACTGTTCCAGTACTGTATTGTGCTACATCTCTCATGTTGTATGTACTATTCCAGTACTGTATTGTTCTACATCTCTCATGTTGTATGTATGTACTATTCCAGTACTGTATTGTTCTACATATCTCATGTTGTATGTACTGTTCCAGTACTGTATTGTTCTACATCTCTCATGCTGTATGTACTGTTCCAATACTGTATTGTTCTACAGCTCTCATGCTGTATGTATGTATTGTTCCAGTACTGTATTGTACTACATCTCTCATGCTGTATGTACTGTTGCAGTACTATATTGTTCTACATCTCTCACGTTGTAGGTACTGTTCCAGTACTGTATTGTTCTACATCTCTCATGCTGTATGTACTGTTCCAGTACTGTATTGTTCTACATCTCTCATGTTGTATGCACTGTTCCAGTACTGTATTATTCTACATCTCTCATGTTGTATGTACTATTCCAGTAGTGTATTGTTCTACATCTCTCATGCTGTATGTACTGTTCCAGTACTGTATTGTTCTACATCTCTCATCATGTATGTACTATTCCAGAACTTTATTGTTCTACATCTCTCATGTTGTATGTATGTACTGTTACAGTACTGTATTGTTCTACATCTACCATGTTGTATGTACTATTCCAGTACTGTATGGTTCTACATCTCTCATGTTGTATGGATGTACTATTCCAGTACTGTATTTTTCTACATCTCTCTGGTTGTATGTAGGTACTGTTCCAGTACTGTATTGTTCTACATCTCTCACTTTGTATGTACTGTTCCAGTACTGTATTGTTCTACATCTCTAATGTTGTATGTACTGTTCCAGTACTGTATTGTTCTACATCTCTCATGTTGTATGTATGTACTGTTCCAGTACTGTATTGTTCTACATCTCTCATGTTGTATGTATGTACTATTCCAGTACTGTATTGTTCTACATATCTCATGTTGTATGTACTGTTCCAGTACTGTATTGTTCTACATCTCTCATGATGTATGTATGTATTGTTCCAGTACTGTATTGTTCTACATCTCTCATGCTGTATGTACTGTTCCTGTACAGTATTGTTCTACATCTCTCATGCTGTATGTACTGTTCCAGTACTGTATTGTTATACATCTCTCATGCTGTATGTACTGTTCCAGTACTGTATTGTTCTACATCTCTCGTGTTGTGTGTATTGTTCCAGTACTGTATTGTTCTACATCTCTCATGCTGTATGTACTGTTCCAGTACTGTATTGTTCTACATCTCTCATGTTGTATGTACTGTTCCAGTACTGTATTGTTCTACATCTCTCATGTTGTATGTATGTATGTACTGTTCCAGTACTGTATTGTTCTACATCTCTCATGTTGTATGTACTGTTCCAGTACTGTATTGTTCTACATATGTCATGTTGTATGTACTGTTCCAGTACTGTATTGTTCTACATCTCTCATGTTGTATGTACTGTTCCAGTACTGTATTGTTATACATCTCTCATGTTGTATGTAATAGTCCAGTACTGTATTGTTCTACATCTCTCATGTTGTATGTACTATTCCAGTACTGTATTGTTCTACATCTCTCATGCTGTATGTAGTGTTCCAGTACTGTATTGTTCTACATCTCTCATCTTGTATGTACGATTCCAGTACTGTATTGTTCTACATCTCTCATGTTGTATGTATGTACTGTTCCAGTACTGTATTGTTCTACATCTCTCATGTTGTATGTACTATTCCAGTACTGTATTGATCTACATCTACCATGTTGTATGTACTATTCCAGTACTGTATTGTTCTACATCTCTCAGGTTGTATGTATGTACTCTTCCAGTACTGTATTGTTCTACATCTCTCACGTTGTATGTACTCTTCCAGTACTGTATTGTTCTACATCTCTCATGATGCATGTACTGTTCCAGAACTGTATTGTTCTACATCTCTCATGTTGTATGTACTGTTCCAGTACTGTATTGTTCTACATCTCTCATGTTGTATGTACTATTCCAGTACTGTATTGTTCTACATCTCTCATGTTGTATGTACTATTCCAGTACTGTATTGTTCTACATCTACCAAGTTGTATGTACTATTCCAGTACTGTATTGTTCTACATATCTCATGTTGTATGTATGTACTATTCCAGTACTGTATTGTTCTACATCTATCATGTTGTATGTACTGTTCCAGTACTGTATTGTTCTACATCTCTCATATTGTATGTATGTAATGTTCCAGTACTGTATTGTTCTACATCTCTCACGTTGTATGTACTGTTCCAGTACTGTATTGTTCTACATCTCTCATGTTGTATGTATTGTTCCAGTCGTGTATTGTTCTACATCTCTCATGTTGTATGTACTGTTCCAGTACTGTATTGTTCTACATCTCTCAAGTTGTATGTACTATTCCAGTACTGTATTGTTCTACATCTCTCATGCTTTATGTACTGTTCCAGTACTGTATTGATCTACATCTCTCATCTTGTATGTACGATTCCAGTACTGTATTGTTCTACATCTCTCATGTTGTATGTATGTACTGGTCCAGAACGGTATTGGTCTACATCTCTCATGTTGTATGTACTATTCCAGTACTGTATTGTTCTACATCTACCATGTTGTATGTATGTACTATACCAGTACTGTGTTTTTCTACATCTCTCACGTTGTATGTACTGTTCCAGTACTGTATTGTTCTACATATCTCATGTTGTATGTACTGTTCCAGTACTGTATTGTTCTACATCTACCATGTTGTATGTATGTACTATTCCAGTACTGTGTTTTTCTACATCTCTCACGTTGTATGTACTCTTCCAGTACTGTATTGTTCTACATCTCTCATGTTGTATGTACTGTTCCAGTACTGTATTGTTTTACATCTCTCACGTTGTATGTACTGTTCCAGTACTGTATTGTTCTACATCTCTCATGTTGTATGTACTGTTCCAGTACTGTATTGTTCTACATCTCTCATGCTGTATGTACTGTTCCAGTACTGTATTGTTCTACATCTCTCACGTTGTATGTACTGTTCCAGTACTGTATTGATCTACATCTCTCATGCTGTATGTACTGTTCCAGTACTGTATTTTTCTACATCTCTCATTGTGTATGTACTGTTCCAGTACTGCATTGTTCTACATCTCTCATGTTGTATGTATGTACTGTTCCAGTACTGTATTGTTCTACATCTCTCATGTTGTATGTATTGTTCCAGTACTGTATTGTTCTACATCTCTCATGTTGTATGTACTATTCCAGTACTGTATTGATCTACATCTCTCATGTTGTATGTATGTACTATACCAGTACTGTGTTTTTCTACATCTCTCACGTTGTATGTACTGTTCCAGTACTGTATTGTTCTACATATCTCATGTTGTATGTACTGTTCCAGTACTGTATTGTTCTACATCTACCATGTTGTATGTATGTACTATTCCAGTACTGTGTTTTTCTACATCTCTCACGTTGTATGTACTGTTCCAGTACTGTATTGTTCTACATCTCTCATGTTGTATGTACTGTTCCAGTACTGTATTGTTTTACATCTCTCATGTTGTATGTACTGTTCCAGTACTGTATTGTTCTACATCTCTCATGTTGTATGTACTGTTCCAGTACTGTATTGTTCTACATCTCTCATGCTGTATGTACTGTTCCAGTACTGTATTGTTCTACATCTCTCACGTTGTATGTACTGTTCCAGTACTGTATTGATCTACATCTCTCATGCTGTATGTACTGTTCCAGTACTGTATTTTTCTACATCTCTCATTGTGTATGTACTGTTCCAGTACTGCATTGTTCTACATCTCTCATGTTGTATGTATGTACTGTTCCAGTACTGTATTGTTCTACATCTCTCATGTTGTATGTATTGTTCCAGTACTGTATTGTTCTACATCTCTCATGTTGTATGTACTATTCCAGTACTGTATTGATCTACATCTCTCATGCTGTATGTACTGTTCCAGTACTGTATTGTTCTACATCTCTCATCTTGTATGTACTATTCCAGTACTGTATTGTTCTACATATCTCATGTTGTATGTATGTACTATTCCAGTATTGTATTGTTCTACATCTACCATGTTGTATGTACTATTCCAGTACTGTATTGTTCTACATCTCTCATGTTGTATGTACTATTCCAGTACTGTAATGTTCTACATCTACCATGTTGTATGTACTATTCCAGTACTGTATTGTTCTACATCTACCATGTTGTATGTACTATTCCAGTACTGTTTTGTTCTACATCTCTCATGTTGTATGTACTATTCCAGTACTGTATTGTTCTACATCTACCATGTTGTATGTACTATTCCAGTAGTGTATTGTTCTACATATCTCTTGCTGTATGTATGTACTATTCCAGTACTGTATTGTTCTACATCTCTCATGTTGTATGTACTATTCCAGTACTGTATTGTTCTACATCTCTCATGCTGTATGTACTGTTCCAGTACTGTATTTTTCTACATCTCTCATGCTGTATGTATGTATTGTTCCAGTACTGTATTGTTCTACATCTCTCATGCTGTATGTACTGTTCCAGTACTGTATTGTTCTACATCTACCATGTTGTATATACTATTCCAGTACTGTATTGTTCTACATCTCTCATGTTGTATGTATGTACTATTCCAGTACTGTATTTTTCTACATCTCTCACGTTGTATGTACTGTTCGAGTACAGTATTGTTCTACATCTCTCATGTTGTATGTACTATTCCAGTACTGTATTGTTCTACATCTCTCATGTTGTATGTACTATTCCAGTACTGTATTGTTCTACATCTACCATGTTGTATGTACTATTCCAGTACTGTATTGTTCTACATCTCTAAAGTTGTATGTACTGTTCCAGTACTGTATTGTTTTACATCTCTCATGTTGTATGTACTGTTCCAGTACTGTATTGTTCTACATCTCTCATGTTGTATGTACTATTCCAGTACTGTATTGTTCTACATCTCTCATGTTGTATGTACTATTCCAGTACTGTATTGTTCTACATCTACCATGTTGTATGTACTATTCCAGTACTGTATTGTTCTACATCTCTAAAGTTGTATGTACTGTTCCAGTACTTTATTGTTATATATCTCTCATGTTGTATGTACTATTCCAGTACTGTATTGTTCTACATCTCTCACGTTGTAGGTACTGTTCCAGTACTGTATTGTTCTACATCTCTCATGCTGTATGTACTGTTCCAGTACTGTATTGTTCTACATCTCTCATTTTGTATGTACTGTTCCAGTACTGTATTGTTCTACATCTCTCATGTTGTATGTACTGTTCCAGTACTGTATTGTTCTACATCTCTCATGTTGTATGTATGTACTATTCCAGTACTGTATTTTTCTACATCTCTCATGTTGTATGTACTATTCCAGTACAGTATTGTTCTACATCTCTCAGGTTGTATGTATATACTGTTCCAGTACTGTATTGTTCTACATCTACCATGTTGTATATACTATTTCAGTACTGTATTGTTCTACATCTCTCATGTTGTATGTATGTACTATTCCAGTACTGTATTGTTCTACATCTCTCATGTTGTATGTATGTACTATTCCAGTACTGTATTTTTCTACATCTCTCATGTTGTATGTACTATTCCAGTACAGTATTGTTCTACATCTCTCAGGTTGTATGTATATACTGTTCCAGTACTGTATTGTTCTACATCTACCATGTTGTATATACTATTTCAGTACTGTATTGTTCTTCATCTCTCATGCTGTATGTACTGTTCCAGTACTGTATTGTTCTACATCTCTCATTTTGTATGTACTGTTCCAGTACTGTATTGTTCTACATCTCTCATGTTGTATGTATGTACTGTTCCAGTACTGTATTGTTCTACATCTCTCATGTTGTATGTACCGTTCCAGTACTGTATTGTTCTACATCTCTCATGTTGTATGTACTGTTCCAGTACTGTATTGTTCTACATCTCTCATGTTGTATGTACTATTCCAGTACTGTATTATTCTACATCTCTCATGTTGTATGTATGTACTGTTCCAGTACTGTATTGTTCTACATCTCTCATGTTGTATGTACTATTCCAGTACTGTATTGTTCTACATCTCTCATCTTGTATGTACTATTCCAGTACTGTATTGTTCTACATCTCTCAGTTGTATGTATGTACTGTTCCAGTACTGTATTGTTCTACATCTCTCATGTTGTATGTACTATTCCAGTACTGTATTGTTCTACATCTACCATGTTGTATGTACTATTCCAGTACTGTATTGTTCTACATCTCTCATGTGTATGTACTATTCCAGTACTGTATTGTTCTACATCTCTCATGCTGTATGTACTGTTCCAGTACTGTATTGTTCTACATTCTCATGTTTTATGTACTATTCCAGTACTGTATTGTTCTACATCTCTCATGTTGTATGTACTATTCCAGTACTGTATTGTTCTACATCTCTCATGCTGTATGTACTGTTCCAGTACTGTATTTTTCTACATCTCTCATGCTGTATGTATGTATTGTTCCAGTACTGTATTGTTCTACATCTCTCATGCTGTATGTACTGTTCCAGTACTGTATTGTTCTACATCTACCATGTTGTATATACTATTCCAGTACTGTATTGTTCTACATCTCTCATGTTGTATGTATGTACTATTCCAGTACTGTATTTTTCTACATCTCTCACGTTGTATGTACTGTTCCAGTACTGTATTGTTCTACATCTCTCATGTTGTATGTACTGTTCCAGTACTGTATTGTTTTACATCTCTCATGTTGTATGTACTGTTCCAGTACTGTATTGTTCTACATCTCTCATGTTGTATGTACTATTCCAGTACTGTATTGTTCTACATCTCTCATGTTGTATGTACTATTCCAGTACTGTATTGTTCTACATCTACCATGTTGTATGTACTATTCCAGTACTGTATTGTTCTACATCTCTAAAGTTGTATGTACTGTTCCAGTACTGTATTGTTTTACATCTCTCATGTTGTATGTACTGTTCCAGTACTGTATTGTTCTACATCTCTCATGTTGTATGTACTATTCCAGTACTGTATTGTTCTACATCTCTCATGTTGTATGTACTATTCCAGTACTGTATTGTTCTACATCTATCATGTTGTATGTACTGTTCCAGTACTGTATTGTTCTACATCTCTCATGTTGTATGTACTGTTCCAGTACTGTATTGTTCTACATCTCTCATGTTGTATGTACTTTCCAGTACTGTATTGTTCTACATCTCTCATGTTGTATGTACTATTCCAGTACTGTATTGTTCTACATCTCTCAGGTTGTATGTATTACTGTTCCAGTACTGTATTGTTCTACATCTCTCATGTTGTATGTACTATTCCAGTACTGTATTGTTCTACATCTCTCATGTTGTATGTATGTACTATTCCAGTACTGTATTGTTCTACATCTCTCATGTTGTATGTACTGTTCCAGTACTGTATTGTTCTACATCTCTCATGTTGTATGTACTATTCCAGTACTGTATTGTTCTACATCTCTCATGTTGTATGTACTGTTCCAGTACTGTATTGTTCTACATCTCTCATGTTGTATACTATTCCAGTACTGTATTGTTCTACATCTCTCATGTTGTATGTACTATTCCAGTACTGTATTGTTCTACATCTACCATGTTGTATGTACTATTCCAGTACTGTATTGTTCTACATCTCTCATGTTGTATGTACTGTTCCAGTACTGTATTGTTATACATCTCTCATGTTGTATGTACTATTCCAGTACTGTATTGTTCTACATCTCTCACGTTGTATGTACTGTTCCAGTACTGTATTGTTCTACATCTCTCATGCTGTATGTACTGTTCCAGTACTGTATTGTTCTACATCTCTCATTTTGTATGTACTGTTCCAGTACTGTATTGTTCTACATCTCTCATGTTGTATGTATGTGCTGTTCCAGTACTGTATTGTTCTACATCTCTCATGTTGTATGTACTGTTCCAGTACTGTATTGTTCTACATCTCTCATGTTGTATGTACTGTTCCAGTACTGTATTGTTCTACATCTCTCATGTTGTATGTACTATTCCAGTACTGTATTATTCTACATCTCTCATGTTGTATGTATGTACTGTTCCAGTACTGTATTGTTCTACATCTCTCATGTTGTATGTACTATTCCAGTAGTGTATTGTTCTACATCTCTCATCTTGTATGTACTATTCCAGTACTGTATTGTTCTACATCTCTCATGTTGTATGTATGTACTGTTCCAGTACTGTATTGTTCTACATCTCTCATGTTGTATGTACTATTCCAGTACTGTATTGTTCTACATCTACCATGTTGTATGTACTCTTCCAGTACTGTATTGTTCTACATCTCTCATGTTGTATGTACTATTCCAGTACTGTATTGTTCTACATCTCTCATGTTGTATGTACTATTCCAGTACTGTATTGTTCTACATCTACCATGTTTTATGTACTATTCCAGTAGTGTATTGTTCTACATATCTCATGCTGTATGTATGTACTATTCCGGTACTGTATTGTTCTACATCTCTCATGCTGTATGTACTGTTCCAGTACTGTATTGTTCTACATCTCTCATGCTGTATGTATGTATTGTTCCAGTACTGTATTGTTCTACATCTCTCATGCTGTATGTACTGTTCCAGTACTGTATTGTTCTACATTTACCATGTTGTATATACTATTCCAGTACTGTATTGTTCTAAATCTCTCATGTTGTATGTATGTACTATTCCAGTACTGTATTTTTCTACATCTCTCACGTTTTATGTACTGTTCCAGTACAGTATTGTTCTTCATCTCTCATGTTGTATGTACTGTTCCAGTACTGTATTGTTTTACATCTCTCATGTTGTATGTACTGTTCCAGTACTGTATTGTTCTACATCTCACATGTTGTATGTACTATTCCAGTACTGTATTGTTCTACATCTCTCATGTTGTATGTACTATTCCAATACTGTATTGTTCTACATCTACCATGTTGTATGTACTATTCCAGTACTGTATTGTTCTACATCTCTAATGTTGTATGTACTGTTCCAGTACTGTATTGTTATAGATATCTCATGTTGTATGTACTGTTCCAGTACTGTATTGTTCTACATCTCTCATGTTGTATGTACGTACTGTTCCAGTACTGTATTGTTCTACATCTCTCACGTTGTATGTACTGTTCCAGTACTGTATTGTTCTACATCTCTCATGCTGTATGTACTGTTCCAGTACTGTATTGTTCTACATCTCTCATTTTGTATGTACTGTTCCAGTACTGTATTGTTCTACATCTCTCATGTTGTATGTATGTACTGGTCCAATACTGTATTGTTCTACATCTCTCATGTTGTATGTACTGTTCCAGTACTGTATTGTTCTACATCTCTCATGTTGTATGTATGTACTATTCCAGTACTGTATTTTTCTACATCTCTCATGTTGTATGTACTATTCCAGTACTGTATTGTTCTACATCTCTCATGTTGTATGTATGTACTATTCCAGTACTGTATTTTTCTACATCTCTCACGTTGTATGTACTGTTCCAGTACTGTATTGTTTTACATCTCTCATGTTGTATGTACTGTTCCAGTACTGTATTGTTCTACATCTCTCATGTTGTATGTACTATTCCAGTACTGTATTGTTCTACATCTCTCATGTTGTATGTACTATTCCAGTAATGTATTGTTCTACATCTACCATGTTGTATGTACTATTCCAGTACTGTATTGTTCTACATCTCTCATGTTGTATGTACTATTCCAATACTGTATTGTTATACATCTCTCATGTTGTATGTACTATTCCAGTACTGTATTGTTCTACATCTCTCACGTTGTATGTACTGTTCCAGTACTGTATTGTTCTACATCTCTCATGCTGTATGTACTGTTCCAGTACTGTATTGTTCTACATCTCTCATTTTGTATGTACTGTTCAAGTACTGTATTGTTCTACATCTCTCATGTTGTATGTATGTACTGTTCCAGTATTGTATTTTTCTACATCTCTCATGCTGTATGTACTGTTCCAGTACTGTATTGTTCTACATCTCTCATTTTGTATGTACTGTTCCAGTACTGTATTGTTCTACATCTCTCATGTTGTATGTATGTATGTACTGGTCCAGTACTGTATTGTTCTAGATGTCTCATGTTGTAAGTACTGTTCCAGTACTGTACTGTTCTACATCTCTCATGTTGTATGTATGTACTATTCCAGTACTGTATTTTTCTACATCTCTCATGTTGTATGTACTATTCCAGTACTGTATTGTTCTACATCTCTCAGGTTGTATGTATGTACTGTTCCAGTACTGTATTGTTCTACATCTACCATGTTGTATATAGTATTCCAGTACTGTATTGTTCAACATCTCTCATGTTGTATGTATGTACTATTCCAGTACTGTATTTTTCTACATCTCTTACGTTGTATGTACTGTTTCAGTACAGTATTGTTCTACATCTCTCATGTTGTATGTACCGTTCCAGTACTGTATTGTTTTACATCTCTCATGTTGTATGTACTGTTCCAGTACTGTATTGTTCTACATCTCTCATGTTGTATGTACTATTCCAGTACTGTATTGTTCTACATCTCTCATGTTGTATGTACTATTCCAGTACTGTATTTTTCTACATCTACCATGTTGTATGTACTATTCCAGTACTGTATTGTTCTACATCTCTCATGTTGTATGTACTGTTCCAGTACTGTATTGTTATACATCTCTCATGTTGTATGTACTATTCCAGTACTGTATTGTTCTACATCTCTCACGTTGTATGTACTGTTCCAGTACTGTATTGTTCTACATCTCTCATGCTGTATGTACTGTTCCAGTACTGTATTGTTCTACATCTCTCATTTTGTATGTACTGTTCCAGTACTGTATTGTTCTACATCTCTCATGTTGTATGTATGTACTGTTCCAGTACTGTATTGTTCTACATCTCTCATGTTGTATGTACTGTTCCATTACTGTATTGTTCTACATCTCACATGTTGTATGTACTATTCCAGTACTGTATTGTTCTACATCTCTCAGGTTGTATGTATGTACTGTTCCAGTAGTGTATTGTTCTACATCTACCATGTTGTATATACTATTCCAGTACTGTATTGTTCTACATCTCTCATGTTGTATGTATGTACTATTCCAGTACTGTATTTTTCTACATCTCCCACGTTGTATGTACTGTTTCAGTACAGTATTGTTCTACATCTCTCATGTTGTATGTACTGTTCCAGTACTGTATTGTTTTACATCTCTCATGTTGTATGTACTGTTCCAGTACTGTATTGTTCTACATCTCTCATGTTGTATGTACTATTCCAGTACTGTATTGTTCTACATCTCTCATGTTGTATGTACTATTCCAGTACTGTATTGTTCTACATCTACCATGTTGTATGTACTATTCCAGTACTGTATTGTTCTACATCTCTCATGTTGTATGTACAGTTCCAGTACTGTATTGTTATACATCTCTCATGTTGTATGTACTATTCCAGTACTGTATTGTTCTACATCTCTCACGTTGTATGTACTGTTCCAGTACTGTATTGTTCTACATCTCTCATGCTGTATGTACTATTCCAGTACTGTATTGTTCTACATCTCTCATTTTGTATGTACTGTTCCAGTACTGTATTGTTCTACATCTCTCATGTTGTATGTATGTACTGTTCCAGTACTGTATTGTTCTACATCTCTCATGTTGTATGTACTGTTCCAGTACTGTATTGTTCTACATCTCTCATGTTGTATGTACTGTTCCAGTACTGTATTGTTCTACATCTCTCATGTTGTATGTACTATTCCAGTACTGTATTGTTCTACATCTCTCATGCTGTATGTACTGTTCCAGTACTGTATTGTTCTACATCTCTCATCTTGTATGTACTATTCCAGTACTGTATTGTTCTACATCTCTCATGTTGTATGTATGTACTGTTCCAGTATTGTATTGTTCTACATCTCTCATGTTGTATGTACTATTCCAGTACTGTATTGTTCTACATCTACCATGTTGTATGTACTATTCCAGTACTGTATTGTTCTACATCTCTCATGTTGTATGTATGTACTATTCCAGTACTATGTTTTTCTACATCTCTCATGTTGTATATACTATTCCAGTACTGCATTGTTCTACATCTCTCAGGTTGTATGTATGTACTATTCCAGTACTGTATTGTTCTACATCTCTCACGTTGTATGTACTGTTCCAGTACTGTATTGTTCTACATCTCTCATGTTGTATGTACTGTTCCAGTACTGTATTTTTCTACATCTCTCATGTTGCATGTACTGTTCCAGAACTGTATTGTTCTACATCTCTCATGTTGTATGTACTGTTCCAGTACTGTATTGTTTTACATCTGTTATGTTGTATGTACTGTTCCAGTACTGTATTGTTCTACATCTCTCATGTTGTATGTACTATTCCAGTACTGTATTGTTCTACATCTCTCATGTTGTATGTAATGTTCCAGTACTGTATTGTTATACATCTCTCATGTTGTATGTACTATTCCAGTACTGTATTGTTCTACATCTCTCACGTTGTATGTACTGTTCCAGTACTGTATTGTTATACATCTCTCATGTTGTATGTACTATTCCAGTACTGTATTGTTCTACATCTCTCACGTTGAATGTACTGTTCCAGTACTGTATTGTTCTAAATCTCTCATGTTGTATGTACTATTCCAGTACTGTATTGTTCTACATCTCTCACGTTGTATGTACTGTTCCAGTACTGTATTGTTATACATCTGTCATGTTGTATGTACTATTCCAGTACTGTATTGTTCTATATCTCTCACGTTGTATGTACTGTTCCAGTACTGTATTGTTCTACATCTCTCATGCTGTATGTACTGTTCCAGTACTGTATTGTTCTACATCTCTCATTTTGTATGTACTCTTCCAGTACTGTATTGTACTACATCTCTCATGTTGTATGTATGTACTGTTCCAGTACTGTATTGTTCTACATCTCTCATGTTGTATGTACTGTTCCAGTACTGTATTGTTCTACATCTCTCATGTTGTATGTATGTACTGTTCCAGTACTGTATTGTTCTACATCTCTCATGCTGTATGTACTGTTCCAGTACTGTATTGTTCTACATCTCTCATTTTGTATGTACTGTTCCAGTACTGTATTGTTCTACATCTCTCATGTTGTATGTATGTACTGTTCCAGTACTGTATTGTTCTACATCTCTCATGTTGTATGTACTGTTCCATTACTGTATTGTTCTACATCTCTCATGTTGTATGTACTATTCCAGTACTGTATTGTTCTACATCTCTCAGGTTGTATGTATGTACTGTTCCAGTAGTGTATTGTTCTACATCTACCATGTTGTATATACTATTCCAGTACTGTATTGTTCTACATCTCTCATGTTGTATGTATGTACTATTCCAGTACTGTATTTTTCTACATCTCCCACGGTGTATGTTCTGTTTCAGTACAGTATTGTTCTACATCTCTCATGTTGTATGTACTGTTCCAGTACTGTATTGTTTTACATCTCTCATGTTGTATGTACTGTTCCAGTACTGTATTGTTCTACATCTCTCATGTTGTATGTACTATTCCAGTACTGTATTTTTCTACATCTACCATGTTGTATGTACTATTCCAGTACTGTATTTTTCTACATCTACCATGTTGTATGTACTATTCCAGTACTGTATTGTTCTACATCTCTCATGTTGTATGTACTGTTCCAGTACTGTATTGTTCTACATCTCTCATGTTGTATGTACTATTCCAGTACTGTATTGTTCTACATCTCTCACGTTGTATGTACTGTTCCAGTACTGTATTGTTCTACATCTCTCATGCTGTATGTACTATTCCAGTACTGTATTGTTCTACATCTCTCATTTTGTATGTACTGTTCCAGTACTGTATTGTTCTACATCTCTCATGTTGTATGTATGTACTGTTCCAGTACTGTATTGTTCTACATCTCTCATGTTGTATGTACTGTTCCAGTACTGTATTGTTCTACATCTCTCATGTTGTATGTACTGTTCCAGTACTGTATTGTTCTACATCTCTCATGCTGTATGTACTGTTCCAGTACTGTATTGTTCTACATCTCTCATGTTGTATGTACTGTTCCAGTACTGTATTGTTCTACATCTCTCATGTTGTATGTACTATTCCAGTACTGTATTGTTCTACATCTCTCATGCTGTATGTACTGTTCCAGTACTGTATTGTTCTACATCTCTCATCTTGTATGTACTATTCCAGTACTGTATTGTTCTACATCTCTCATGTTGTATGTATGTACTGTTCCAGTATTGTATTGTTCTACATCTCTCATGTTGTATGTACTATTCCAGTACTGTATTGTTCTACATCTACCATGTTGTATGTACTATTCCAGTACTGTATTGTTCTACATCTCTCATGTTGTATGTATGTACTATTCCAGTACTGTGTTTTTCTACATCTCTCATGTTGTATGTACTATTCCAGTACTGTATTGTTCTAAATCTCTCATGTTGTATGTATGTACTGTTCCAGTACTGTATTGTTCTACATCTCTCATGTTGTATATACTATTCCAGTACTGCATTGTTCTACATCTCTCAGGTTGTATGTATGTACTATTCCAGTACTGTATTGTTCTACATCTCTCACGTTGTATGTACTGTTCCAGTACTGTATTGTTCTACATCTCTCATGTTGTATGTACTGTTCCAGTACTGTATTTTTCTACATCTCTCATGTTGCATGTACTGTTCCAGTACTGTATTGTTCTACATCTCTCATGTTGTATGTACTGTTCCAGTACTGTATTGTTTTACATCTGTTATGTTGTATGTACTGTTCCAGTACTGTATTGTTCTACATCTCTCATGTTGTATGTACTATTCCAGTACTGTATTGTTCTACATCTCTCATGTTGTATGTAATGTTCCAGTACTGTATTGTTATACATCTCTCATGTTGTATGTACTATTCCAGTACTGTATTGCTCTACATCTCTCACGTTGTATGTACTGTTCCAGTACTGTATTGTTATACATCTCTCATGTTGTATGTACTATTCCAGTACTGTATTGTTCTACATCTCTCATGTTGTATGTACTGTTCCAGTACTGTATTGTTCTACATCTACCATGTTGTATATACTATTCCAGTACTGTATTGTTCTACATATCTCATGTTGTATGTATGTACTATTCCAGTACTGTATTGTTCTACATCTCTCATGTTGTATGTACTATTCCAGTACTGTATTGTTCTACATCTACCATGTTGTATGTACTATTCCAGTTCTGTATTGTTCTACACCTCTCATGTTGTATGTATCTACTGTTCCAGTACTGTATTGTTCTACATCTCTCATGCTATATGTACTGTTCCAGTACTGTATTGTTCTACATCTCTCATGCTGTATGTACTGTTCCAGTACTGTATTGTTCTACATCTCTCATGCTGTATGTATGTATTGTTCCAGTACCGTATTGTTCTACATCTCTCATGTTGTATGTACTTTTCCAGTACTGTATTGTTCTACATCTCTCATGTTGTATGTACTGTTCCAGTACTGTATTGTTCTACATCTCTCATGTTGTATGTACTATTCCAGTACTGTATTGTTCTACATCAACCATGTTGTATGTACTATTCCAGTACTGTATTGTTCTACATATCTCATGTTGTATGTATGTACTATTCCAGTACTGTATTGTTGTACATCTCTCATGTTGTATGTACTATTCCATTACTGTATTGTTCTACATCTACCATGTTGTATGTACTATTCCAGTTCTGTATTGTTCTACATCTCTCATGCTATATGTACTCTTCCAGTACTGTATTATTCTACATCTCTCATGCTGTATGTACTCTTCCAGTACTGTATTGTTCTACATCTCTCATGCTGTATGTTTGTATTGTTCCAGTACCGTATTGTTCTACATCTCTCATGCTGTATGTACTGTTCCAGTTCTGTATTGTTCTACATCTACCTTGTTGTATATACTATTCCAGTACTGTATTGGTCTACATCTCTCATGTTGTATGTATGTACTATTCCAGTACTGTATTTTGCTACATCTCTCGTGTTGTATGTACTATACCAGTACTCTATTGTTCTACATCTCTCAGGTTGTATTTATGTACTGTTGCAGTTCTGTATTGTTCTACATCTCTCACGTTGTATGTACTGTTCCAATACTGTATTGTTCTACATCTCTCATGTTGTATGTACTGTTCCAGTACTGTATTGTTCTACATCTCTCATGTTGTATGTACTGTTCCAGTACTGTATTGTTCTACATCTCTCATGTTGTATGTACTATTCCAGTACTGTGTTGTTCTACATCTCTCATGTTGTATGTACTGTTCCAGTACTGTATTGTTCTACATCTCTCATGTTGTATGTACTGTTCCAGTACTGTATTTTTCTACATCTCTCATGTTGCATGTACTGTTCCAGTACTGTATTGTTCTACATCTCTCATGTTGTATGTACTGTTCCAGTACTGTATTGTTTTACATCTGTTATGTTGTATGTACTGTTCCAGTACTGTATTGTTCTACATCTCTCATGTTGTATGTACTATTCCAGTACTGTATTGTTCTACATCTCTCATGTTGTATGTAATGTTCCAGTACTGTATTGTTATACATCTCTCATGTTGTATGTACTATTCCAGTACTGTATTGCTCTACATCTCTCACGTTGTATGTACTGTTCCAGTACTGTATTGTTATACATCTCTCATGTTGTATGTACTATTCCAGTACTGTATTGTTCTACATCTCTCATGTTGTATGTACTGTTCCAGTACTGTATTGTTCTACATCTACCATGTTGTATATACTATTCCAGTACTGTATTGTTCTACATATCTCATGTTGTATGTATGTACTATTCCAGTACTGTATTGTTCTACATCTCTCATGTTGTATGTACTATTCCAGTACTGTATTGTTCTACATCTACCATGTTGTATGTACTATTCCAGTTCTGTATTGTTCTACACCTCTCATGTTGTATGTATCTACTGTTCCAGTACTGTATTGTTCTACATCTCTCATGCTATATGTACTGTTCCAGTACTGTATTGTTCTACATCTCTCATGCTGTATGTACTGTTCCAGTACTGTATTGTTCTACATCTCTCATGCTGTATGTATGTATTGTTCCAGTACCGTATTGTTCTACATCTCTCATGTTGTATGTACTTTTCCAGTACTGTATTGTTCTACATCTCTCATGTTGTATGTACTGTTCCAGTACTGTATTGTTCTACATCTCTCATGTTGTATGTACTATTCCAGTACTGTATTGTTCTACATCAACCATGTTGTATGTACTATTCCAGTACTGTATTGTTCTACATATCTCATGTTGTATGTATGTACTATTCCAGTACTGTATTGTTGTACATCTCTCATGTTGTATGTACTATTCCATTACTGTATTGTTCTACATCTACCATGTTGTATGTACTATTCCAGTACTGTATTGTTCTACATCTACCATGTTGTATGTACTATTCCAGATCTGTATTGTTCTACATCTCTCATGCTGTATGTATTGTTCCAGTACTGTATTGTTCTACATCTCTCATGCTGTATGTACTATTCCAGTACTGTATTGTTCTACACCTCTCATGTTGTATGTATGTACTGTTCCAGTACTGTATTGTTCTACATCTCTCATGCTATATGTACTGTTCCAGTACTGTATTGTTCTACATCTCTCATGCTGTATGTACTTTTCTAGTACTGTATTGTTCTACATCTCTCATGTTGTATGTATGTACTTTTCCAGTACTGTATTGTTATACATCTCTCATGCTGTATGTATGTACTGTTCCAGTACTGTATTGTTCTACATATCTCATGTTGTATGAATGTACTGTTCCAGTACTGTATTGTTATACATCTCTCATGTTTTTTGTATGTACTGTTCCAGTAATGTATTGTTCTACATCTCTCATGATGTATGTATGTATGTATTTATGTACTGTTCCAGTACTGTATTGTTATACATCTCTCATGTTGTATGTATGTATGTACTGTTCCAGTACTGTCTGTATTGTTCTACATCTCTCATGTTGTATGTATTTTCTGTTCCAGTACTGTATTGTTCTACATCTCTCATGTTGTATGTATGTACTGTTCCAGTATTGTATTGTTCTACATCTCTCATGTTGTATGTACTGTTCCAGTACTGTATTGTACTACATCTCTCATGTTGTATGTACTGTTCCAGTACCGTATTGTTCTACATCTCTCATGCTGTATGTATGTACTCCTCCAGTACTGTATTTTTCTACATATATCATGTTATACGTATGTACTGTTCCAGTACTGTATTGTTCTACATCTCTCATGTTGTATGTATGTACTGTTCCAGTACTGTATTGTTCTACATCTCTCATGTTGTATGTATGTACTGTTCCAGTACTGTATTGTTCTACATCTCTCATGCTGTATGTATGTACTCCTCCAGTACTGTATTGTTCTACATATATCATGTTATATATATGTACTGTTCCAGTACTGTACTGTTCTACATCTCTCATGTTGTATGTATGTAATGTTCCAGTACTGTATTGTTCTACATCTCTCATGTTATATGTATGTACTGTTCCAGTACTGTACTGTTCTACATCTCTCAAGGTGTATGTATGTACTGTTCCAGTACTGTACTGTTCTACAAATGACATGGAGTATTCGTCCTTAATTTAGTGTATACACATTTATTTTAGCTTGATTGCGAAACATGTTCTTATAACTTACATTAATCACTCACGAGACCTCATTCCTGATGGAATCCATCGCCATGAGGGACAAAAAAGAGGCAACGTGGAATTTAAATACCTCCAGACCTTTCGCACCTGAAGCGAACGCGCATCCACTGCGCTATCAGCATGTCATGGAGGATTCGCACTTATTCACCAAGGGGGCGATGTAACTGTAAATAAATGTATCAAACAAAACAAATGAAAAAAACCTATTCAACTATTAGTTGATTGTAATCACATTTGCATTTAAAGGGAGGTAACAATTGATTGTCTGTAAACTAAATGTGATCTCATATTTATCCCCCTTTCGGTAGCAACATAAATGCAAATACGATGTGTGAATGCAGTATGCATGTTTTATTGCACAATGTACAGAACAAAACAAATGAACACACTTGTATAATTATGCATAGTATATACGATTAATGTCATTGTTGTGCACACTAATTGTTAATAAATGTTGCGCCACACGTTTTAACAACATTAGTTACGGCCCTCCCCAAATTACTAGATTGTAACAAACAAAGTGACTGAATATATGTGTTGTGCAAATACTAAAATTCATGATTATTAAGATAAAATGAAAATGAAGAAGAAAATTAGGAAAATATAGAATTTAGAACAAACAAAAATAACACCAAAACAAAGAAAGGATTAAGAAATACATTTGATTATAACTATACTCTAATCAATTGCACACTTCAAGTTCATAACTTCATACCCACTTTGCGCAACTTTTCGCAAGTGACTTTAGTCATCAACTTTTCGCACTGAATAATCAACTTTCCGCAGGTGACTGGAGCTATACACACTATGCACAACTTTTCGCAAGTGACTTTAATCATCAACTTTTCGCACTGAATAATCAACTTTCCGCAGGTGACTCGAGCTATACCCACTTTGCGCAACTTTGGGCACTTTGCGCTATTAAGGCAAACCCATTGCACACATATGCTAGATATGTTGTGTTGCTAGTTCGTGGGGTTTAAGGTAGTACCAACAGCCTAGAACACATGGCGACTCTCTGGACTACAGATCCGTCTGTACATGACGGTAAATGAGTTGTGTCGAAGTCAACTACATCAGCCACTTGGCCACGGGGGTCCCTACCATGTATGACCGTAGTCATGTCACACACAGTTGGACAATACACATCTTCACAATCAGATAAGCGTGTGTGTTTTACGTTTATTTATCGTCGCTCACGGTTCCCCATATGAGCGATGCCTCCTATTTCTGTTGGTTTTGTTTGTCATTGGGATGCATTGCTTATTGATAGTGCAAGTATTTATTGCTGTACATTATACCACCTGAATGCACAGACGTATATGTAGTTCAGTGGTAACACGCTGGACTGGTAATCCATGGATCGCACGTTCGATCCCCCGTCTGACCCTAATAAAATTAACAGTCTTTCAGATGGGACATTAAACCGAGGTCCCGTGTCGGTGCTGTACACCGTGCACGTAAAAGAACCAGATGATACTCTGGAATGGGTCTATGTCTGTATCATTGCACTACCCTCAACAATCTAAAATGACTAATCTATTCAGGAGGCGTCGCTCATATGTGCAACAGGTAGCGACGATAAATAAACGTAAAACACGCATAGTAGTTAGCAGGCTCGCTTCTCACCAATGCAACCCGGTTTCGATCCTCGGAACTGGACGTATGTGAGATGATACGGTGGTTGCAAAATCGGACAGGGTGTGTTTTCTCCGGATACTCCGGTTTCCTCCCACACTAATGATCTCATATACGCTTTCATCCGCGCCAACGACAGTTATTAATATAAGTTGTTAAAGCTTGTTTCGCGATCGTTGTAAAATAAATAAAGTTTAACCTTTACTAATAGTCATCCTCTAATAGTTATTCTCAACCATGTACACGCGGCTCAACATGCTGTGAACAAAGTGGACTGGCTTACTATCATCAAATTCTGCTTCTGTAGATTGACCCATATTGTGTACAGGAATTCAACCAAGACCACTTTATTGGGACCATCTGATAGAAACTTCTACCATTATGTAGGGACCTATAGTTTACCTGAACATATGATCATGACCAAAAACCCATCACTTGCCCTATGAATTATGTCAACGTATTAAATGGATATGATTGGATATTTGATCGTTTTTTTAAAAACTTTATTTTAGAACGATTGCGAAGCTAGTTTTAACAACTTATATATTAATCACTTTCGTTGGCGTGGATGAAAGCGATTATGTGGTATTTCATGTGGGAGGAAACCGGGTACCCGGAGACACCCCACCTGTCCGATCTGGCGAACACCGTATCATCTCACATACTTCCCGGTCCGAAGATCGAACCCGGTTGATCGGTTACAATGTCAACACGAGCATCAGTGCCCGTATGTCGAAGGATGCTCTGCCGAACAGCTGTAGACAACTATGAAAATGGGCTTTGTATGTCTGAAACAAACATGGAGCAAAAGGAAACAACGATACAAACAGAGGAACGACAAACCTTGACCTATGCTCTTTGAGGTATTTATGAAAACATCCGGGAACAAAGGGAAACAGCGATAAAAACAGAGGAACAACTAAAGATAACATGTACACTTTTAGGTACGTTTGAAAAACCATGGAGCGAAAGGAAACAACAATCAAAACAGAGGAAACAACTTAGGAAAGTGTTTTAGGCATACTGGAATTGCTTTAGCTCCACTATCCGAATAGCAAACAGCATAGAGCCTAACAGGCGACAGAATGCACCAACACGCACAGACAGTCATCTTGAAAAGGTGTTTTAGTTCCACTATCCGAAGAGCAAACAACATAGAATTGACAGGCGGCAGAATGCATCAACACGCACAGACAAGTATCTACAAAAAAAGTGTTTTAGCTCCACTATCCGAATAGCAAACAGCATAAAGCATGACATGTGGCAGAATGCACCAACACGCACAGACACACATCTGGAAACAGTGTTTTAGCTCCACTATCCGAATAACCAACAACATAGAATGTGACAGGCGGCAGAATGTACCAACACACACAGACACACATCTGCAAACACTGTTTTAGCTCCACTATCCGAATAGCAAACATCATATAGCCTGATAGGCGACAGAACGCACCAACACGCAAAGCCACACATCTACAAACAGTGTTTTAGTTCTACTATCCGAATAGCCAATAATATAGAATGTGATAGGCGGCATAATGCACCAACACGCACAGACACACATCTGCAAACAGTGTTTTAGCTCCACTGTCCGAATAGCAAACAATATAGAATGTGACAGGCGGCAGAATGCACCAACACGCACAGACAAACATCCACACAAAAATCGGGGAGAACTTAATTTAATCATATGTTATTCCAAATCAATAGTAAACAATTCATAGAGAAAAATATACAAATGTAAATGGTTTGGGCCATTAGACATCGGCCCGCACCAGAAATGGAGTTTATACACATTTATTTTAGCTCGATTGCGAAACAAGTTCTTACAACTTATATTAATCACTCTCGAGACCTCATTCCTGATGGAATCCATCGCCACGAGGGAGAGAGAAGAGGCAACGTGGAATTTGCCTTGCCTAAGTGCACCATCGTAACGGCTCCAGCGGGGCTCGAACTCCGGACCGTTCGCATCTGAAGCGAACGCGCATCCACTGCGTTAGCACGACTTCCACAAGAAACGGAGTGTCAGCCCCCGTACCACCCTCGAATGTTCCCCTCGGCTGTGTACAGCTTCTGGCTACGGCCTTGCCTACATAATTTATATTGAGGTAGATATTGCAAGATTTCCATTAATACTAAAAACGTTGTCCACCCTCCCGGAGGGGTGTGAACGGGGCTTAAATGAATTTGAGATCCCAGATGATTGGTAGAAAATATTTAATACTGTATAGATAGATACTTTTATTTCCTCCATTTCTGAAGAGCATGACATATTAACAAATCATCATTAATATGTATGTACAAACAGTATAATATAAATGCACAAATAACCCTGTTAATTGTCAGTAGAGTACTCGCAGCTGAACTATACGTGCATTAGAAACATTGCAAGCACAGTTGTAGTACTCAATGAATCAATGCACAAACATCCTGATGCATCCAAGATAACAGAAAACAATTAGTTTACGGTAAACCCATTAAGCGTGTCCTTACTCTATATACTAGTTGTGTTAAGAACACTCAAGATCTCCATTACTCGAGGTAATGGTATCTTGCCGAAACGAAAAGCAAGACAGCTACTAATATGTATACATGTGAATTATGCACTGTAGACTGGTATCTGACCTATAATCTTTATTTATTATATTATTGGAACATAAAATACTGTTGAAAACGACATTACATCGCAAATACCAAATAAAATGCATGTTTTCACGTATAAATTGCATTGCTACTACAAATTCTTCCGAATACATTCGAATCATAACATTGAATAAATAAACAGTGTTTTTGTAGATTGAAAGTATGAGTTCATATAACGGTCACCCATGCTCCTGAATTGACGTTTGTTTTATCATCTGAGTCAATACTAAACGCGAGATAATGTCGTTTAGAGATAATTTAATTAAGAATAGTCTACACATATATAGGCACAACTGTGAGATATAACGGTAAATATCTACCATAAATCGTGCTATTCAGGATACACTAGTTGTATTACGCATTGATGTTTACATTTTATGTCAACAAACCGCGTATTCTTTATTAGTTGAAAATAATTATACCATAAAAATCATTCTGTAGACATTTGTGTTTTCACTGATGTAGTGTCGCTTTAAACCAATCTTTTTCAAAGAATGAAAAGACAAAGTAAAGTGTATGTGAATTATATAGTTGGAGGGGACAATGTGGCCGAGTGACTGCCACTCACAGTTGTAGGTTCAAATCCCAATGCCTTTGGTGTCGATTTACGTGACACCCTAATAACCCGATAATATACAAGTATACATGAATATAAGTATTAGTTATTGCAGCTTATATCTTATATCCTATGAAAGTATTACTGGTTACTGTTTACAGGTTTCATTATGCTATTTCATGTTTTAATTTGTTGAGGGCCTCATGGTAGATTGACTTAATTGTTCAAATTAGTTCTCTCGTTAAATAAAGTCTTTATTATTATTATTATTATTATTATTATTATTATTATGCACCCTTATGAACAACAGTACCAATGAGACAAGGCTATCAGCAGCATTTGTTGAGGGCCTCGTGGTAGATTGACTTAATTGTTCAAATGAGTTATCTCGTTAAATAAAGTCATTATTATTATTAGTAGTAGTATACACCCTTATGAACAACACTATCAATGAGACAAGGGTATCAGCAGTATGTTAGGGCGTATCGCTGATATTCCTGATATTCGTGGAAGTCATGATAGCTCAGTGGATGCGCGTTCGCTTCAAGTGCAAAAGGTCCGAAGTTCGAGCCCCGCTGGAGTCGTTACGATTGTGCCCTTAGGCAAGGCATTTAAATTCCACGTTGCCTCTTCTCTCTCCCTCGTGGCGATGGATTCCATCAGGAATGAGGTCTCAAGAGTGATTAATCGAGCTAAAATAAATGTGTATAAACCGTTGATATTTTATCATATTCGCGGTTAGGTGTCAATCGTATGTAAATAAAGAAAGTGAAAGTAGGTAAGTGTGGACTAAAACATTATATTTCGTAACACGGAACTTTCATTTGTTTCAGAGATACCCGCAGCACGTACACGTTACCAAGCCGGGTAGTTGCTACTCAACTGTGTACATGGTACCAAGAGGCGTACATGGGTAGCAAGAATCATACATGAAACAAATCGGCGTACAGTGAACAACGCGTGGTACAAGGGCCCAATTGTCGAACAAGGAACCACGCGGGGTACATGGAACCAGTTGACGTACAGGGAATTACGCGGTGTACCTGGAACCAATCGGCATACAGGGCACCACGTGGTGTACATGGAACCAATTGGCGTACTGGGAACCATGTTGTGCAAGGAATCAGACAACGTTCATGGAACCAATTGGCGTACTGGGAACCATGTTGGGCACATGGAACCATACGGTGTGCAAGGAATCAGACAACGTTCATGGAACCAATTGGCGTACTGGGAACCATGTTGGGCACATGGAACCATACGGTGTGCAAGGAATCAGACAACGTTCATGGAACCAAGCGGCGTACATGGTACCAAGCTGAACATAGACAACATATGAAGCCTATGCAATACGCATATATTAAGCTAGTATACTCTTAAGATGAAGTTATAATATTTTGCGTAGAAAAGGAAGGATAAGTCTTCAGGACACGTTCGTTTATTGCACTCAGTTATTTCCCTTTGTCCACACAAAAGTGTATTAGCATAAGTATCCAAAACAACCAGCATACAATAAAACTGTAACTAGAAAGAAAAAACGAAAAGACACATTAATTAACCCAATATAATATGAATAGGAATAGCATGGCAATAATTACATGAACCAGACGGGTCTGTAGTCCAGTGGTAACACGCTGGACTGGTAATCGCAGGTTCGATCCTTCATATGACAATAATAAAATTAACAGTCTTTCAGATGAGACTTTAAACCGAGGTCTCGTCTCGTGTCGGTGCTGTACATCGCGCACGTAGACGAACCAGATGAGACTCTGGAATGGGTCTCTATCTGTATCATTGTACTATCCTCCAAAAATCTAAAATGAATATTCTCTTCAGGTGGCGTCGCTCATATGGGCAACCGGTAGCGACGATAACTAAACGTAAAACATACATAATTACATGCCTTTTATGAATGTGGACCTATTGTCAATGTTGATAGCTTTCCATATTGGTTTGCATCAATCTATTTTGTTTCGATTACGAAACATTTACAACATTAGATTAATCGCTCTATATACCTCATTCCTGATTCTTGATGGATTCCACGGCAATTTGGGAGTGAAAAGAGGGTGGGTATAAAGGTGTTGTCGAAGGACCACGACACTGTGGTTCTAACTTGGCTCGAACTTATAACCTCTCGGTTATAAGACGATGAGGTTTCCGTATTGAAAACGGTCGGCCTCCAAAACAC
This sequence comes from Archivesica marissinica, assembly GCA_014843695.1. Classification (NCBI taxonomy): domain Eukaryota; kingdom Metazoa; phylum Mollusca; class Bivalvia; order Venerida; family Vesicomyidae; genus Archivesica; species Archivesica marissinica. Next base: position 49,316,915 of record CM026386.1, read on the forward strand.
ATAAATTAGAATGACCTATGTTCAGATATCGATAGAATAAGCACAATTAATATTGTATACCATTGTATACCATTGTATACTATTGCAATTCATGTTGTGACCCAATGTGAGGGACCACATGTGCTATTGTGAGTGCGTGCGTGCGTGCGTGCGTGCGTGCGTGCGTGCGTGCGTGCGTGCGTGCGTGCGTGCGTGCGTGCGTGCGTGCGTGCGTGCGTGCGTGCGTGCGTGCGTGCGTGCGTGCGTGCGTGCGTGCGTGCGTGCGTGCGTGCGTGCGTGCGTGCGTGCGTGCGTGCGTGCGTGCGTGCGTGCGTGCGTGCGTGCTGCGTGCGTGTGTGTGTGTGTGTGTGGCGTGCGTGCGTGCGTGCGTGCGTGCGTGCGTGCGTGCGTGCGTGCGTGCGTGCGTGCGTTGCGTGCGTGCGTGCGTGCGTGCGTGCGTGCGTGCGTGCGTGCGTGCGTGCGTGCGTGCGTGCGTGCGTGCGTGCGTGCGTGCGTGCGTGCGTGCGTGCGTGCGTGCGTGCGTGCGTGCGTGCGTTCGACTGGTTTGTTTGTACTACCGCGCTATTAGGTCACAGTAATTGACCTTGTCATTGTAGATAAAAGAAGGGGCACCTGTGTCCTATGGACACGTTCTTAATTACTGTGTACATTGATAACTCATATGATTTTTTCAATTTATTAATCTAATGATCATATCACTTCTGTTCACACTATATGATTATTATTGAATGCATATTATTAGGTGACTTATATGCCCACGAGGCCGGGTGCGTCTTCTTGTTGTTTAATATTTGCTATATATATTTGTTGAAATGTGCACATGTCACTTTAATAAAAACTTACTTACTTACAATAATAGAAAGTAGTTGATTATTACATATGAAAAAGATGTCAGTTTTTACGGATGTTGTCCCATTAGAGCAGTGGTCAGCGCGAGTTCTTCTCACTAATGCAATCCGGGTTCGATCCTCTAACCGGGACGTATGTGAGATCTTACGGAGGTCGCCTGCTCGGACAGCTGGGTTTTCTCCGGGTACTCCGGTTTCCTCCCACACGAATGACCACATTTACGCTTTCATCTGTACCAACGAGAGTGATTAATATGAGTTGTTAAAGCTTGATTCGCAATCGTTGTTAAAAAATAAAAGTTTAAACATACGGAGGTTGGTGCATCAAGTACTGGTTAGCTGCTGGAGCTTACACAGGAACGGTGTTGCTAGGTAAACTTCCCACCTGCGATATAACCCATAATGGTGCTGATGCAGCCGTAAAACCCGAACAAACAAAATCCATTACAAGAACTGTTTGCTCAGATCCAGAGAACATTGTCAGCAAGAAAGATAACTCTGAAGAGCAACTTGTACTATTTTAACAGGTTACTTCCCTTTGTCTTCCTTATAGTTATTCTATTCTATTCTGTTTAAAGCGACATTACATTGCAAAAAGCTAAAAAAAAAATGCATTGTTCACGTATAAATGCATTGCTACTACAAATTCTTCCGAATACATTCGAACACAAATATTGAATCAATAAATAGTGTGTTTGTCGTCTACAAACTTTCAAAAGTGAATTTAGGATTTCATATACAGGTCATCCACGCTCCTGAATTGACATTTCTTTGTCATTGTAGTTAATACTAAACGCTTGATACTGTCGCTGAGAGATAATAAATTTAACTAAGATCAGTCTACAAATAAATATGCATAGGCATTAATGAGAGATATAACGGTAAATCTGTACCATGAATCTCGTTATTCGGGTTACACAGGTTGTATTACACATGTATGTCGACCCCGTCTACATTATTTTGATGTGTCAACTAACCGCGTATACGATGCTTGTTTATTAGTTTAAATACTCAGCTTTTTAGGCAAATATTTGGACAAAAAGTACACCATATAATAGGAAATTACATTCTATATAAATGTGCGTTTTCACTGATGTAGTGTCGCTTTAATATGACACTAAGGTCAGTAGATTTCCACCTATCCGAGCAAACCCGTCCTATAGCAAATGTTTTAAAGCTTATTACAATATACTAATATTTATGTATATTTTTAATAAGATTATATTTCGGGGCTACCTCTTCAGAAGTATATTAGCCATTTTATTTTTTTGGAGGATAGTGCAGGATACAGAAGCATCCCTGGTTCTTTTACATACCCGGTGTATCTGAAAGGCTTTCAATATTACAAGTGTCAGATTTCGGATCGAACCTGTGATCAATGGATTCGACCTCCAGCGTGTTAACAACTGCATCACCCGTTTAAAGCTTAAAGCGACACTACATCGGTGAAAACGCAAATTTCTACAGAATGTAATTTCTTATTAAATGGTATAATATATGCCTACTAAATATTTGCCTCAAATACTGAGTATTTCAACTAATAAAGAAACGTCGTATACGCGGTTTGTTGACATACCAAATAATGTAAATAATGTAATACAACGCGTGTATCATGAATAACTCTAGTTATGGTATAGATTTACCGATATGTCTGACAGTTTGTGTCTATGCATATTTATTTGTAAACTAATATCAGTTGAATTATCTCTAGACGACAGTATCGCGTGCTATGACTCCAATGACAAATAAACGTCAGTTGAGGAGCATGGATGACTGTTATATGAAATCCTACTTTCACTTTTGAAAGTTTATAGACCACAAAAACACTGTTTATTGATTCGATGTTAGTGTTCAAATGTATTCGGAAGAATGTGTATTAACAATGTATTTATACGTGAACAAATGCCTATTGTGGGGTTTTTGTGATGTAATGTCGCTTTAACTGGATATCTATATATATATCTTTATTTATAGTGGGTGATCTAATTAATTCTGAATTAATCTTCCTTAGTGCACTCAGATGAAATAATTAGAGGGCTTACCATATTTTTTTGTCGGTTTAAGTCAATATGGAGTTAAAATGTGTAATGCTGTTTAATTTTAATAAGGTTAGTTATAAGTTGTTCGTTTTGTTTTGGAAAAATAAAGAGTATCCTATGTAAAAAAAAGAAGTATGAATTCAGCACCCGAAGTAAATATCAGAATAAAGAATATAATGCAAAGTAAATAGATAATATCTTTTAATAATTCATTAATGATAATGAATGGAATTGTTAATGCTATTATGTATTTTGAAAATATGAATGTTTTGTGTGTATGTATATATGTTGCAGATGAAATTTAATAAATGAAGTCTATGGCTGAAAAAAAATGTTATAATTGTTTTTTTTGTTATTTCGTCGTGAATGTAAAATGATGCGACGTCGAAATAACCATTTTGTTAGAATCACAGTATCAAGTAATGCAAACGATCTAGGGGCGACATCATGGCTCTGTCTGCAAGGGCCGTAACTAATGTTGCTAGAACTTGACAACCAGATCCGTTTGCTTGAAATTGTCATGTCTTGTATTATATATCTGTAAAATTAATCGAGCAATAAAATATGATTCAACAAGGTCTGTAAATGTAGAATACTGGGGATGTTGGTTTATAGTCCTATATGAAACACTATTAATGTATAGTATATAATACATATTAAGCCGTGATAGCGCAGTGGATGCGCGTTCGCTTCAGGTGCGAACAGGTCCGGAGGTCGAGCCCCGATGAAGGCGTTATGAGTGTGCCCATAGGCAAGGCATTTAAAGTCTACGTTGCCTCTTCTCTCTCTCCCTCGTGGTGATGGGTTCCAACAGGAATGAGGTCTCGATAGTGATTAATACAAGTTGTAAGAACTTGTTTCGCAATCGAGCTAAAATAAATTTATATAAACTGTTAATAGTATGGGATATCGAACCTGCGATCTATGGAATTGCATTCCAACGTGTTAACCAATGAACCACCGACCATAGCCTGGGAACAGGCGTTGATATAGTTTGCCTTGTCAGTGATATAAATATATATTTGTACTGGACTGGTAATCCAGGGATCGCAGGTTCGATCCCCCGTCTGACCCTAATAAAATTAACAGTCTTTCAGATGGGACGTTGATCCGAGGAAGCTCTGGAATGGGTCTCTGTCTGTATCATTGCACTATCCTCCATAAATCTAAAATGACTAATCTCTAGGCGTCACCCATATGGGCAACCGGTAGCGACGATAAATAATCGTAAAACACATATATAGTTTTAACACCGAGACGATTAATTGAGCAGTATTGAATTTCTGATAATGTCATATTTTATTCCCAGAAATAAAAAAGTGAGAAAAAAACCGTAACTGGAACTCAAGTTATATATATTTTACAAAATTCCTACGTGTGTTCTATATGTACATGTCATTAGTGAATTAAAGAAACCGAAAGGTCCGGAGTTCGAGCCCCGCTGGAGCCGTTACGATTGTGTCCTTGGGCAAGGCATTTAAATTCCACGTTACCCCTTCTCTCTCCTCGTGGCGATGGATTACATCAGGGATGAGGTCTCGAGAGTGATTAATATAAGTTATAAAAACTTGTTTCGCAATCGACCTAAACTAACTTTGTATAAACTAATGGAATTATTTGATGAAACGATTGTTCATAACAATCCGGAAAATGCCTCCGTTTGCTTAGCAACAACATAACATTGAGAACATAGCGCTTCAGATGCGAATTACCCCGAGTACGCCAATGTGAAGCCGTTAGGAGTGTGCCCCTAGGCAATGCATTTATTGTCTACATTGCCTCTATTCTCTTCCTAGTGGCGATGGGTTCCATCAGGAATGAGGTCTAGTGAGTGATCAATATAAGTTGTAGGAACCTGTTTCGCAATCAAGTTAAAATAAATGTCTATAAACTAACATGGTGGAAATACTTTCGGAACTATACTAGAGGACATAGAAAACGCACACAACAATAATAATAATATAAATACATAGTTTTAAACAGTTTGGAATATTTTTTAGTTGTTTATTTTATGTTTGTAATAAAGATGTGATATATCTTGATGGAATCCTTCGTATTTCGTTTTCATATAATAATAATCATATAATGTAGGTGTGCGTTTTCTATGTCCTCTAGTATATAATGTAGGTGTGCGTATTCGCTGTGTCCTCTAGTATATAATGTAGGTGTGCGTTTTCTATGTCCTCTAGTATATAATGTAGGTGTGCGTTTTCTATGTCCTCTAGTATATAATGTAGGTGTGCGTTTTCCATGACCTCCTGTATATAATGTAGGTGTGCGTTTTCCATGTCCTCCTGTATATAATGTAGGTGTGCATTGTCTATGTCCTCTAGTATATAATGTAGGTGTGCGTTTTCCATGTCCTCCTGTATATAATGTAGGTGTGCGTTTTCTATGTCCTCTAGTATATAATGTAGGTGTGCGTTTTCCATGTCCTTTAGTATATAATGTAGGTGTGCGTTTTCCATGTCCTCCTGTATATAATGTAGGTGTGCGTTTTCTATGTCCTCTAGTATATAATGTAGGTGTGCGTTTTCCATGTCCTTTAGTATATAATGTAGGTGTGCGTTTTCCATGTCCTCTAGTATATAATGTAGGTGTGCGTTTTCTATGTCCTCTAGTATATAATGTAGGTGTGCGTTTTCTATGTCCTCTAGTATATAATGTAGGTGTGCGTTTTCTATGTCCTCTAGTATATAATGTAGGTGTGCGTTTTCCATGTCCTCCTGTATATAATGTAGGTGTGCGTATTCTCTATGTCCTCTAGTATATAATGTAGGTGTGCGTATTCTCTATGTCCTCTAGTATATAATGTAGGTGTGCGTATTCTCTATGTCCTCTAATATATAATGTAGGTGTGCGTATTCTCTATGTCCTCTAGTATATAATGTAGGTGTGCGTATTCTCTATGTCCTCTAGTATATACTGTAGGTGTACGTTTTCTATGTCCTCTAGTATATAATGTAGGTGTGCGTATTCTCTATGCCCTCTAGTATAGTATCTGCTCAATTGACGGAACCGTGCGAAATTTTGATATCGGGTGTTCCTTGTTAGCTTCGTATTCCCATGAGAGTATTAACCACATTATGTAGAGACGTTTTGATCTAATTTCCATTCTTAATCCTCATCTATTGCCTTTATGATATTCATTTTGGCGATGTCTTTCAAACATTCAAATGTGGCTATTCCTGTTATACGCTTCATATAACCTATTAGATATGAAAGTCGCCATATTTACCGCTATGGTGCAAACATTTAGACATAAATCTGTCAAAACTCCATCGACTGCGTTATCCGGGCTACAATGCTTCAAAGGAACAATCCCATAATCCTGCGAAAAAAGAAAGTACTTTAAAGAGATAGCCAGTTAGCATATTCACTGATGTCTTGTCCGACAATGCCAAAAAACTTTACAGACTTCGACTAAATCATGATTTGCATGCATGAACTTTCCATGCAAATTGGTATTTTTTTCAAAGGAAACTGTAAAACCACATTGGCTTGTTGTGTGCCGAATGCTCCTTTTTGTTCGGATTACCAGTTCAAGTATGTCATATGAGTTCTGCGACTTTAGTATATAACTACCATACTGACATAAAAAAAATATGGACTGGTAATGCAGGGATCGCAGGTTCGATCCCCAGTCTGACACTAATACAATTAACAGTCTTTCAGATGGGAGTTTAATCCAAGGTCTCGTGTCGGTGCTTTACACCGTGCACGTAAAAGAATCAGAGGAGACTCTGGAATGTGTCTCTGTCTGTATCATTGCATAGGTAGTTGACAAGTTGCTGTTGTGTGAGTGTGTTGAAGCAAGTTATGGCATACGTTTTGTTTCCATTAGTTTTGTTTCTTATTGTAATATAATACTATCAATGTGATCATGTTTGAATGACTTGTGATATTCTGAAGTATGTCGCGTGAAGATCTACATTAACCATTTCAACACTACATGCCTCTAAATAGACTTACTAAAAGTGTAGATCCAGATGAGCCGGCTCTAGACGAGCCGTCTCACCAGGATCTGCACTATTTTGCCAGTAATAATAATTTGTAGATCCAGATGAGCCGGCTCTAGACGAGCCGTCTCATCAGGATCTGCACTTTTTTGCCAGTAATAATAATTTGTAGATCCAGATGAGCCGGCTCTAGACGAGCCGTCTCATCAGGATCTGCACTTTTTTGCCAGTAATATAATTTGTAGATCCAATGAGCCGGCTCTAGACGAGCCGTCTCATCAGGATCTGCACTTTTTTGCCAGTAATAATAATTTATTATTTATTATTATTACTGGCAAAAAAGTGCAGATCCTGATGAGTCGGCTTGTCTAGAGCCGGATCATCTGGATCTACACTTTGTGTAAGTCTATTTAGAGGCATGTAGTGTTGAAATGGTTAATGTAGAACTACAAGAGACATAATATTACTATTTTTGATAAAATTACCCATTTTGATAAATGAACTTGTCCAAAGATAATTTTCTTATTAATTTATTGGTATAAAAAGAGAATGCACCAGTCCATGTCAGTTACTTGGGGTTGAATGGTAGTAGAACCTAACACCAATAAATCTAATTGACATGACGATTGTCCTTTTACTAAAAGTAGAAAATTACAAAAAATATGTCTCTTGTAATTCTATATTAATGAATGGCTATGTACCGTTGTATATTTGTCATGTTTTGTTTTATTACTTATATTCTTATGTAAATAGTTGAGATAATATAGATTAAACACTCCTTAATGTTGTGATCGATATGTCGGGCGACATCGAGTAGCTTAGTTATCAAGGTGAACATGTTCAAAGTGGATTATCCCATCCTTTGGAGAGTACATGCCATTTAAGTGACGTATTTATTACATCACACAGGCCACACTTTTTATATATCAAGTATGTGAAGAAACTAAAAAAAAAGAAATAATATTAAAGATATATGTTCTGTTCAACGTTACTGTCGCAATTATACTTGCTATAAAACCAACCATCAAAAAAGAAAATTCATTCATTTTAGCGTTTTAATGTACTTGAACATTGTTTAAAAATATCATTATACTCTTATTTTCACTATGTAGTTTTTCGCTCAGCTCTCTTCGTAGCCCCGGTTCTCGGTAACATATTATAATAGCAATGACATTTATGTTTGTAAATCAGTTTTAGCACGATTTACTAAAACAGAAACTCGCAATTTTTGGATTGCAGGACGTCGCTGAATAATCACTCGTTCGTGCAATCAATACCTTACTGTTCTCTGGCTTATTATAATAGCAATGAAATTTATTAAAGAACATTCAATACCAAATAATCAAATCAAGATATACATGTGTAGTTAATCATTTCAGTCAAGACAGAAAGGGAGTTAAAGTTATCATGTGTTGCAGTGCAGTGTTGCATAACTGTTGACGGGTAGTATCATTCCGAACAATGAGATACATCGGTGGGTTACTGCCCCTGAATACTCCTAAACTTAGATAGGTCCAATTAAGTGGTTTCCTCTGTTTTCCCGATGTTTCTTTTACATAACATGCTACCATTTTTCATTGGGCTTGGGCCTGGGGTACAATTCTTGGGAAACCATAACAGTGGATTGAGCAAACTAGCACATTTCTTTGAAAATTAACAGATTCTCCTCTGGTTCTATTACGTGCACGGCGTAAAGCACCGACAAGAGACCTCGGTTTAAAGTCCCATCTGAAAGACTGTTAATTGTACAATATCACGATTCAGAAGCAAGTTTAAACAACTTATATTAAGCACCCTCGTTGGCGCGGATGAAAGCGTAAATGTGGTCATTCATGTGGGAGGAGTACCCGGAGAAAACCCACCTGTCCAATCTGGCGACCACCGTACCATCTCACATACAAGTAAGTATAACTTAATGTATAGTATCGATTTCTTTAAATGAAAAATTGCTGAGTTATGATATTTAATTTATTTAATTTATCATTAACTGTAATATAAAACAAGACCATATTATAGGCTTTTTAGTTTATACAAATTTATTGTAGCTCTATTGCGAAACATGTTCTTAAAACTTATATTCATCACTCTCGAGACATCATTCCTGGTGGAATCCATCGCCACGAGGGAGAGAGAATAGGCAACGTGGAATTTAAATGCCTTGCGTTAGGGCACAATCGTAACTGCTCCAGCGGTCTCGAACTTCGGACAGTTCGCACCTGAAGCGAACGCGCTACCACTGCAATATGGCGACTTCCACACATATAGGATTTTAACTGTTGTACACTAGGCTAGTTATACCTTGACGCGAAATATTATATTTTAATCACGCTAGCAGCTCATTGACCTGTCACTGGGTATATCCAATTCTAATGAGGCAAATATGCATGTTTTTAATTTGTCATTATACTGTGCTATTGGGCACACTGTGACCCTATGCTATGTGTATTTTGGAAACCCTCTTAAACATATTTAAAAGGACAAAAACGCGTGTAGTGCTAACTACATTTATATCGACAAGAATTTCGCCCTCTGAGTCACCAAGTGTAAATTCAAATATACAGTGAACGATACTATCAAGCAAATAAAATCATAGCTCATCAATGAATCAATTAATGAAATCAATATATATTGATCTATGAGCCATGCTTTTAACGGTGAATGTCTATATATGGTGTTAAACTGTTATTATGAACGAGCAATAAGCAATATGAAACCGTCTGGAAATATATTGCTATAAACATGTTACAAATCCCATGCGGTATTGCTTTATATAGAATATATATACACTTATTGAATACTTCGGCCTGTAAATATATTTAACCACTAGACATTGATGTTATATAATTCTCATGCTGTTCCCTGGACATCAGAATTCACTAGGCTAATTATCCATTGACGTGATATATGTATAGGATAGATCAACTCATTGGCCTGTCTTAACGAAATATACACCGAGCGACGGGCCAATGAGTTTATCTATTTGACTTAGACAACGTACAAAAGTAGATCGCGTCTATACGATTTATAAGCGAGAAATGTGGCTTTTTCATTGGACCATGTGACTTAGTCGTTGTCTAATATTAATCACGGTAGCAGCTCATTGACCTGTAATTGGGTATATCAGTTTCAATGATACAAATCAGCAGGTTGATAATGCCGATCTGTTGTGCTATTGGTGACACTGTGAGCTTGTGTATTGTATGTGTATTGTGAAAACCTTCTTAAACATATTTAAAGTACAACACGTGTATGTGTGTGTCTTAAGTTTATTTATCGTCGCTACCGGTTGCCCATATAAGCGACGACTCCTGAAGAGATTCGTCATTTTAGATTTCTGGAGGATAGTGCTATGATACAGACAGAGACCCATTCAAGAATCTCCTATTGTTCTTTTACGTGCATGGTGTACAGCACCAACACGAGACGTCGGTTTGACGTGCCATCTGAAAGACTGTTAATTTTATTAGGGTCAGACGGGGGATCGAACCTGCGATCCCTGGTGTTACCACTGGACTACAGCTCATTCTGTAAAACGTGCATACTAAGTACTAACTACATTTGTATCGACGATAATTTAGTCCACGCACGCACGCACGCACGGCATTATTCTTTCGGCATTATTCTTTCGGCATTATTCTTTCGGCATTATTCTTTCGGCATTATTCATTCGGCATTATTCTTTCGTTGACCCTCCGTTGTCGAGTTGTTAATGTCATGTTGTTCAAATCACTGGCCCCGCACAGCCTGTAGGTTCTACTGGTGGTGGATGCAAATTATTTCATGTGAGGAAGCTATCCAGCGGGGTTGTCGTAGGAAGGTGGTTCTACCTGGTGCCTGAAACACTGCTCGGAGAGGCACTTGGGGTCTGCATCATATGACCTAAGCTGTTGGTGCAACATTAACATCACCACATCACCCCCCGCACAACCACATCAAAAATGCGTAATATACAAAATAAACTTTTACAAATGTCACGTGATACAATATACTAGACGACATAGAAAACGCACACTTCGGATAAGTATGTTTTACATGAAAATCAATAACTAAATAAATACATAGTTTTAAAGATTTGGAACATTTTTAGTTGTTCAGTTTGTGTTTTGTAATAAAGATGTGCTATATCTTGGATGGAATCCTTCGTATTTCGTTTTCATGTAATCATATAATGTAGGTGTGCGTTTTCTATGTCCTCTAGTTTAATAATCATATAATGTAGGTGTGCGTTTTCTATGTCCTCTAGTATAATAATCATATAATGTAGGTGTGCGTTTTCTATGTCCTCTAGTATAATAATCATATAATGTAGGTGTGCGTTTTCTATGCCATCTAGTATAATAATCATATACTGTAGGTGTGCGTTTTCTATGCCTCTAGTATAATATCATAAATGTAGGTGTGCGTTTTCTATGTCCTCTAGTATAATCATATATATGTAGGTGTGCGTTTTCTATGTCCTCTAGTATAATAATCATATAATGTAGGTGTGCGTTTTCTATGTCCTCTAGTATAATAATCATATAATGTAGGTGTGCGTTTTCTATGTCCTCTAGTATATAATTATAATGTAGGTGTGCGTTTTCTATGCCCTCTAGTATATAATGTAGGTGTGCGTTTTCTATGTCCTCTAGTATAATAATGTAGGTGTGCGTTTTCTATGTCATCTAGTATAATAATGTAGGTGTGCGTTTTATAATAATGTAGGTGTGCGTTTTCTATGTCATCTAGTATATAATGTAGGTGTGCGTTTTCTATGTCATCTAGAATATAATGTAGGTGTGCGTTTTCTATGTCCTCTAGTATAATAATGTAGGTGTGCGTTTTCTATGTCATCTAGTATATAATGTAGGTGTGCGTTTTCTATGTCCTCTAGTATAATAATGTAGGTGTAAGTTTTCTATGCCCTCTAGTATATAATGTAGGTGTGCGTTTTCTATGTCCTCTAGTATAATAATATAGGTGTGCGTTTTCTATGTCATCTAGTATAATAATGTAGGCGTGCGTTTTCTATGTCCTCTAGTATAATAATGTAGGTGTGCGTGTTCTATGTCCTCTAGTATATAATTTAGGTGTGCGTTTTCTATGTCCTCTAGTATAATAATGTAGGTGTGCGTTTTCTATGTCCTCTAGTATATAATGTAGGTGTGCGTTTTCTATGTCCTCTAGTATATAATGTAGGTGTGCGTTTTCTATGTCCTCTAGTATAATAATGTAGGTGTGCGTTTTCTATGTTCTCTAGTATATAATGTAGGTGTGCGTTTTCTATGTCCTCAAGTATAATAATGTAGGTGTGCGTTTTCTATGTCCTCTAGTATATAATGTAGATGTGCGTTTTCTATGTCCTCTAGTATATAATGTAGGTGTGCGTTTTCTATGTCATCTAGAATATAATGTAGGTGTGCGTTTTCTATGTCCTCTAGTATAATAATGTAGGTGTGCGTTTTCTATGTCCTCTAGTATATAATGTAGGTGTGCGTTTTCTATGTCCTCTAGTATATAATGTAGGTGTGCGTTTTCTATGTCATCTAGAATATAATGTATGTGTGCGTTTTCTATGTCCTCTAGTATATAATGTAGGTGTGCGTTTTCTATGTCCTCTAGTATATAATGTAGGTGTGCGTTTTCTATGTCCTCTAGTATATAATGTAGGTGTGCGTTTTCTATGTCCTCTAGTATATAATGTAGGTGTGCGTTTTCTATGTCCTCTAGTATATAATGTAGGTGTGCGTTTTCTATGTCCTCTAGTATATAATGTAGGTGTGCTTTTTCTATGTCCTCTAGTATATAATGTAGGTGTGCTTTTTCTATGTCCTCTAGTATATAATGTAGGTGTGCGTTTTCTATGTCCTCTAGTATATAATGTAGGTGTGCGTTTTCTATGTCCTCTAGTATATAATGTAGGTGTGCGTTTTCTATGTCCTCTAGTATATAATGTAGGTGTGCGTTTTCTATGTCCTCTAATATATAATATATAATGTAGGTGTGCGTTTTCTATGTCATCTAGTATATAATGTATGTGTGCGTTTTCTATGTCATCTAGAATATAATGTAGGTGTGCGTTTTCTATGTCCTCTAGTATAATAATGTAGGTGTGCGTTTTCTATGTCATCTAGTATATAATGTAGGTGTGCGTTTTCTATGTCCTCTAGTATAATAATGTAGGTGTAAGTTTTCTATGCCCTCTAGTATATAATGTAGGTGTGCGTTTTCTATGTCCTCTAGTATAATAATATAGGTGTGCGTTTTCTATGTCATCTGGTATAATAATGTAGGCGTGCGTTTTCTATGTCCTCTAGTATAATAATGTAGGTGTGCGTTTTCTATGTCCTCTAGTATATAATGTAGGTGTGCGTTTTCTATGTCCTCTAGTATAATAATGTAGGTGTGCGTTTTCTATGTCCTCTAGTATATAATGTAGGTGTGCGTTTTCTATGTCCTCTAGTATATAATGTAGGTGTGCGTTTTCTATGTCCTCTAGTATAATAATGTAGGTGTGCGTTTTCTATGTCCTCTAGTATATAATGTAGGTGTGTGTTTTCTATGTCCTCTAGTAAAGATGAACGAAATTCATAATTTTTAATTTATTCTGTAATGATTTGCTCTGTTGCTAATACGTTTAGTAAGACAAACAAATTACCTGTTGCAACGTTTATAATATGTATAGTTGAATATATTTAGCATTGATAATTATGTATGTCTGGTCGTTGCTTTATATATATTAAATGCAAATGAAAGGCAATTACGTTTTTAATAAAGATGGAAATAATTATATAGCCATGTTTACTTTATTATCAATACACGGATCTGTAGTCCAGTGGTAACACGTTGTACTGGTAATCCATGGATCGCAGGTTCGATCCCCCGTCTCTCCCTCATAAAATTAACAGTCTTTCAGATGGGACTATAGACCGAGGTCTCTTGTCGGTGCACGTAAAAGAACCAGAGGAGACTGTATCATTGCACAATCCTCCAAAAATCTAAAATGACTAATCTCTTCAGGAGGCGTCGCTTATTTGGGCAACCGGTAGCGACGATAAATAAACGTAAAACACACATATCAATATCCATCCAATGAATCACCAACAGTCTTTATAACAGTGCCTTAAGTCCAATGTGTCTTTAGGCCAACGTGTCTTTGGTCCGAAGTATCTTAAGGCCGAAGTGTCTTTGGTACGATGTGTTTTAAGGCCGAAGTCTTTTGGTCCGAAGTATCTTAATGCCGAAGTTTCCTTGGTTCGAAGCATCTTAAGGCCGAAGTGTATTTCGTACGATGTGTATTAAGGCCGAAGTGTCTTTGGTCCGAAATATCTTAAGGCCGAAGTGTATTTGGTACGACGTATCTTAAGGCTAACGTGTATTTGGTCTGAAGTATATTAAGGCCAATGTGTCTTTGGTCCGAGGTATCTTAAGGCCAACGTGTATTTGGTCTGAAGTATATTAAGACCAACTTGTCTTTGGTCCGAGGTATCTTAAGGCCGAAGTGTCTTTGGTACGATGTGTCTTAAGGCTCCATAGTATCTATTTCAATCTTTATTATAGTCTCATCTATTTAATAATAGTTTTGGTAATCCACCTATCGCATGTTCGATCCACCGTCTGACTATAATACAATTAACAGCCTTACACTGCTCACTGCTATCAGTATAGCAATACACTGCTTACTGCTATCAATACAACACTATCCTGCTTACTGCTTGCTGTAGAGCAATACGCTGCTTACTGCTATCAATACAACAATATCCTGCTCACTGCTATCAGTACAGCAATACACTGCTAGCAATACAGCAATACACAACTAGCAGAACAGCAATACATTGCTATCAATACAACAATATCCTGCTTACAGCTATCAGTACAGTAATAAACTGCTAGCAGTACAGCAATACACTGCTATCATACAACAATATCCTGGTCACTGCAATCAGTACAGTAATACACTGCTAGCAGTACAGCAATACACTGCTTACAGCTATCAATACAACAATAACCTGCATACTGCTAGCAGTACAGCAATAAACTGCTAGCAGTACATCAATACACTGCTAGCAGTACAGTAATACACTGCTAGCAGTACAGCAATACACTGCTAGCAGTACATCAATACACTGCTAGCAGTACAGCAATACACAACTAGCAGAACAGCAATACATTGCTATCAATACAACAATATCCTGCTTACAGCTATCAGTACAGCAATACACTGCTAGCAGTACAGCAATACACTGCTATCATACAACAATATCCTGGTCACTGCAATCAGTACAGTAATACACTGCTAGCAGTACAGCAATACACTGCTTACAGCTATCAATACAACAATAACCTGCATACTGCTAGCAGTACAGCAATAAACTGCTAGCAGTACATCAATACACTGCTAGCAGTACAGCAATACACTGCTAGCAGTACAGCAATACACTGCTAGCAGTACATCAATACACTGCTAGCAGTACAGCAATACACTGCTAGCAGTACAGCAATACACTGCTAGCAGTACATCAATACACTGCTAGCAGTACAGCAATACACTGCTAGCAGTACAGCAATACACTGCTAGCAGTACATCAATACACTGCTAGCAGTACAGCAATACACTGCTAGCAGTACAGCAATACACTGCTTACAGCTATCAATACAACAATAACCTGCATACTGCTAGCAGTACAGCAATAAACTGCTAGCAGTACATCAATACACTGCTAGCAGTACAGTAATACACTGCTAGCAGTACAGCAATAAACTGCTAGCAGTACATCAATACACTGCTAGCAGTACAGTAATACACTGCTAGCAGTACAGCAATACACAACTAGCAGAACAGCAATACATTGCTATCAATACAACAATATCCTGCTTACAGCTATCAGTACAGCAATACACTGCTAGCAATACAGCAATACACTGCTATCATACAACAATATCCTGGTCACTGCAATCAGTACAGTAATACACTGCTAGCAGTACAGCAATACACTGCTTACAGCTATCAATACAACAATAACCTGCATACTGCTAGCAGTACAGCAATAAACTGCTAGCAGTACATCAATACACTGCTAGCAGTACAGTAATACACTGCTAGCAGTACAGCAATACACTGCTAGCAGTACATCAATACACTGCTAGCAGTACAGCAATACAATGCTAGCACACTCTAGATACACAATACACTCTAGCATAACAATACACTGCTAGCAGTACAGCAATACACTGCTAGCAGTACAGCAATACACTGCTAGCAGTACATCAATACACTGCTAGCAGTACAGCAATACACTGCTAGCAGTACAGCAATACACTGCTAGCAGTACATCAATACACTGCTAGCAGTACATCAATACACTGCTAGCAGTACAGCAATACACTGCTAGCAGTACAGCAATACACTGCTAGCAGTAATGAATGAATGGTGTTTTACGGCGCATCGACATCTAAGGTCATGCTAGCACTACAACACTACACTGCTAGCAGTACAGCAATAAACTGCGTACTGCTATCAATATAACAATATCCTGCTTAATGCTAGCAGTACAGCAATACACTGCTAGCAGTACAGCAATACACTGCTAGCAGTACAGCAATGATCTGCTACCAATATAGCAATACACTGCATACTATTAGTATTACAGCAATACACTGCTTAATACTAGCAGTACAACAATACACTGCTCACTACTAGCAATACAACAATACACTGCTTACTACTAGCAATGCAACAATACACTGCTTACTACTAGCAATACAACAATACACTGCTCACTACTAGCAATACAACAATACACTGATTACTACTAGCAATACAACAATACACTGCTTACTACTAGCAATGTAACAATACACTGATTACTACTAGCAATACAGCAATACACTGCTTACTACTAGCAGTACAACAATACACTGCTTACTACTAGCAATACAACAATACACTGCTTACTACTAGCAATACAACAATACACTGCTTACTACTAGCAATACAACAATACACTGCTCACTACTAGCAATACAACAATACACTGATTACTACTAGCAATACAACAATACACTGCTTACTACTAGCAATACAACAATACACTGCTTACTACTAGCAATACAGCAATACACTGCTTACTACTAGCAATACAACAATACACTGCTTACTACTAGCAATACAACAATACACTGCTTACTACTAGCAATACAGCAATACACTGCTTACTACTAGCAATACAGCAATACACTGCTTACTACTAGCAGTACAGCAATACACTGCTTACTACTAGCAATACAACAATACACTGCTCACTACTAGCAATACAGCAATACACTGCTCACTACTAGCAATACAACAATACACTGCTCACTACTAGCAATACAACAATACACTGCTCACTACTAGCAATACAGCAATACACTGCTCACTACTAGCAATACAACAATACACTGCTCACTACTAGCAATACAGCAATACACTGCTTACTACTAGCAGTACAGCAATAACTGTTATACTAGCAATACAACAATACACTGCTTACTACTAGCAATACAGCAATACACTGCTCACTACTAGCAATACAGCAATACACTTCTTACTACTAGCAATACAACAGTACACTGCTTACTACTAGCAGTACAGCAATACACTGCTTACTACTAGCAATACAACAATACACTGCTTACTACTAGCAATACAACAATACACTGCTCACTACTAGCAATACAACAATACACTGCTTACTACTAGCAATACAACAATACACTGCTTACTACTAGCAATACAACAATACACTGATTACTACTAGCAATACAGCAATACACTGCTTACTACTAGCAATACAACAATACACTGCTTACTACTAGCAATACAACAATACACTGCTTACTACTAGCAATACAGCAATACACTGCTAACTACTAGCAATACAGCAATACACTGATTACTACTAGCAGTACAGCAATACACTGCTTACTACTAGCAATACAACAATACACTGCTCACTACTAGCAATACAGCAATACACTGCTCACTACTAGCAATACAACAATACACTGCTCACTACTAGCAATACAACAATACACTGCTCACTACTAGCAATACAGCAATACACTGCTCACTACTAGCAATACAACAATACACTGCTCACTACTAGCAATACAGCAATACACTGCTTACTACTAGCAGTACAGCAATACACTGTTTACTACTAGCAATACAACAATACACTGCTTACTACTAGCAATACAGCAATACACTGCTTACTACTAGCAATACAACAATACACTGCTTACTACTAGCAATACAACAATACACTGCTTACTACTAGCAATACAGCAATACACTGCTTACTACTAGCAATACAGCAATACACTGCTTACTACTAGCAATACAACAATACACTGCTCACTACTAGCAATACAACAATACACTGCTCACTACTAGCAATACAACAATACACTGCTCACTACTAGCAATACAGCAATACACTGCTCACTACTAGCAATACAACAATACACTGCTCACTACTAGCAATACAACAATACACTGCTCACTACTAGCAATACAACAATACACTGCTCACTACTAGCAATACAGCAATACACTTCTTACTACTAGCAATACAACAGTACACTGCTTACTACTAGCAGTACAGCAATACACTGCTTACTACTAGCAATACAACAATACACTGCTTACTACTAGCAATACAACAATACACTGCTCACTACTAGCAATACAACAATACACTGCTTACTACTAGCAATACAACAATACACTGCTTACTACTAGCAATACAACAATACACTGCTTACTACTAGCAATACAGCAATACACTGCTTACTACTAGCAATACAGCAATACACTGCTTACTACTAGCAATACAGCAATACACTGCTTACTACTAGCAGTACAGCAATACACTGCTTACTACTAGCAATACAACAATACACTGCTCACTACTAGCAATACAGCAATACACTGCTCACTACTAGCAATACAGCAATACACTGCTCACTACTAGCAATACAACAATACACTGCTCACTACTAGCAATACAACAATACACTGCTTACTACTAGCAATACAACAATACACTGCTTACTACTAGCAATACACAATACACTGTTACTACTAGCAATACAGCAATACACTGCTTACTACTAGCAATCACAATACACTGCTACTATACACAATACACTGCTTACTACTAGCAATACACAATACACTGCTTACTACTAGCATACAACAATACACTGCTTACTACTAGCAATACAGCAATACACTGCTCACTACTAGCAATACAACAATACACTGCTTACTACTAGCAATACAGCAATACACTGCTTACTACTAGCAATACAACAATACACTGCTTACTACTAGCAATACAACAATACACTGATTACTACTAGCAATACAGCAATACACTGCTTACTACTAGCAATACAACAATACACTGCTTACTACTAGCAATACAACAATACACTGCTCACTACTAGCAATACAACAATACACTGCTCACTACTAGCAATACAACAATACACTGCTCACTACTAGCAATACAACAATACACTGCTCACTACTAGCAATACAACAATACACTGCTTACTACTAGCATACAACAATACACTGCTCACTACTAGCTACAACAATACACTGCTCACTACTAGCAATACAACATACACTGCTTACTACTAGCAGTACAACAATACACTGCTCACTACTAGCAGTACAACAATACACTGCTCACTACTAGCAATACAACAATACACTGCTTACTACTAGCAGTACAGCAATACACTGCTTACTACTAGCAATACAACAATACACTGCTCACTACTAGCAATACACAATACACTGTACTACAGATACACAAACACTGCTACTACTAGCAATACACAATACACTGCTCACTACTAGCAATACAACAATACACTGCTTACTACTAGCAATACAACAATACACTGCTCACTACTAGCAATACAGCAATACACTGCTCACTACTAGCAATACAGCAATACACTGCTCACTACTAGCAATACAGCAATACACTGCTCACTACTAGCAATACAACAATACACTGCTCACTACTAGCAATACAACAATACACTGCTTACTACTAGCAATACAACAATACACTGCTTACTACTAGCAATACAACAATACACTGCTCACTACTAGCAATACAACAATACACTGCTCACTACTAGCAATACAGCAATACACTGCTCACTACTAGCAATACACATCTACTACTAGCAATACACAATACACTGCTCACTACTAGCAATACAACATACACTGCTACTACTAGCAATACAGCAATACACTGCTTACTACTAGCAATACAACAATACACTGCTTACTACTAGCAATACAGCAATACACTGCTTACTACTAGCAATACAACAATACACTGCTTACTACTAGCAATACAACAATACACTGCTTACTACTAGCAATACAACAATACACTGCTTACTACTAGCAATACAACAATACACTGCTTACTACTAGCAATACAACAATACACTGCTTACTACTAGCAATACAGCAATACACTGCTTACTACTAGCAATACAACAATACACTGCTTACTACTAGCAATACAACAATACACTGCTTACTACTAGCAATACAGCAATACACTGCTCACTACTAGCAATACAGCAATACACTGCTTACTACTAGCAATACAGCAATACACTGCTTACTACTAGCAATACAACAATACACTGCTCACTACTAGCAATACAGCAATACACTGCTCACTACTAGCAATACAGCAATACACTGCTCACTACTAGCAATACAACAATACACTGCTCACTACTAGCAATACAGCAATACACTGCTTACTACTAGCAATACAGCAATACACTGCTTACTACTAGCAATACAACAATACACTGCTTACTACTAGCAATACAGCAATACACTGCTTACTACTAGCAATACAACAATACACTGCTTACTACTAGCAATACAACAATACACTGCTTACTACTAGCAATACAGCAATACACTGCTTACTACTAGCAATACAGCAATACACTGCTTACTACTAGCAATACAACAATACACTGCTCACTACTAGCAATACAACAATACACTGCTCACTACTAGCAATACAACAATACACTGCTCACTACTAGCAATACAACAATACACTGCTCACTACTAGCAATACAACAATACACTGCTCACTACTAGCAATACAACAATACACTGCTCACTACTAGCAATACAGCAATACACTTCTTACTACTAGCAATACAACAGTACACTGCTTACTACTAGCAGTACAGCAATACACTGCTTACTACTAGCAATACAACAATACACTGCTCACTACTAGCAATACAACAATACACTGCTCACTACTAGCAATACAACAATACACTGCTCACTACTAGCAATACAACAATACACTGCTCACTACTAGCAATACAACAATACACTGCTCACTACTAGCAATACAACAATACACTTCTTACTACTAGCAATACAACAGTACACTGCTTACTACTAGCAATACAGCAATACACTGCTTACTACTAGCAGTACAGCAATACACTGCTTACTACTAGCAATACAGCAATACACTGCTTGCTACTAGCAATACAGCAATACACTGCTTGCTACTAGCAATACAGCAATACACTGCTTACTACTAGCAATACAGCAATACACTGCTTACTACTAGCAATACAGCAATACACTGCTTACTACTAGCAGTACAACAATACACTGCTTACTACTAGCAATACAGCAATACACTGCTTACTACTAGCAATACAGCAATACACTGCTTACTACTAGCAATACAACAATACACTGCTTACTACTAGCAATACAGCAATACACTGCTTACTACTAGCAATACAGCAATACACTGCTTACTACTAGCAATACAGCAATACACTGCTTACTACTAGCAATACAGCAATACACTGCTTACTACTAGCAATACAACAATACACTGCTTACTACTAGCAATACAACAATACACTGCTTACTACTAGCAATACAACAATACACTGCTTACTACTAGCAATACAACAATACACTGCTTACTACTAGCAATACAACAATACACTGCTTACTACTAGCAATACAACAATACACTGCTCACTACTAGCAATACAACAATACACTGCTTACTACTAGCAATACAACAATACACTGCTTACTACTAGCAATACAACAATACACTGCTTACTACTAGCAATACAACAATACACTGCTTACTACTAGCAATACAACAATACACTGCTTACTACTAGCAATACAACAATACACTGCTTACTACTAGCAATACAACAATACACTGCTCACTACTAGCAATACAACAATACACTGCTTACTACTAGCAATACAACAATACACTGCTTACTACTAGCAATACAACAATACACTGCTTACTACTAGCAATACAGCAATACACTGCTTACTACTAGCAATACAGCAATACACTGCTTACTACTAGCAATACAACAATACACTGCTCACTACTAGCAATACAGCAATACACTGCTCACTACTAGCAATACAGCAATACACTGCTCACTACTAGCAATACAGCAATACACTGCTCACTACTAGCAATACAACAATACACTGCTTACTACTAGCAATACAGCAATACACTGCTTACTACTAGCAATACAACAATACACTGCTCACTACTAGCAATACAACAATACACTGCTCACTACTAGCAATACAGCAATACACTGCTCACTACTAGCAATACAGCAATACACTGCTCACTACTAGCAATACAGCAATACACTGCTCACTACTAGCAATACAGCAATACACTGCTCACTACTAGCAATACAACAATACACTGCTCACTACTAGCAATACAGCAATACACTGCTTACTACTAGCAATACAACAATACACTGCTTACTACTAGCAATACAGCAATACACTGCTTACTACTAGCAGTACAGCAATACACTGCTTACTACTAGCAATACAACAATACACTGCTCACTACTAGCAATACAACAATACACTGCTTACTACTAGCAATACAACAATACACTGCTCACTACTAGCAATACAACAATACACTGCTTACTACTAGCAATACAACAATACACTGCTCACTACTAGCAATACAACAATACACTGCTCACTACTAGCAATACAACAGTACACTGCTTACTACTAGCAGTACAACAATACACTGCTCACTACTAGCAGTACAACAATACACTGCTCACTACTAGCAATACAGCAATACACTGCTTACTACTAGCAATACAGCAATACACTGCTTACTACTAGCAATACAACAATACACTGCTCACTACTAGCAATACAGCAATACACTGCTCACTACTAGCAATACAGCAATACACTGCTTACTACTAGCAATACAGCAATACACTGCTTACTACTAGCAATACAACAATACACTGCTCACTACTAGCAATACAACAATACACTGCTCACTACTAGCAATACAACAATACACTGCTCACTACTAGCAATACAACAATACACTGCTCACTACTAGCAATACAACAATACACTGCTCACTACTAGCAATACAGCAATACACTTCTTACTACTAGCAATACAACAGTACACTGCTTACTACTAGCAGTACAGCAATACACTGCTTACTACTAGCAATACAACAATACACTGCTCACTACTAGCAATACAACAATACACTGCTCACTACTAGCAATACAACAATACACTGCTCACTACTAGCAATACAACAATACACTGCTCACTACTAGCAATACAGCAATACACTGCTTACTACTAGCAATACAACAATACACTGCTCACTACTAGCAATACAACAATACACTGCTCACTACTAGCAATACAACAATACACTGCTCACTACTAGCAATACAACAATACACTGCTCACTACTAGCAATACAACAATACACTGCTTACTACTAGCAATACAACAATACACTGCTTACTACTAGCAATACAACAATACACTGCTCACTACTAGCAATACAACAATACACTGCTCACTACTAGCAATACAACAATACACTGCTCACTACTAGCAATACAACAATACACTGCTTACTACTAGCCGTACAACAATACACTGCTCACTACTAGCCGTACAACAATACACTGCTCACTACTAGCAATACAACAGTACACTGCTTACTACTAGCAGTACAACAATACACTGCTCACTACTAGCAGTACAACAATACACTGCTCACTACTAGCAATACAACAATACACTGCTTACTACTAGCAATACAGCAATACACTGCTCACTACTAGCAATACAGCAATACACTGCTTACTACTAGCAGTACAGCAATACACTGCTTACTACTAGCAATACAACAATACACTGCTCACTACTAGCAATACAGCAATACACTGCTCACTACTACATACACAATAACTGCTTATAGCATTCTACTAGCAATACAGCAATACACTGCTTACTACTAGCAATACAACAATACACCGCTTACTACTAGCAATACAACAATACACTGATTACTACTAGCAATACAACAATAAATACAACAATACACTGTTACTGAACATACCGCAATACAGTTATACTAGCAGTAACAATAACTGTTTACTACTAGCAATACAACAATACACTGCTCACTACTAGCAATACAACAATACACTGCTCACTACTAGCAATACAGCAATACACTGCTCACTACTAGCAATACAACAATACACTGCTTACTACTAGCAATACAACAATACACTGCTCACTACTAGCAATACAGCAATACACTGCTCACTACTAGCAATACAGCAATACACTGCTCACTACTAGCAATACCACAATACACTGCTTACTACTAGCAGTACAACAATACACTGCTCACTACTAGCAATACAGCAATACACTGCTCACTACTAGCAATACAGCAATACACTGCTCACTACTAGCAATACAACAATACACTGCTCACTACTAGCAATACAGCAATACACTGCTTACTACTAGCAATACAACAATACACTGCTTACTACTAGCAATACAGCAATACACTGCTTACTACTAGCAGTACAGCAATACACTGCTTACTACTAGCAATACAACAATACACTGCTCACTACTAGCAATACAACAATACACTGCTCACTACTAGCAATACAACAATACACTGCTCACTACTAGCAATACAGCAATACACTGCTCACTACTAGCAATACAGCAATACACTGCTCACTACTAGCAATACAACAATACACTGCTTACTACTAGCAGTACAGCAATACACTGCTTACTACTAGCAATACAACAATACACTGCTCACTACTAGCAATACAACAATACACTGCTCACTACTAGCAATACAACAATACACTGCTCACTACTAGCAATACAACAATACACTGCTCACTACTAGCAATACAACAATACACTGCTCACTACTAGCAATACAACAATACACTGCTCACTACTAGCAATACAGCAATACACTGCTTACTACTAGCAATACAACAATACACTGCTTACTACTAGCAGTACAGCAATACACTGCTTACTACTAGCAATACAACAATACACTGCTCACTACTAGCAATACAACAATACACTGCTCACTACTAGCAATACAACAATACACTGCTCACTACTAGCAATACAACAATACACTGCTTACTACTAGCAATACAGCAATACACTGCTTACTACTAGCAATACAACAATACACTGCTCACTACTAGCAATACAACAATACACTGCTCACTACTAGCAATACAACAATACACTGCTCACTACTAGCAATACAACAATACACTGCTCACTACTAGCAATACAACAATACACTGCTTACTACTAGCAATACAACAATACACTGCTCACTACTAGCAATACAACAATACACTGCTCACTACTAGCAATACAACAATACACTGCTCACTACTAGCAATACAACAATACACTGCTCACTACTAGCAATACAACAATACACTGCTTACTACTAGCAGTACAACAATACACTGCTCACTACTAGCAGTACAACAATACACTGCTCACTACTAGCAATACAACAATACACTGCTTACTACTAGCAATACAACAATACACTGCTCACTACTAGCAATACAACAATACACTGCTCACTACTAGCAATACAACAATACACTGCTTACTACTAGCAATACAGCAATACACTGCTTACTACTAGCAATACAGCAATACACTGCTTACTACTAGCAGTACAGCAATACACTGCTTACTACTAGCAATACAGCAATACACTGCTTACTACTAGCAATACAGCAATACACTGCTTACTACTAGCAATACAGCAATACACTGCTTACTAATAGCAATACAGCAATACACTGCTTACTACTAGCAATACAGCAATACACTGCTTACTACTAGCAGCACAACAATACACTGCCTACTACTAGCAATACAGCAATACACTGCTTACTACTAGCAATACAACAATACACTGCTTACTACTAGCAATACAGCAATACACTGCTTACTACTAGCAATACAACAATACACACTGCTTACTACTAGCAATACAACAATACACTGATTACTACTAGCAATACAACAATACACTGCTTACTACTAGCAATACAGCAATACACTGCTTACTACTAGCAATACAACAATACACTGATTACTACTAGCAATACAACAATACACTGATTACTACTAGTAATACAGCAATACACTGCTTACTACTAGCAGTACATCAATATACTGTTTACTACTAGCAATACAACAATACACTGCTCACTACTAGCAATACACACACCTTACTACTAGCAATACAACAATACACTGCTCACTACTAGCAATACAACAATACACTGCTCACTACTAGCAATACAGCAATACACTGCTCACTACTAGCAATACAGCAATACACTGCTCACTACTAGCAATACAGCAATACACTGCTCACTACTAGCAATACAACAATACACTGCTTACTACTAGCAGTACAACAATACACTGCTCACTACTAGCAATACAGCAATACACTGCTCACTACTAGCAATACAGCAATACACTGCTCACTACTAGCAATACAACAATACACTGCTCACTACTAGCAATACAACAATACACTGCTCACTACTAGCAATACAACAATACACTGCTTACTACTAGCAATACAACAATACACTGCTCACTACTAGCAATACAACAATACACTGCTCACTACTAGCAATACAGCAATACACTGCTCACTACTAGCAATACAGCAATACACTGCTCACTACTAGCAATACAGCAATACACTGCTCACTACTAGCAATACAGCAATACACTGCTCACTACTAGCAATACAACAATACACTGCTTACTACTAGCAATACAACAATACACTGCTTACTACTAGCAATACAACAATACACTGCTTACTACTAGCAATACAAACAATACACTGCTTACTACTAGCAATACAGCAATACACTGCTCACTACTAGCAATACAACAATACACTGCTTACTACTAGCAATACAGCAATACACTGCTCACTACTAGCAATACAACAATACACTGCTTACTACTAGCAATACAGCAATACACTGCTCACTACTAGCAATACAGCAATACACTGCTCACTACTAGCAATACAACAATACACTGCTTACTACTAGCAATACAGCAATACACTGCTTACTACTAGCAATACAACAATACACTGCTTACTACTAGCAATACAACAATACACTGCTTACTACTAGCAATACAGCAATACACTGCTTACTACTAGCAGTACAGCAATACACTGTTTACTACTAGCAATACAACAATACACTGCTCACTACTAGCAATACAACAATACACTGCTCACTACTAGCAATACAACAATACACTGCTTACTTTGACTAGCAATACACTACACTGCTACTACAATACCATACTGTACTACTAGAACACAATACACTGTATATAGCAATACAATACATGTATACTAGCATACAACAATACACTGTTATACTAGAATCACAATACACTGTTTACTAGCATGTTTTATACACTGCTACTACTAGCATACACAATACACTGCTACTACTAGCAATACAACAATACACTGCTCACTACTAGCAATACAGCAATACACTGCTCACTACTAGCAATACAGCAATACACTGCTCACTACTAGCAATACAGCAATACACTGCTTACTACTAGCAATACAACAATACACTGCTTACTACTAGCAATACAACAATACACTGCTTACTACTAGCAATACAACAATACACTGCTTACTACTAGCAATACAACAATACACTGCTTACTACTAGCAATACAACAATACACTGCTTACTACTAGCAATACAACAATACACTGCTTACTACTAGCAATACAACAATACACTGCTTACTACTAGCAATACAACAATACACTGCTTACTACTAGCAATACAACAATACACTGCTCACTACTAGCAATACAGCAATACACTGCTTACTACTAGCAATACAGCAATACACTGCTTACTACTAGCAATACAGCAATACACTGCTTACTACTAGCAATACAGCAATACACTGCTTACTACTAGCAATACAACAATACACTGCTTACTACTAGCAATACAGCAATACACTGCTTACTACTAGCAATACAACAATACACTGCTTACTACTAGCAATACAACAATACATGACTGATACAAACTGCTTACTACTAGCAATACACAATACACTGTACTACTAGCAATACAATACACTGTTACTACTAGCAATACAACAATACACTGCTTACTACTAGCAATACAACAATACACTGATTACTACTAGCAATACAACAATACACTGCTTACTACTAGCAATACAGCAATACACTGCTTACTACTAGCAATACAACAATACACTGATTACTACTAGCAATACAACAATACACTGATTACTACTAGTAATACAGCAATACACTGCTTACTACTAGCAGTACATCAATACACTGTTTACTACTAGCAATACAACAATACACTGCTCACTACTAGCAATACAGCAATACACTGCTCACTACTAGCAATACAGCAATACACTGCTCACTACTAGCAATACAGCAATACACTGCTCACTACTAGCAATACCACAATACACTGCTTACTACTAGCAGTACAACAATACACTGCTCACTACTAGCAATACAGCAATATACTGCTCACTACTAGCAATACAACAATACACTGCTTACTACTAGCAGTACAACAATACACTGCTCACTACTAGCCGTACAACAATACACTGCTCACTACTAGCAATACAACAGTACACTGCTTACTACTAGCAGTACAACAATACACTGCTCACTACTAGCAATACAACAATACACTGCTCACTACTAGCAATACAACAATACACTTCTTACTACTAGCAATACAACAGTACACTGCTTACTACTAGCAATACAGCAATACACTGCTTACTACTAGCAGTACAACAATACACTGCTTACTACTAGCAATACAGCAATACACTGCTTACTACTAGCAATACAGCAATACACTGCTTACTACTAGCAATACAACAATACACTGCTTACTACTAGCAATACAGCAATACACTGCTTACTACTAGCAATACAACAATACACTGCTTACTACTAGCAATACAGCAATACACTGCTTACTACTAGCAATACAGCAATACACTGCTCACTACTAGCAATACAACAATACACTGCTCACTACTAGCAATACAGCAATACACTGCTTACTACTAGCAATACAACAATACACTGCTCACTACTAGCAATACAACAATACACTGCTTACTACTAGCAGTACAACAATACACTGCTCACTACTAGCAATACAACAATACACTGCTCACTACTAGCAATACAACAATACACTGCTTACTACTAGCAGTACAACAATACACTGCTCACTACTAGCAATACAACAATACACTGCTCACTACTAGCAATACAACAATACACTGCTTACTACTAGCAATACAACAGTACACTG
>CM026386.1:49347689-49397689 GCA_014843695.1 Archivesica marissinica
TGAGAGATGTAGAACAATACAGTACTGGAACAGTACATACAAACAACATGAGAGATTTAGAACAATACAGTACTGGAACAGGACATCCATACAAAATGAGAAATGTATAACAATACAGTACTGGAACAGTACATACAGCATGAGAGATGTAGAACAATACAGTACTGGAACAGTACATACAAACAACATGAGAGATTTAGAACAATACAGTACTGGAACAGGACATCCATACAAAATGAGAAATGTATAACAATACAGTACTGGAACAGTACATACAGCATGAGAGATGTAGAACAATACAGTACTGGAACAGTACATACAAACAACATGAGAGATTTAGAACAATACAGTACTGGAACAGGACATCCATACAAAATGAGAAATGTATAACAATACAGTACTGGAACAGTACATACAGCATGAGAGATGTAGAACAATACAGTACTGGAACAGTACATACAAACAACATGAGAGATTTAGAACAATACAGTACTGGAACAGGACATCCATACAAAATGAGAAATGTATAACAATACAGTACTGGAACAGTACATACAGCATGAGAGATGTAGAACAATACAGTACTGGAACAGTACATACATACAACATGAGAGATGTTTAACAATACAGTACTGGAACAGTACATACAGCATGAGATATGTAGAACAATACAGTACTGGAACAGCACATACATACATACATACATACATACATACAACATGAGAGATGTAGAACAATACAGTACTGGAACAGTACATACATACAATATGAGAGATGTAGAACAATACAGTACTGGAACAGTACATACAGCATGAGAGATGTAGAACAATACAGTACTGGAAAAGTACATACAGCATGAGAGATGTAGAACAATACAGTACTGGAACAGTACATACATACAATGTGAGAGATGTAGAACAATACAGTACTGGATCAGTACATACATACAATGTGAGAGATGTAGAACAATACAGTACTGGAACAGTACATACAGCATGAGAGATGTAGAACAATACAGTACTGGAACAGTACATACAGCATGAGAGATGTAGAACAATACAATACTGGAACAGTACATAGAGAATGAGAGATGTAGAACAATACAGTACTGGAACAGTACACACATACAACATTAGAGATGTAGAACAATACAGTACTGGAACAGTTCATACATACAATGTGAGAGATGTAGAACAATACAGTACTGGAACAGTACATACAGCATGAGAGATGTAGAACAATACAGTACTGGAACAGTACATATATACAACATGAGAGATGTATAACAATACAGTACTAAAACAGTACATACATACAATGTGAGAGATGTAGAACAATACAGTACTGGAAGAGGACATACATACATACAACATGAGAGATGTAGAACAGTACAGTACTGGAAGAGTACATACATACAGCATGAGAGATGTAGAACAATACAGTACTGGAACAGTACATACATACAACATGAGAGATGTAGAACAATACAGTACTGGAATAGTACATACAGCATGAGAGATGTAGAACAATACAGTACTGGAACAGTACATACAACATGAGAGTTGTAGAACAATACACTACTGGAACAGTACATACATACAACATGAGAGATGTAGAACAATACAGTACTGGAACAGTACATACAGCATGAGAGATGTAGAACAATACAGTACTGGAACAGTTCATACAGCATGAGAGATGTAGAACAATACAGTACTGGAATAGTACATACAGCATGAGAGATGTAGACCAATACAGTACTGGAACAGTACATACAACATTAGAGTTGTAGAACAATACAGTAATGGAACAGTACATCCATACAACATGATAGATGTATAACAATACAGTACTGGAACAGTACATACATACAGCATGAGAGATGTAGAACAATACAGTACTGGAACAGTACATACAGCATGAGAGATGTAGAACAATACAGTACTGGAACAGTACATACAGCATGAGAGATGTAGAACAATACAGTACTGGAAGAGTACATACAGCATGAGAGATGTAGAACAATACAATACTGGAACAGTACATACAGCATGAGAGATGTAGAACAATACAGTACTGGAACAGTACAGACAGCATGAGAGATGTAGAACAATACAGTACTGGAAAAGTACATACAGCATGAGAGATGTAGAACAATACAGTACTGGAACAGTACAGACAGCATGAGAGATGTAGAACAATACAATATTGGAACAGTACATACAGCATGGGAGATGTAGAACAATACAGTACTGGAATAGTACATACAACATGAGAGATGTAGAACAATACAGTACTGGAACAATACATAGAGCATGAGAGATGTAGAACAATACAGTACTGGAAGAGTACATACATACAACATGAGATATGTAGAACAATACAGAACTGGAAGAATACATACATACAATGTGAGAGATGTAGAACAATACAGTACTGGAACAGTATATACATACATACAACATGAGAGATGTAGAACAGTACAGTACTTGAACAGTACATACATACAGCATGAGAGATGTATAACAATACAGTACTGAAACAGTACATACATATAATGTGAGAGATGTAGAACAATACAGTACTGGAACAGTACATAGAGCATGAGAGATGTAGAACAATACACTAATGGAACAGTACATACATACAACATGAGAGATGTATAACAATAAAGTACTGAAACAGTACATAAATACAATGTGAGAGATGTAGAACAATACAGTACTGGAACAGTACAAACATACATACAACATGAGAGATGTAGAACAGTACAGTACTGGAACAGTACATACATACAGCATGAGAGATGTAGAACAATACAGTACTGGAAGAGTACATACAGCATGAGAGATGTAGAACAATACAGTACTGGAAGAGTACATACAAACAACATGAGAGATGTAGAACAATACAGTACTGGAACAGACATACATACAACATGAGAGATGTAGAACAATACAGTACTGGAACAGTACATACAACATGAGAGATGTAGAACAATACAGTACTGGAACAGTACATACAAACAACATGAGAGATTTAGAACAATACAGTACTGGAACAGGACATCCATACAAAATGAGAAATGTATAACAATACAGTACTGGAACAGTACATACAGCATGAGAGATGTAGAACAATACAGTACTGGAACAGTACATACAAACAACATGAGAGATTTAGAACAATACAGTACTGGAACAGGACATCCATACAAAATGAGAAATGTATAACAATACAGTACTGGAACAGTACATACAGCATGAGAGATGTAGAACAATACAGTACTGGAACAGTACATACAAACAACATGAGAGATTTAGAACAATACAGTACTGGAACAGGACATCCATACAAAATGAGAAATGTATAACAATACAGTACTGGAACAGTACATACAGCATGAGAGATGTAGAACAATACAGTACTGGAACAGTACATACATACAACATGAGAGATGTTTAACAATACAGTACTGGAACAGTACATACAGCATGAGATATGTAGAACAATACAGTACTGGAACAGTACATACATACATACATACATACATACAACATGAGAGATGTAGAACAATACAGTACTGGAACAGTACATACATACAATATGAGAGATGTAGAACAATACAGTACTGGAACAGTACATACAGCATGAGAGATGTAGAACAATACAGTACTGGAAAAGTACATACAGCATGAGAGATGTAGAACAATACAGTACTGGAACAGTACATACATACAATGTGAGAGATGTAGAACAATACAGTACTGGATCAGTACATACATACAATGTGAGAGATGTAGAACAATACAGTACTGGAACAGTACATACAGCATGAGAGATGTAGAACAATACAGTACTGGAACAGTACATACAGCATGAGAGATGTAGAACAATACAATACTGGAACAGTACATAGAGAATGAGAGATGTAGAACAATACAGTACTGGAACAGTACACACATACAACATTAGAGATGTAGAACAATACAGTACTGGAACAGTTCATACATACAATGTGAGAGATGTAGAACAATACAGTACTGGAACAGTACATACAGCATGAGAGATGTAGAACAATACAGTACTGGAACAGTACATATATACAACATGAGAGATGTATAACAATACAGTACTAAAACAGTACATACATACAATGTGAGAGATGTAGAACAATACAGTACTGGAAGAGGACATACATACATACAACATGAGAGATGTAGAACAGTACAGTACTGGAAGAGTACATACATACAGCATGAGAGATGTAGAACAATACAGTACTGGAACAGTACATACAACGTGAGAGATGTAGAACAATACAGTACTGGAACAATACATAGAGCATGAGAGATGTAGAACAATACAGTACTGGAACAGTACATACATACAACATGAGAGATGTAGAACAATACAGTACTGGAATAGTACATACAGCATGAGAGATGTAGAACAATACAGTACTGGAACAGTACATACAACATGAGAGTTGTAGAACAATACACTACTGGAACAGTACATACATACAACATGAGAGATGTAGAACAATACAGTACTGGAACAGTACATACAGCATGAGAGATGTAGAACAATACAGTACTGGAACAGTTCATACAGCATGAGAGATGTAGAACAATACAGTACTGGAATAGTACATACAGCATGAGAGATGTAGACCAATACAGTACTGGAACAGTACATACAACATTAGAGTTGTAGAACAATACAGTAATGGAACAGTACATCCATACAACATGATAGATGTATAACAATACAGTACTGGAACAGTACATACATACAGCATGAGAGATGTAGAACAATACAGTACTGGAACAGTACATACAGCATGAGAGATGTAGAACAATACAGTACTGGAACAGTACATACAGCATGAGAGATGTAGAACAATACAGTACTGGAACAGTACATACATACATACATACATACAACATGAGAGATGTAGAACAATACAGTAATGGAACAGTACATACATACATACAACATGAGAGATGTAGAAAAATACAGTACTGGAACAGTACATACAACATGAGAGATGTAGAACAATACAGTAGTGGAACAGTACATACAGCATGAGAGATGTAGAACAATACAGTACTGGAACAGTACATACATACAATGTGAGAGATGTAGAACAATACAGTACTGGAACAGTACATCCATACAACATGAGAGATGTATAACAATACAATACAGGAACAGTACATACATACAGCATGAGAGATGTAGAACAATACAGTACTAGAACAGTACATACAGCATGAGAGATGTAGAACAATACAGTACTGGAACAGTACATCCATACAACATGAGAGATGTATAACAATACAGTACTGGAACAGTACATACAGCATGAGAGATGTAGAACAATACAGTACTGGAACAGTACGTACATACAATGTGAGAGATGTAGAACAATACAGTACTGGAACAGTACGTACATACAATGTGAGAGATGTAGAACAATACAGTACTGGAACAGTACATACAGCATGAGGGATGTAGAACAATACAGTACTGGAACAGTACATACATACAACATGAGAGATGTATAACAATATAGTACTGAAACAGTACATAAATACAATGTGAGAGATTTAGAACAATACAGTACTGGAACAGTACATACATACATACAACATGAGAGATGTAGAACAGTACAGTACGGGAACAGTACATACATACAGCATGAGAGATGTAGAACAATACAGTACTGGAACAGTACATCCATACAACATGAGAGATGTAGAACAATACAGTACTGGAACAGTACATACATACAGCATGAGAGATATAGAACAATACAGTTCTGGAACAGTACATACAGCATGAGAGATGTAGAACAATACAGTACTGGAACAGTACATACAGCATGCGAGATGTAGAACAATACAGTACTGGTATAGTACCGACATACAATGTTAGAGATGTAGAACAATACAGTACTGGAACAGTACATACAGCATGAGAGATGAAGATCAATACAGTACTGGAACAGTACATCCATACAACATGAGAGATGTATAACAATACAGTACTGGAACAGTACATACATACAGCATGAGAGATGTAGAACAATACAGTACTGGAACAGTACATACATACAGCATGAGAGATGTAGAACAATACAGTACTGGAAGAGTACATACAGCATGAGAGATGTAGAACAATACAGTACTGGAACAGTACATACATACAGCATGAGAGATGTATAACAATACAGTACTGGAACAGTTCATACATACAGCATGAGAGATGTAGAACAATACAGTAATGGAACAGTACATCCATACAACATGAGAGATGTATAACAATACAGTACTGGAACAGTACATACATACAGCATGAGAGATGTAGAACAATACAGTACTGGAACAGTACATACAGCATGAGAGATGTAGAACAATACAGTACTGGAACAGTACATACAGCATGGGAGATGTAGAACAATACGGTACTGGAACAGTGCATACATACAACATGAGAGATGTAGAACAATACAGTACTGGTACAGTACATACATACATACAACATGAGAGATGTAGAACAGTACAGTACGGGAACAGTACATACATACAGCATGAGAGATGTAGAACAATACAGTACTGGAACAGTACATACATACAGCATGAGAGATTTAGAACAATACAGTACTGGAACATTACATACATACAATATGAGAGATGTAGAACAATACAGTACTAGAACAGTACATACAGCATGAGAGATGTAGAACAATACAGTACTGGAACATTACATACATACAATATGAGAGATGTAGAACAATACCGTACTGGAACATTACATACAACATGAGAGATGTAGAACAATACAGTACTGGAACATTACATACATACAATATGAGAGATGTAGAACAATACAGTACTGGAACAGTGCATACATACAATATGAGAGATGTAGAACAATACAGTACTATAACATTACATACAACATGAGAGATGTAGAACAATACAGTACTGGAACATTACATACATACAATATGAGAGATGTAGAACAATACAGTACTAGAACAGTGCATACATACAACTTGAGAGATGTAGAACAGTACAGTACGGTTGTCATTCGTGTGGCGGTGTTTGGGTCTATGATTCATATTGCCACTTGTCTTGCTAATCCAATCACTCACTTACCTACTGAATGGTGTAGATATTATGATAAAGTATGTTCTTATCCAATTACTAGAATCCTAGTTATATCTATATATGTATACATTTTTATTTATATTTCCATATAATGTTTAAAATTGCATCTGTAATTGTGAAGCGCAATAGAATATTTTTTAATTTTTGCTCTATATAAATTATGTATTTGTATTTTTATTATTTGAACATTAGACGTCATGATGTGTGTTTTACCTTTATTTATCATCGCTACCAGTTACCCCAGAACAGATTTGACAACATAGTGCGAAGCCAAAGAAACACAACTGCAGTTAATGAATAGTGTGTGTTTGTTTTACGTTTATTTATCGTCGCTACCGGTTGCCCACCATATGAGCGTCGCCTCCTGAAGAGATTAGTCATTTTAGATTTTTGGAGGATAGTGCAATGATACAGACAGAGACATATTACAGAGTCTCCTCTGGTTCTTTTACGTGCACGGTGTACAGCACCGACACGAGAACTCTGTTTAACATCCCATCTGAAAGACTGTTAATTGTATTAGG
Source organism: Archivesica marissinica (assembly GCA_014843695.1). Classification (NCBI taxonomy): domain Eukaryota; kingdom Metazoa; phylum Mollusca; class Bivalvia; order Venerida; family Vesicomyidae; genus Archivesica; species Archivesica marissinica. The sequence goes on from CM026386.1 coordinate 49,355,395, forward strand.
GTCAGACGGGGGGTCGAACCAGCGATCCCTGGATTACCAGTCCAGCGTGTTACCACTGGACTACAGATCCGTCTGTAGCCGTCATGTACCGTAGGAAGACGGCTTATATCAAGTATACCACGGCTATATGTATGCGTTTTAAATGTGTTTTAAATGTAGTTGTTGTTATTAGGGCAACCCGTCCTGCGTGATTGGCACATGCATTTGTCCGAATAAGTATTGTAAGGGCATATTGACCTGTCTCTTTTAGAGGTCATATGAATATGCAATAGGGCAACATATAAGACCATTCGATTAACATGAATTAATGAACACCAAATAATCAGAAGCCAACGTGGCCTAGTGTTTACGGTCGACTTTAAATGACATGTCCTTCGCCGCTGTATGTTCAAACCCCATTGGGGTGTCGAATTCTAGTGAGGGGGGCAATCCGATTGGCTTGCGGAAGGTCGGTGACATGCAATACTGTTCGGGTTGGAATCCGGAGGTCACACCCATCCATAATAGCTGGAGAGTCCCAAATGACATAAAACTGTGTATGCGACTTTTAATTCAAAAACAAACAAATTAACAACGAAACATACAAGCAAGATCTCCCTTGAAACTATTGTGTGTTCAGGAAGTACACCGTTGTCGCTCCAGGCTCAGCTCAATGTGAACTGGATTGGTAATGCTATATTGTTTTGGCATACGAATCGGTTCAGATCCACATGAGATACGTTTTTCTTCCCGAGAAGTGAATTACTACTCATACATGGGACACAATTCTTGTTAGCTTTAAATCGAAATGTTAGAGTTGCTGCCCATTGATTGAAATCGAAATGCTTAGAGAATATATTCTGTATATTCATATATATATATATATATATAGACATTCATAATGGTAATAAGTAAAATGAATGGGTTTTAAAGTTTATTTATTTCACAACGATTGCGAAACAAGCTTTAACAACTTATATTAATCATTCTAGTTGATGAAATATGAAAGCGTAAATGTTTGTGTGTGAGGAAACCGGAGTACACGGAGAAAACGCCGATCTGGCGACCACCGTACACTCTCACATACTAGATGGGTAACATTCAAACAGATACAGGACATATAATCATAATTCTCATAAATATGGCATATTATTAAGTCATTTGGGACAATGGAAAAATATGTTGCGGGTGGGGGTTTATACAAATTTATTTTAGCTCGATTGTGAAACAAGTTCTTACAACTTATATTAATCACTCTCGAGACACCATTCCTGATGGAATCCATCGCCACGAGGGAGGGAGAAGAGATATGTGTACTTTAAATGCCTGCCTAAGGGCACACTCGTAACGGCTCCAGCTGGGGCGCGAACTCTGGGCATTTCGCACATGAGGCGAACGAGTATCCACTGAGCTATCACGACTTCCAAATGGTAGTTTACAGTGTATTACAATGGTAAATGTAATAGCAAACACAGATGATGCCGTTACTATAGAACTAGCTTGCAGTTAATAATTCGTCAAAGAAAGATAATTCATCATGCACACTATGACACTAATCTAAGGGAAGTAACAGTACGGAACTACTTCTCAATGTAAACAAAACCTTACGGAGTAGATATTCTTACGCGAGATGACGTCTGGTCGCCTATATAGAAGGATTTTGACTTTGATATTGATAGAAACAATACTGGCAATACCAGAACGCATGTAGTGAGGAAATAATATGCGGTTGAATGAGATACGCGAGAAAACGAATCCAGTGGGGGGAAACCTCATGATTTATTCCGTGTTACACACTCATGCCATGTTTGTGGCTCGTCGGCCCTGTGTTGAGTATATTTACATATTCGACAGACTATATATGTATACGTTACTCGTGAGAGTACTTAGCTGTTATCATAGCATCAGCATAGAACCTACTTTTGAAGTCGGCCTTCGTGATTCGCCCACTGGATAATGTCACGTTCAACATTCCTTGATTACAAAACCTCCAATTAATCTCTGATTATACAGGGAGATAGGGTGAAATTCTAACACTAATCATATATCCTTCATTCACGAAAGGGTCTAAGTAATTACAAGCCGTTATATTATATGCAATTAATGTAATAATATAATTGTGCATTCATGTACAGACTGCTGATATCTTACGATTATGGAAAATAGAACGAAATGAACTATGACTATTTCTGTCATTATAACTGCATCACATTGTAAGATGTTACAAAATAATGTTATGTAAGTACACAAATAAAGCATTTTTTTCTCAGAAATTATTCAATACCGGAAGTATTAATGTCACTACAGAGGGATTTTTGTGTGCAAAAATCAAAGAGTACATTAATCACTCAGTGGCATACTGAACCCAATGGCATACTATATGGGTTCCTTTAAAGGAAAACAATCAGCATGATACGAGTCAATCTTGAACATTAAAGCGCACTATAACATTAAATGCTGTGAAATAATTTTAAAAATCGCTCAGTCTACATTGAAATTAAGGCCGGTTGATTATCTGAAATAGAAAATTTGGAGGCGGCCATCTTGGATTTTATTATATTATATGGCTTAGTACATTTCCCTAGCCTGGGAACGGGCATCGATATATTTTGTCTGGTCAGTCAAATAAAGTTTCTGATCATATCAACCATTTTGCCAGAAGTTAAAAAGTGAAAAATCGACAGCTTGGAACCCAGGCTAATATTTCCCTTAAAGGAAAGCAATCAACAAGATACGTGTATATCTTGAACAATAAAGCGCACCAAAACATTAAATGCGGTGAAATAATTTTGAAAATCGCTCTGCCTACACAGAAGTTAAGACAGGTTGAATATCTCATATAGAAAATTGTGTAGGCAGCCATCTTGGATTAGCCAAGTCACATGACTCTTAAAAATCGAAGTATGCTCATTTTATCAACACATATTAAATTTAATATTTCTATTACAATTTGCTTCAGTCGCTACATATAAATAATTCAACATGTTTTTGTTATTTTCGTGATAGTTCCATATGTTTTCATTATTTTTTGGCATAAAGGAAGTACGGTTTTATGTAGCTATGACGTCATAGCAACTCACAATATTCAAAATGGCAGCCATTTTGAATATTAGTTTCCGATTTCCGATTGAATAGTGCTTAAGTTGGCGAACCAGATGTCCGAAGTTTTTTCACAGACGGATCTTTAATCCAGTGGTTAACATGCTGGACTGGTAATCCTGGTATCGCAGGTTCGATCCTCCGTCTGACCCTAATACAATCAACAGTCTTTCAGATTGGACTTTAAACCGAGGCCTCGTGTCGGTGCTTTACGTGTACGTAAAAGAACCAGAGGAGGCTCTGGACTGGGTATCTGTCTGTATCATTGCACTATCCTCCAACAATCTAAAATGACTAATCTCTTCAGGAGGCGTAGCTCATATGGGCAACCGGTAGCGACGATAAATGAAGGTAAAACATACAGATGCGAGTGCCATGTGCGCGTAAAAGAACCAAATGAGACTCTGGAATGGGTATCTGTCTGTATCACTGCACTATCCTCCACAAATATAAAATGACCAATCTCTTCAGGAGTCGTCGTTCATATGAGCAACCGGTAGCGACGATAAATAAACATAAACAGTGTGTTTCCCTTAAGCAGTATTACATACATATAAATGAAACCGTGCATGCGATGTGTTGTATATATGAGACATATTGAAGTACAACAGTACTATAAAGATAATTAATTTGTTTATGGACATGTTCACTAGAACTAGAAAGTTGATAATGATTAAATAATGAATAGCATGCCATAGAGAGAGGGAGAGAGGGGACATATTTGTGACAATGACGTCATATTCTATTCTCTCAATAAAACACAATTTAGTTTAGTGTGACAATTTAACTTTTAATTGATGCGGTAAGTCGTTGAATGATGAATTGATGCGGTAAGTCGTGGACTGATTAATTGATGCGGTAAGTCGTGGAATGATTAACTGATGCGGTAAGTTTGTTGAATGAGTAATTGATGCGGTAAATCGTGGAATGATTAATTGATGCGGTAAGTCGTGGAATGATTAATTGATGCGGTAAGTCGTGGAATGATTAATTGATGTGGTAAGTCGTGGAATGATGAACATACTATCAATTAGATTAACTTTATGCTATAATTAATTCATTTTTACTAAATACTGAGAAGGAACCAACTTACCACTATGTTTGCATAGTTTCAATGGATGAGGTGGGTGGGGTGCGGGAGGGGAGTTCGGGCGTATGCACTTATTTACGTGGATAAATGTGTACACATTGAAGTCAAGGAACGTGTTACCCTAACTGCAATAACAATCAATAAATCAAGCAATCAATCAATAAACCAAGCAATCAATCAATAAACCAAGCAATCAATCAATAAACCAAGCAATCAATCAATAAACCAAGCAATCAATCAATAAACCAAGCAATCAATCAATAAACCAAGCAATCAATCAATACATCAAGCAATCAATCAATAAACCAAGCAATCAATCCATACATCAAGCAACCAATCAATCAATACACCAAACAATCAATCAATAAATCAATCAATCAATCAATAAACCAAGCAATCAATCAATACATCAAGCAATCAATCAATAAACCAAGCAATCAATCAATAAACCAAGCAATCAATCAATAAACCAAGCAATCAATCAATACACCAAGCAATCAATCAATACATCAAGCAATCAATCAATATATCTTTATTAACAATCGGCATGTGCATGTAGATATACCTTTTTTAAAAAACTTTGTCTATTTTACAACGATTGCGAAGCAAGTATTAACAACTTATATTAATCACTCTCGTTGGCGCGGATGAAAGCGTATATGTGGTCATTAGTGTGGGAGGAAACCGGAGTACCCGGAGAAATCCCACCTGTTCGATCTGGCGTCCAACGTACCATCCCACATACTTCCCGGTCCGAGGATCGAATCCGGGTTGCATTGGTGAGAAGCGAGCCGTTGTCCATTTACAACTGATGTGTATGTGAAATATGGCAAAGTCTAACAACATAAACAATAATAAAAAAAACATATTTACATACATATTATTTACGAATAGTAGACACAATCTACACAGTATTTATTCAAGCATGTACGTAACTTCATACCTTCCTTAATTTATTTTACTACTTGTATTTGTTGATTTTATTGGTTGAGATCATAATGTTAGTAAACGTATTTAAAGTAGGCCACGGTGTAATAGATCCGGTAGTAATAATTCTCTAATGTGTGTGTGTTTTACGTTTATTTATCGTCGCTACCGGTTGCCCATATGAGCGACGCCTCCTGAAGAGATTAGTCATTTGATAATATTTGGAGGATAGTGCAATGATACAGACAGATACCAATTCCAGAGTATCCTCTGGTTCTTTTACGTGCACGGTGTAAAGCACCGACACGAGACCTCGGTTTAACGTCCCATCTGAAAGACTGTTAATGTTATTAAGGTCAGACGGTGGATCGAACCTGCGATCCCTGGAATACCAGCGTGTTACCACTGGACTACTAATGTGCCTAACTCTCTGTCATATTAACGAGCTGTATTTAGAGTAAATACGGTACATTGTAGTAGAGCATGTGATACATAGAGGTTGTTATTCATATTGTGTACTTCATTTATGGCACAGTGTTGTGTTGTTCATAGTTCGTTACCTCACCTTGTATAACACATGTTCCTACATAAACACACATGTTTACATTTAAGTATGTTTCTACAATTAGGGGACCGACATTATGCTACCGTCTCCGTAGCCCAGTGGTTAAGGCCTCCGCCTACGGATCGGAAGGTTCAAATCTCGTCAGGGGTTCGTTCTGATATGGCCGGTTGGTGAGCCGCCAGCAAGTTAAATAATGGTTACCGATTGCCTACCAGCCTGACGTCTGGCACACAAGCATAGAATTCTGGAAATACTGATGCTCATAAAAAGAGGTGTCTCATAAGTCCGAAATGGCTGGCCCTTTAAATAGGGGTGACACTATAATAAACAAACACTTTACTTTACTTTTATGCTAAACCAGATCGATTGAATCCTCACCCATCCACTACCGCACACGCAAACACATTCAATTCTGATCTTGGTACTTTTAAGCGACGAAGACCTCCGTGGTCGAGTGGTTACGGTATCTGACTTGTATACCACTGTAACCTATCATCACTGATGGGCACGGGTTCGAGCCCAGCTCATACCGTGTCTCTTCATATGAAAACGTTGGCAGTTTCTTACGGAGATACTGGTTAACCGATGGAGTCTGCCCAGGAGATGATCTGTTAGGTAAGCAACCCGTCGCTAAAATGGGCAACCGGTAGCGACGTTAAATAAACTTAAATTAAAAAAAATTAAGCGAGCTAATTCATGGAGTATTTCGATATAATTTCCTTTGTTTTGTAGATTGGACACATTCGAAGGAAACAGTCCATCTAATAAATCTCTTAAATCAGACATAATCATTCTTAGTAACCAAATCACTGATCCGGGAAATTACCCAAAAAATGAAGGCTATCCGAAGCCGGTTGTAGTCATTTTTATAGTAGTAAACAAACAATAACTCAGTCTACACAGTTTACGGCGTAAAACACTTAATAAATAAATGCCTTGTTAGAACGGTTAAATAAACGTATTTTATTGATACTAAAACGCTGCATTTATTACAAATAAAATGTGTAACGATGAAACAGTGGGGATAAATGACAGCAAACATGGCTTCTGGAAAGACAGATATCTCAGAAAGGAAATTTTCAATTCCAACTGATTTATATGACTGCGAAATATCATATGAAATAATGGTAGAATTAATGAGGATATAGTCGGAGAAAAAATACACAATCATGTTTTTGTTGAAGAGAAAGGATACAGTATCAAAAATCCACGTTGTAAACGAACCAATTAGGTGTGAATTGTGTCCGTAATTATGTTGAATACAAATGAATTATGTTGCATGGAAGCCAGCTGCATACGAGAATATATTTTTTTGGCCTAAAACAAGCAACGTGTAAATGTGTTATTAATGTTACAATTTGCCTCGTTAGATCATGAATGGTTGATATATACCTCATATTGTCATGTTTTCATGAAATGTGAATTGAACGAGCGACACCGCTGAATTTTTCTATTACCTCCCTTGGCAGAGAAAATCCGATTTATCCCGAAATACATTTTGTTCCTTTAAGTTTGTTTAAGTTTTAGTTTGATTCTTGTGTTGACTGTTAGTTTATGCAAATTTATTTTAGCTCGATTGCGAAACAAGTTATTTCAACTTATATAAATCACTCTCGAGACCTCATTCCTGATGGAATCCATCGCCACGAGTGAGAGAGAAGAGGCAACGTGGAATTTAAATGCCATGCCTAAGGGCACACTCGTAACGGCTCCAGTGGGGCTCGAACTCTGTTGACTGTTGTTTACTAACCAGATGTTGCGGTATGGTAACGGTGATGTTATCAAAATCAACTTAATTACTAGTATTTACAATATTTTACAGTAAAGTATCCATCGGATGTACTGTAGACTATGTGTCTATATTTAATAATTTAATAATTACAAGATAAGAAAACGGATGAAAATATATATCAAAGGAAACAACGATAAAAACAGAGGAAACAAATTAAGATGACCTATCAGTATAACTGACCCTTGTCTCTACTGGGCTGCTAATACCTCAGCTTGTATCCTATACACATAAACAATTAGATTATACATTTACAGCCTACACGCGTTATGTCGAATTCCGTCGGACCGAACAAAATACTTCGACATAACCGAAATTTGACTTATCGAAACTCGATATAAACAGAGCCAGTTATATGTAAAATAATAATGTCTGAAACAGGACTTTGATCCGACTTCGAGATAACCGGATAATTCGACATAACCGACTTTGGCATAACGGATGTAGACTGTACATTTTTCAACTGTATGGTTTTATTCCAACCATAGTAAGCCTTAAATAACGCAAAACGTACGGAATTTGGGATTAACATAGTAAAGGTTCGTGTCACCCCTCTATTGAAATGGGGTCTGCGATTTCGGGCTTGTTAGGCATCGCTTATGAACATCAGTACTTTCCGATTGCTATGATTGTTAGGCATCGCTTATGAACATCAGTACTTTCCGATTGGTAGAATTGTTAGGCATCGCTTATGAACATCAGTACTTTCCGATTGCTATGATTGTTAGGCATCGCTTATGACCATCAGTACTTTCCGATTGGTAGAATTGTTAGGCATCGCTTATGAACATCAATACTTTCCGATTGCTATGATTGTTAGGCATCGCTTATGAACATCAGTACTTTCCGATTGGTAGAATTGTTAGGCATCGCTTATGAACATCAGTACTTTCCGATTGCTATGATTGTTAGGCATCGCTTATGAACATCAGTACTTTCCGATTGCTATGATTGTTAGGCATCGCTTATGAACATCAGTACTTTCCGATTGCTATGCTTGTTAGGCATCGCTTATGAACATCAGTACTTTCCGATTGCTATGCTTGTTAGGCATCGCTTATGAACATCAGTACTTTCCGATTGCTATGATTGTTAGGCATCGCTTATGACCATCAGTACTTTCCGATTGCTATGATTGTTAGGCATCGCTTATGAACATCAGTACTTTCCGATTGGTAGAATTGTTAGGCATCGCTTATGAACATCAGTACTTTCCGATTCCTATGCTTGTTAGGCATCGCTTATGAACATCAGTACTTTCCGATTGCTATAATTGTTAGGCATCGCTTATGACAATCAGTACTTTCCGATTGCTATGATTGTTAGGCATCGCTTATGAACATCAGTACTTTCCGATTGCTATGATTGTTAGGCATCGCTTATGAACATCAGTACTTTCCGATTGCTATGATTGTTAGGCATCGCTTATGAACATCAGTACTTTCCGATTGCTATGATTGTTAGGCATCGCTTATGAACATCAGTACTTTCCGATTGGTAGAATTGTTAGGCATCGCTTATGAACATCAGTACTTTCCGATTGCTATGATTGTTAGGCATCGCTTATGAACATCAGTACTTTCCGATTGTTATGATTGTTAGGCAATCAGTAACAATTATTTATTTCTGAATAACCCTCTCGAACCATCGACCTCCCACTCAGTATGCGGGCGCCTTAACAACTAGGCCACGGATACAAACTACATGATTGCTTATTTAGAAGAATAAGAATCGCCCAGCGCACATTTGTCTCCTGAAAGCTTGGAAATTAACTGTGCTTTCCACTGCCACAGTATGAAGTAGTCCTACATTGTATATATGCATACAGCCGGCCCAATTTGAAGCATTCGTGCGTTACCTAGGCTTCCTTTCCAGTCACCGGCTGCCGACATATCTCAAATGAACGGCGTGGAAGATAGGTCATAAATAGTATTTACGTTGGCAGCTTACTGGTCTACCGCTATATATCACGTGATATATAAATGGACATGACAAGAAAATAATACTGCTGACACATGATAGTGGTCTGTAAAATAAGCGCCAGTCTCTGGAGGGATGTGCTTAGATGTAGACACTGTAAGCTTTTAGTGTCAGCTGAACTACTACTGGGCAGATAATACCCCAGCTTGTATCCTATACACATAAACAATTAGATTATACATTTACAGCCTACACGCGTTATGTCGAATTCCGTCGGATCGAACAAATTACTTCGACATAACCGAATTTTGACTTAACGAAACTCGATATAAACAGAGCCAGTTATATGTAAAATAATAGTGTCTGAAACGGGACTTTGTTCCGACTTCGAGATAACCGGATAATTCGACATAACCGACGTTACACATATATATCAATTTAAAACGTGTTTAACCGCAATATAATACATACTCAACGAATCGTTACACATATATATCAATTTAAAACGTGTTTAACCGCAATATAATACATACTCAACGAATCGTTACACATATATATCAATTTAAAACGTGTTTAACCGCAATATAATACATACTCAACGAATCGTTACACATATATATCAATTTAAAACGTGTTTAACCGCAATATAATACATACAGAACGAATCATTACACATATATTTCAGTTTAAAACGGGTTTAACCGCAATATTATACATACAGAACGAATCGTTACACATATATATAAATGTAAAACGTGTTTAACCGCAATATTATACATACAGAACGAATCGTTACACATATATATCAATTTAAAACGTGTTTAGCCGCAATATAATACATACAGAACGAATCGTTACACATATATTTCAGTTTAAAACGTGTTTAACCGCAATATAATACATACAGAACGAATCGTTACACATATATTTCAGTTTAAAACGTGTTTAACCGCAATATAATACATACAGAACGAATCGTTACACATATATATCAATTTAAAACGTGTTTAACCGCAATATAATACATACAGAACGAATCGTTACACATATATTTCAATTTTAAAAAAACGTTGATTTTAGTTTAGTTTATTTCAAACCATACAGCATATACAAATATAAAAACAACAACAACAATAATACCTTTATTGCATTAAACATTCATACAATGTCTATAGCAAGTACATGTATACATGTAGGTAACGACATGGATTTACAAAAGAGCAAGATGTTAATATACTCCCTGCTTATACTAATTTTAGTTTCTATATACATTTGCGAAATATATGTATTTTGCTAAATTTCTACCAATGGTTTTTTATTTTTGTGACATTAAATTAGTGCATTTATTAATAGTTGGCCATGTATAGTAATAATGTTTTAAAATATACAGTTTACACAAAACTTAGACATGAATGAAAAAGGATTAGAACAGAAAGCTATTACAGCTTATAGAGATCTTCTCCTAAAAACGTGTTGAAGCACAACATAACGCATACACAAAGAAACACTAATCTTACACACATGAATATATGGCATTTTTTATCTCACTACGTATCCATGCACATATATAACGCGTTTATTAATAAAATAATGCATACACAACGAGTTTGCTCAGCATATTTTTACAAACCATTAGTCTTTCAGATGGGACGTTAAACAGAGGTCTCTTGTCGGTGCTTTACACCGTGCACGTAAAAGAACCAGAGGAGACTCTGGAATGGGTCTCTGTCTGTATCATTGCACTATCCTCCAAACATCTAAAATGACTAATCTCTTCAGGAGGAGTCGCTCATATGGGTATCCGGTAGCGATAAATAAACGCGAAACACACACATATGCAAACCTTGTGAATATAATCAGATGGATCTGTAGTCCAGTGGTAACACACTGGACTGGTAATCCACGATCGTAGGTTCGATCCCCCGTCTGACCCTAAAACAATTAACAAACTTTCAGATGGGACTTTAAACCGAGGTCTCGTGTCGGTGCTTTACACCGTGCATGTAAAAGAACCAGAGGAGACTCTGGAATGGCTCTCTGTCTGTATCAACGCACTATCCCCCAAACATCTAAAATGACTAATCTCTTCAGGACGCGTCGCGAATATGGGCAACCTGTAGAGACGATAAATACACGTAAAAAACACACACAATCAATATAAAACGTGTTTAACCACAAAGTTAAAACATATACACAAATATTAGATAATCCCTTATACAAATGTATATGTATTTCAATATAAAATGTGTTTGACTACACACGTATATTCATACACAAATGCCTACTACACATACACATGTAATAAGCCATGTTACACATATAAGTGTACATTTAAATTACAAACGTAAATTTATACATTATACATACATAATTCTGTTGCACTTATTCATTTCACTTTAAAGCACCAATTTATGTTGCATGTAAGCCGGTCAATATAACACATGTTTAGCTCTGATGGTACACGTGTACCCATGGTGTACCAAGTCGCGTTGCATTGAACGATTTATGCTGATTAATATTATACTAGGCATTAATCATAATAAATGTATCTGTTGACCAATAAGGAATTTAATTAAAGACCAACCAGACACTACCGTATCCGCGGACCAGTGGTTAAAGGGTGGGCCCCACGGAGCGGTTCTTCGAAGATCGTTAGGGGCTCAGCCGCCAGCTAGACGGAGCGGTAGTACGAAGCTCGTCAGTGGTTCATTCTGAAGTTGCCTGTTGGTGAGCCGCCAGCCAGAGAGAGAGGTAGTACGAAGCTCGTTATGTGTTTATTCTGATGTGGCCTGTTGGTGAGCCGCCAACCAGAGAGGGGTAGTACGAAGCTCGTTATGGATTGATCCTGTCGTGGCTTGTTCGTGACCCACCAGCTAGACAGAGCGGTAGTATGAGAGTGCGTTAGGGGTTCAATATGATGTGGCCTGTTGGTGACCCGTCAGCTGGACAGAGCGGTAGCATGAGAGTTCGTTAGGGGTTCAATATGATGTGGCCTGTTGGTGACCCGTCAGCTAGACAGAGCGGTAGTATGAGAGTTCGTTAGGGGTTCAATATTATGTGGCCTGTTGATGACCCGCCAGCTGGACCGAGCGGTAGTATGAAAATTCGTTATGGGTTCAATATGATGTGGCCTGATGGTGACCCGTCAGCTAGTTCGTTAGGAGTTCAATATGATGTGGCCTGTTCGTGACCCGTCAGCTGGACAGAGCGGTAGTATGATAGTTCGTTAGGGGTTCAATATGATGTGGCCTGTTGGTGACCCGCCAGCTGGACCGAGCGGTAGTATGATAGTTCGTTAGGGGTTCAATATGATGTGGCCTGTTGGTGACCCGCCAGCTGGACAGAGCGGTAGTGTGATAGTTCGTTAGGGGTTCAATATGATGTGGCCTGTTGTGACCCGTTAGCTAGACAGAGCGGTAGTATGATAGTTCGTTAAGGGTTCAATATGATGTGGCCTGTTGGTGACCAGCCAGCTGGACCGAGCGGTAGTATGAGAGTTCGTTAGGGGTTCAATATGATGTGTCCTGTTGGTGACCCGTCAGCTGGACAGAGCGGTAGTATGATAGTTCGTTAGGGGTTCAATATGATGTGGCCTGTTGGTGACCCGTCAGCTGGACCGAGCGGTAGTATGAGAGTTCGTTAGGGGTTCAATATGATGTGGCCTGTTGGTGACCCGTCAGCTGGACCGAGCGGTAGTATGATAGTTCGTTAGGGGTTCAATATGATGTGGCCTGTTAGTGATCCGTCAGCTGGACAGAGCGGTAGTATGATAGTTCGTTAGGGGTTCAATATGATGTGGTCTGTTGGTGACCCGTCAGCTGGACCGAGCGGTAGTATGATAGTTCGTTAGGGGTTCAATATGATGTGGCCTGTTAGTGACCCGTCAGCTGGACAGAGCGGTAGTATGATAGTTCGTTAGGGGTTCAATATGATGTGGCCTGTTGGTGACCCGTCAGCTGGACCGAGCGGTAGTATGAGAGTTAGTTAGGGGTTCAATATGATGTGGCCTGTTGGTGATCCGTCAGCTGGACAGAGCGGTAGTATGATAGTTCGTTAGGGGTTCAATATGATGTGGCCTGTTGGTGACCCGCCAGCTGGACAGAGCGGTAGTATGATAGTTCGTTAAGGGTTCCATATGATGTGGCCTGATGGTGACCCGTCAGCTGGACAGAGCGGTAGTATGAGTGTTCGTTAAGGGTTCATTCTGATGTGGCCTGTTGGTGACCCGCCAGCTAGACATAGCGGTAGTATGAGTGTTCGTTAAGGGTTCATTCTGATGTGGCCTGTTGGTGACCCGCCAGCTAGACAGAGCGGTAGTATGATAGTTCGTTAGGGGTTCATTATGATGTGGCCTGTTGTCTGGCATGCAATGATATGGTTCGGGAAGTACTGATGTTCACAAGAGGTGTTTCATGTTAGTTTTATTGTTTGATTGTATATGTAGACATAAACACAATCACACTCATACAAGTATTACAAACCTACACAAATGGGTTTGGACCATAAGTTTTAAGAACATTAAATTCGGTCCTCCCCAGGTATTTCATAAGTCAGAAATGGCAAGTCCTTTCAATAGATCAGAACTAGCTAGGGGTGGCATGATAATAAAGAAACACGTTACTTTACGTATAGTTACATGTACTAGCCTATATTTGCTTAGAAATGTCAAAACTGTTGCAACATCAATGACTTTATTCAATTCCCATTGAGCGAAATCTAAAGCAGAGTGATCTGTCTGACCTCTAAGGTTGTTCTTCCAAATCATTTATATGTATGTCTAAATATGGGTTGGTTATTCTTTATGTATTTATGTAAATTGTGTTTATACGAATAACTAGAAATATTCAGAATATTGACGTCTAAACTCCAGAAAACTCCGTTGGGAATCACTCCTTTACATTAGAACATGTTATCAAACGATGTGCGCCGACTTAGATTTCCAAAACATGCAAATGATTTTTCCCGCATTCATTTCGGAGTTACTGATTCTCAGATAAGAGTATTTTATTAAAGTTATAAATTAAGAAAACACATAAAAATCTTACAGATTAAACCACGAATGACAGGACGCTTAATATAAGCAATTTCCGATGTAAATGATACAGAAGCGGCTAAAGATCTTCATTTTCGACAAAACGTATTTCTTGTCGAACTAACAATGCTTGTCTCGTAAACTACGTTCGTACGTTTCTGTTTGAATATTGTTTCCAAGTATTTGTGTCGTATGACCTCGAGCAAAAGAGAGCTTTCTAGATTTCAAACCTTCTAAGTTACAGTTCTACTGATACTGGATATATGCTCATTGTATGTGACACAGGATAGCAGTAGTGTACATGACTGATTTGTGGTCTTGAAAGTCAGTCAGTTCTCAACGATGCTTTCTCTGTTTGTTTGCTAGTTAGTTAGTTAGTTTGTTTGTTCGCTTGGTTTTTAGTTAGCTTTGTGTGATTTGTGCTTGTGTGTGTTTTGCTTCCTGTTTGTGTGTTTTGCTTGCTGTTTGTGTGTTTTGCTTGCTGTGTGTGTGTGTGTGTGTGTGTGTGTGTGTTTGCTTTGTGTTTGTTTGTTTATTTGTGTGTGTTTTGCTTGTTGTGTATTTGCTTGCTGTTTGTTTGTTTATTTGTGTGTGTTTTGCTTGCTGTTTGTGTGTGTGCTTGTGTGTGAGTGTGTTTGAGTGTATGTTTTTGTTTGTGTGTTTTTGTGTGTGTATGTGTGCTTGTTTGTGTGTTTGTTTATGTGTGTGTGTTTGTTTGTTTGTTTGTTGTATGATTGTTTTTATGCGCAAATGTGTGTTTGTTTGTTTGTGTGTTGTTTGTTTGTGTGTGTTCGTTTGTTGTATGTGTGTGTGTTTGTTGTGTGTTTGTTGTGTGTTTGTTTTTATGTGTGCTTGGTGTGTGTTTGTTTGTATGTTTGTTGGTTTGTTTGTTGTGTGTGTTGTGTGTTTGTTTGTTGCGTGTTTGTTTATTGTGTGTTTGTTTGTTGTGTGTTTGTTGTGTGTGTGTTGTGTGTTTGTTTTGTTTGTTGTGTGTTTGTTTGTTGTGTGTGTGTTTGTTGTGTGTTTGTTGTGTGTGTTTGTTTTGTGTTTGTTTTGTGTTTGTTTTGTGTTTGTGTTGTTTGTTGTGTGTTTGTTTGTTGTGTGTTTGTTTGTTTGTTGTGTGTGTGTTTGTTGTGTGTTTGTTTGTTGTGTGTTTGTCTCTCCAGCTATTGGTGGAAGAAGTTACCGGGTGCCCCTCCGTGCAGTATTTCAGACACGGACTAGCACCAGGGTTGAACCACCGACCTTCTGCAAGCTAGCTGAATAGCATTTACACATGTAATAATTTGACACCCACATTGGGATTCGAACCTACATCGGCGAGCAAGCCAGCTGGATAGATGCCTCACAGTGGTATTCGAGGGTGATTTGAAGTCAGCGAAACTAATCAGGACATCTTAGTTTATACAAATTTATTTTAGCTCGATTGCGAAACAAGTTCTTATAACATATATTAATCACTCTCGAGACCTCATTCCTGGTGGAATCAATCGCCACGAGGGAGAGCGAAGAGGCAACGTGGAATTTAAATGCCTTGCCTAAGGGCACAATCGTAACGGCTCCAGCGGAGCTCTAACTCCAGGCCTTTCGCACCTGAAGCGAACCCGTTACCTCTGCGCTATCACGACTTACAGGACATCTTCTGAAATCACCATGCGTCTTTCGTATCTTGCAGTTACTGACCATGGTTCTGGAGAAGTCGCTGAAATACCCCGGGACGACAACTACCCTGGCCGAGTGGATAATGTCGGTAACTTCAAATCACTTACACGTTACCTAGGTTCGAATTCCACTGGGGGTATCGGACGATTTCATGAGAGGAAGTTACCCAGCTGGCTTGCGAAAGGTCGGTGGTTCTACTCTGGTACACGTCTGTGCCTGCAATACTGCTTTGAGGGGGACCCGGTTTCTTCCATCACAAATAACAGATGGAGAGTCGCCATATGACCTAAGCTATTGGTGCGACTCTTAACCGCACAAATAAACGAACTAGCAAACGATTACTAAACGCTAAAAATCGAAACTCAAATAAAATACACTTGAAAGTCATAAGCTAAGCAAGGGCGAGGCTGTCCGATTAGCGCAGTTGTTAGCGCGCTTCTCACCAATGCAACCCGGATTCGATCCTCGGACCGGGAAGTATGTGATATGGTACGGTGGTCGCCAGATCGGACAGGTGGGTTTTCTTCGGGTACTCCGGTTTCCTCCCACACGAATGACCACAAATACGCTTTCATCGGCGCCAACGAGAGTGATTAATATAAGTTGTTAGAACTTATTTCAGTTTCAACTAAAGACGAGGCATAAGGATTAATAGGGGTATTATCGCAATACAAGAAAACCTGGAAGTTAATTTAAGTACATCTGTAAAATATGTAAAAATAAAATTGAAAAATTAAATAAATAAAATGCAAAAAATATCCCTTTACTCTATCTATAAAAGGTTGACTGCCAGAGAGCTGACAGGTCAGTATATAATTATACGTCTAAACTCGTTAAATCAGAAAACGCAGGAAATCGCTTCTATATCCCAACAATTTTAAGAGGGGAACTGCCCCCAGACCCCACCTCTAGATTGCCTCGGTTGCAATTGGCCTCTGGCTACTGTACTCATAGTAGGATCGTAATATGTAAATACTTATCAAATGACAAAGACAAATCTAGTGTGCTCTATAACAGAACTAGATTTCAATGTAACGCACCTAAATCAATACAGGTTGCACAGAACAAGTTAATCAGTGAAGAATACCTCAACCATGTACATACAGGTCTTGTTCGTGTAAAAGATGGCGTGATATGCGCCCCGCCATTTTTAAGGGCATTCACTGCGTCATGATCAAAGCGCCTGGCTAGCGTTTTATGACCGAAAGCATGTGCGTCAGTTGCACTAACTCGGGGAGAGGGAATTCTTTGCATCTAGAAACATATCATGTAGCAGTATGATTCAAATCGTTGTCAGGTATCAATGTATATCCTTCTTTACATCTTTTTAAAAAATGTTGTGAAATCAGTCGTATCGTAAACAGTTTTTAACAGTTTAAGTGCATGGTTGCTAAGTGCGGCACTTTAGCAACGTCAAACTGGATGTATGAACGTCAAACTGAATGGCGTAACGTCAAGCAGAATGGCGTAACGTCAAACTGGATGTAGCAACGTAAAACAGAATGTAGTAACAACGTCAAACAGAATGGCGTAACGTCAAGCATAATGGGGTATCGTCAAACTGGATGTATCAACGTCAAACAGAATGCAGTAAAATCAAACAGAATGTATCAAATTTAATGTAGTAACGTCAAAGAGAATGTAGTGACAACGTCAATCAGAATGTCGTAACGTCAAATAGAATGTAGTAACGTCAACTGAATACAGTAACGTCAAACCGAGTGTAGCAATGTCAAACATAATGCAGTAAAGTCAACAGAATATATCAAATTTAATATAGTAACTTCAAACATAATGTAGTGGCAACGTCAAACAGAATGTCATAACGTCAAACATAATATAGTAACGTCAAACATAACATAGTGGCAACGTCAAACAGAATGTCATAACGTCAAACATACTATCGTAACGTCAAACATAACATAGTGGCAACGTCAAACAGAATGTCATAACGTCAAACATACTATCGTAACGTCAAACATAACATAGTGGCAACGTCAAACAGAATGTCATAACGTCAAACATAATATAGTAACGTCAAACATAATGTAGCAGGATGAAGCAACGTTATAAACTATAAACTATTTATTTTACAACGATTGTGTAACAACCTGTAATAACTTATATAGTATTAATCACTCTCG
Organism: Archivesica marissinica; assembly: GCA_014843695.1. Classification (NCBI taxonomy): domain Eukaryota; kingdom Metazoa; phylum Mollusca; class Bivalvia; order Venerida; family Vesicomyidae; genus Archivesica; species Archivesica marissinica. The sequence continues at coordinate 49,373,602 of CM026386.1, forward strand.
TTGGCGGGGATGTCATCGTATTTGTTGTCATTGGTGAGGGAGGAAACAGTATTACCCGGAGAAAATGCACCTCTCCGATCTGGCGACCACCGTACCATCTCACATACCTCTCGGTCCGAGGATCGAACATGGGATGCAATGGTGAGAAGCGAGCGATCTAACCACGCGCCCGACAGCCCTAACAGTATGTAGTAACGCCAAACAGAATGCAGCAACGTCAACATAATGATGTACGCTCAAGCTGAATGTAACAACGTCAACATAATGATGTACGCTCAAGCTGAATGTAGCAACGTCAACATATGTACGCTCAAGCTGAATGTAACAACGTCAACATAATGATGTACGCTCAAACAGTATGTAACAACGTCAACATAATGATGTACGCTCAAGCTGAATGTAACAACGTCAACATAATGATGTACGCTCAAGCTGAATGTAACAACGTCAACATAATGATGTACGCTCAAGCTGAATGTAACAACGTCAACATAATGATGTACGCTCAAACAGAATGCAGCAACGTCAACATAATGATGTACGCTCAAGCTGAATGTAACAACGTCAACATAATGATGTACGCTCAAGCTGAATGTAACAACGTCAACATAATGATGTACGCTCAAACAGAATGTAACAACGTCAACATAATGATGTACGCTCAAACAGAATGTAACAACGTCAACATAATGATGTACGCTCAAACAGTATGTAACAACGCCAGCTAGAATGTAGTACCGTCAAACTTAGTGAAGCAACGTCAAATAAAATTTAGCAACGCCAAGCAGAATGTAGTCAAACATAATATAATAACATCAAACAGAATGCAGTACCGTCAACAGAATGTAGCAACGTGAGCTAGAATGTAGTACCGTCAAACTTAGTGAAGCAACGTCAAACAGAATGTAGTAACGCCAAGCAGAATGTAGTAACGCCAGCTAGAATGTAGTACCGTCAAACTTAGTGAAGCAACGTCAAATAAAATGTAGTAACGCCAAGCAGAATGTAGTCAAACATAATATAATAACATCAAACAGAATGTAGTACCGTCAACAGAATGTAGCAACGTGAGCTAGAATGTAGTACCGTCAAACTTAGTGAAGCAACGTCAAATAAAATGTAGTAACGCCAAGCAGAATGTAGTCAAACATAATATAATAACATCAAACAGAATGTAGTAACGCCAAGCAGAATGTAACAACGTGAGCTAGAATGTAGTACCGTCAAACATAGTGAAGCAACGTCAAGCAGAATGTAGTAACACCAAATATAATGCAGTAACGTCAAACATAATGCCACAACGTCAAACATAAGGTAGTAAATTCAAACAGAATGTAGCAACGTCAAAAAGGATATAGTAACGTCAAGCAGAATACCACAACGTCAGACGGAATGTAGTAAATGCAAGCATAATGTAGTAGCTTCAAAAGAATGTCGTAAAACGTCAAACGTGATATATTAACGTCATGCAGAATGTAGCAACGTCAAACGTAATGTAGTAACGTCAAACTTGTTATAGTAACGTCAAATCTAATCAAGTAACGTCAAACAGAATATAGCAACGTCAAGCAAAATGTAGTAACGTCAAACAGAATAAAGTAACGTTAAGTAGAAAGTAGCAACGTCAAGCAAAATGTTGTAACAACAAGCAGAATATAGAATAGTCAAACTGAATGTAGTAACGTTATACAGAGTGCAGTAACGTCAAACAGAATGTAGTAAAGTCAAGCAGAATATAATAACGTCACACATGATATATTAACGTCAAGTAGAATGTAGCAACGTTATACAGAGTGCAGTAACGTCAAACAGAATGTAACAACGTCAAATCGAAAGTAGTAAAGTCAAGCAGAAAATAATAACGTCAAACATAATATATTAAAATCAAGTAGAATGTAGCAACGTCAAACATAATGTAGTAACGTCAAACTTGATATAGTAACGTCCAAAAGAATCAAGTAACGTCAGACATAATATAGTCACGTCAAACAGAATATGTAACAACTTGATAAGCATAAACAGTGGCAGCATAGAATTGATATTGTGTTGTGTAATAAGTTGCACGTGGTTTTAGAGTAGGGGACGCTGATTGGCTTATAATTCGTCTATGTACTATGTTCGCCTCAGAAACATTACTAACAATAAATTCTGCCAAGCGACAAAAACTCGCATAATGAAGATCAAATGAAGGCGTTTTCTAACAGAAGTGATGATTTAATTAAAAGAATGTAGACGATGATTAAAGTAACACGTTATTCATAAAAAAATGTATAATGATTTAGGAGTGATATATTATGATGTATTTTATTATCTCGACTGCAGGTGTACGCTACATTCTATTATTCATCATATGTAAAACAGTAGGCTTAGACCTGAAGCTAAGATATGATAGTAGATTGTATTTCCAAATATGAAAAAAAAAATTGTGGGAATATAAAAGTTATGATAGTTTCTATTAGTTTATACAACTTTATTTTTTAGCTCGATTATGAAACAAGTTCTTTCAACTTATATATGTTTGTGTTGTTATTTTTGTTTTGTTATTATTAATACTTATATTAATCACTCTCGAGACCTCATTCCTGATGGAATCCATTGCCACGAGGGAGAGAGAAGAGGCAACGTGGAATTTAAATGCCTTGCCTAAGGGCACAATCGTTACGGCTCCAGCGGGGCTCGAACTCCGGACCTTTCGCGCCTGAAGCGAACGCGCATCCACTGCGCTATCATTATTTTCTATTGAATTGTGTTGAAACATATAACTGTAAGCCTGGTACTACAGGTGATAGGGAAATAAGGTTTCATTTTTACCTGCGCCAACAAAAGAAAACTAATATTTGCGTGCATTAAAGTAGTTTCAAATTTATGACGTTTACCGGAAGTGACGATCAATATTTATGACGTTTACCGGAAATGTTTATGACGATTAGCGGAATTCTTTTATTTGACGTATTGCGTATTTTTATGACGTTTTGCGTTTACGAGCTTAAGACGGTTAGTTGATTATTTGTGTGACGTTTAGCGGTCCTATGACGTATAGCGGAATTATTTATGACGTTTAGCGGTCTTATGACGTTAAACGTCTCTACCGGTTACAGACGGTTTACCTAATAACACCTTTCCTTGGCATGTTCCAGCAGTTAACCAATACTTGGTGCACCAACCTCCGTAAGAAACTGCCAAACCTTTCATATAAATACACGATCTGAGCGGTGCTCGAACCCGTGACAACCAGTGATAGGTTTACAGTGGTATGCAACCACTCGGCCACAGATGCGAACATAGTATTCTATGTTGCATTTAACCATTTTATCATAACTGAATATTCTAAAGGTTCAGGGCACACGCTCGAATGTGTATGTTGTGCGGATCTAAGCCAGTGCATTTAGCGCTGATCGGTGTCATCATCCATTGTGCTTGTCTTGCTACCTCCAACTCCGCCATCAGCACCATTAGCAGAACATGGTTGTGTAGCCTAGTATGACGATGTTGCGACACAATTATCTCAGTCTGTGTACACAATGATTTGGATTTTGTTATTGTTTCAAAAGTTTAAACTTGATTTATTTTACCACGATTGCGAAGCAAGTTCTAACAACTTATATTAATCACTCTCGTTGGCGCAGATGAAAGCGTATATGTGGTTATTCGTGTCGGAGGAAACCGTAGTACCCGGAGAAAACCCACTTGTCCGATCTGTCGTCCACCCTATCATCTCACATACTTCCCTGTCCGAGGATCGAACCCGGGTTGCATTGGTGAGAAGCGAGCGCGCTAACCACTGCGTTAATCGGACAACCAGTATGATTTTATAGATTTGCCATTGCAGAGACGTAGACATGTTTTCCTGAGCCGGCTTAGCCGACCTAAGCTGTTCACCAGTACTAAGCAATGAATGCGATGGCAATGGTTAGCGAGACTGCATACGTGATGTTACCGAGTATCGAACCCAGGACCCCTCGAATCCAAATCCGACGCTCTACACGAGACCATGTGCTATATAATGTATATATATGGAATAATCCACAAAGGAGTGTCTAATAATGTTGTTGTTGTTATTGTTGTCGTCGTCGTTGTTGTCGTTGTTGTTGTTGTCGTCGTCGTTGTTGTTTTTGATGTTGTTGTTGTTGTCGACGTTGTTGTCGTTGTTGTTGTAGCTGTTGTTGTAGTCGTTGTTGTTGTTGATATTGCTGTTGTTGTCGTCGTTGTCGTCCTCGTCGTCGTTGTCGTCGTTGTTGTCGTTGTTGTCGTTGTTGTCGCCGTTGTTGTTGTTGTTTACTTAGGGTCAACGGTTGCAAAACAATCCTCTTTCTCCCATCCAATGAGAGACATTGATCAGTTACTGCCCCCTGAATGCCCGTTAAAGATATATTCCTGTCTACACTAACCGTCATACAGACGGATCTGTAGTCCAGTGGTAACACGCTGGACTGGTAATCCAGGGATCGCAGGTTCGATCCCCCGTCTGACCCTAATACAATTAACAGTCTTTCAGATGGGACGTTAAACCGAGGTCTCGTGTCGGTGCTTTACACCGTGCACGTAAATGAACCAGAGGATACTCTGGAATGGGTCTCTGTCTGTATCATGCACTATCCTCCAAAATCTAAAATGACTAATATCTTCAGGAGGCGTCGCTCAGAGACACATGCCAGAGTCTCAACTGGTTCTTTTATGTGCACGGTGTACAGCACCGACACGAGACTCTGTCCCATCTGACACGATACCTCGGTTTAATGTTCCATCTGAAAGACTGTTAATTGCATTATGGCCAAACTGGCGATCGAACCTGTGACCCCTGGATTACCAGTCCAACGTGTTAACTACTGGGATACAGATCCGTCTGACACTAGTATACAATGCAATTGCGTTTTTATAAAAGGAATATATCTTTAAGCAGGATAAATCTGTGGAATTTGTTTCCTCTGTCTTCATCGTTGTTTCCATTGCATAACATGCTATCAATTTTCATCCGTTTTCTCGTCTTATTATTATTAAATTATTAAATCTCTACATACAGCCTACCGTGAATCCAATGAATATTTTAATGTATTTCAAATAAATAAGGTGAGTTTGATAAATGCACAGTTATCATACCACAACATTTGGTTAGGAAACACCGGTAAAAACAAAGTATTCCAACTACAATGACCAGTCTACATATCGGGATTATTCGGACTTTATCTGCCAAGGGAGGTAATAGAAATACCAGCACATTGTCGCTCATTTCTTTGCATTGCCTATTGTCTCAATACTTCCAAGGCCCCAGGAATGTAATGCCATATATAATGCATTTCTGAGCTTCAATATTAACATTATAAATAACAATTAGCTTAGCAAGTTCTAGGAAAACGTCAGACTCGATGTTTCAGGTCAAACATTGAACGCAAATGCATCCTGACACACAATGCAGGCTGGTCTTCACTGTCTACTATTCTAAGAGATAATTTTAAACTTGTTACTTGGTAACTTTACGTTGAACCAAGATCCATAATTTTCCAATTTGTATCACCTTTCTCTCAGATTTTGCCCGTTTGTCGGAGAAAAGAGTTGTACTTGAAATTAATTCTTTGAACCCTCGAAATTACTGAGAAACGAAATCTCTTTGCCGTCACAAAGGCTCAAGGGTTTCATAACATGTAATACCTGCATCTGGCACCATGCACTTACTTCTAGATTAGTTTTATACGTAGTGTGAATCAACAATTACGACCCTTTTAATGAACCGTAATCACCAGATATTTAGGGCATCTGCATTCCAGCGATTCTAAGGTCAGTTTATAACCTAACACGTTTGTGGATTCTTGACTATTTAATTCTACCATGACGACATTTATGAACCATTAATGGCACGTGGTTTTGTCAGCACGTTAAACAGGCACATAAAGAAGTGATACGTTCAGATTAATTCAGAATATGATTTTCAGCATGGACATGTCTTCCTAAGCAACTTGATTTCAGAACATAGGTTTCCTGTCAGTCTTATAAACTAAACTTAATGTTTATGTATTTACAAACGAATGCAAAACGAGCTTTAACAACTTAATATATTACTCACTCTCATTGGCGTCGGTGAAAGCATATATGTGGTCATTTGTGAGTGCCCGGTGAAACCAACCTATCCGATCTTGCGACAACCGTACCATCTCACATACATCCCAGTCCAAGGATCGAACCCGACGAGAGACAAGCGTGTTAACCGCTGCGCTAGTCGGACAGCATCAGAAACATGCACGTTTTTGATTAACGATACATTTACGATTTGTCATAGATAGATATAAATATATTTAGCCAAGGTTTAAAGTCCCACCAACAGCTTAGATCAGATGTCCAGTCTCAAGCTAGTGTTGGCGGAGGAAAACCCGGGGGGCTTCCGGACTGTAATTCAGGCAGGAACGGGCACCCTGGTAGAACCATCGACCTTCCGCAAGCCAGCTGGATCGTACATTGACATGTCTTTAATAGTATGAATATAGGGTATAAATATCAGGCTGCACAATAAACATATTATACTAGTTTTATATTCGTATATCAATAGACAGTTTCTTTTGATCCATCTTGCAATGTCTACATACGTGCATAATTTACACAGAAACGCTCTAGAAATTACTCATGCCTCAGTAAATTCGTTCTGTCTGTTCTAAAATGATTCGGTTGTTTGTTCAGATGAACAATTCTAAAGCTCTGAATAGCCCAATGAAAAATAGCTAAACAAACCGGTCGTTTCATGATACACAATGAAATATAGCTATATGCTACCCAATGAAATATAGCTGACCAAAAGCGCATGTAACTTGCTACCCAATGAAATATAGCTAAATGCGATCTAATGAAATATGGCTGGACAACGCGTATGCTATATGCTACCCAATGAAATATAGCTGACCAAAGCGCATGAATCCTGCTACCCAATGCAATATAGCTGACCAAAGCTCATGTATCCTGCAACACAATGAAATATAGCTGACCAAAGCGCTTGTATCCTGCTACCCAATGAAATATAGCTGACCAAAGCGCATGTACCCTGCTACACAATGAAATATAGCTGACCAAAGCTCTTGTATCCTGCTACCCAATGAAATATAGCTGACCAAAGCGCATGTACCCTGCTACACAATGAAATATAGCTGACCAAAGCGCATGTATCCTGCTACACAATGAAATATAGCTGACTAAAGCGCTTATATCCTGCTACCCAATGAAATATAGCTGACCAAAGCGCTTGTATCCTGCTACACAATGAAATATAGCTGACCAAAGCGCAGGTATCCTGCTACCCAATGAAATATAGCTGACCAAAGCGCATGTATCCTGCTACCCAATGAAATATAGCTGACAAAAACGCTTGTATCCTGCTACCCAATGAAATATAGCTGACCAAAGCGCATGTATCCTGCTACCCAATGAAATATAGCTGACCAAAGCGCTTGTATCCTGCTACCCAATGAAATATAGCTGACTAAAGCGCATGTACCCTGCTACCCAATGAAATATAGATGACCAAAGCGCTTGTATCCTGCTACCCAATGAAATATAACTGACCAAAGCGCTTGTATCCTGCTACCCAATGAAATATAGCTGACCAAAGCGCTTGTATCCTGCTACCCAATGAAATATAACTGACCAAAGCACATGTATACTGCTACCCAATGAAATATAGCTGACCAAAGCGCATGTATCCTGCTACCCAATGAAATATAGCTGACCAAAGCGCTTGTATCCTGCTACCCAATGAAATATAGCTGACCAATGCACATGTATACTGCTACCCAATGAAATATAGCTGAACAAAGCGCATGTATCCTGCTACACAATGAAATATAGCTGACCAAAGCGCATGTATCCTGCTACCCAATGAAATATAGCTGACCAAAGCGCTTGTATCATGCTACCCAATGAAATATAGCTGACCAAAGCGCTTGTATCCTGCTACCCAATGAAATATAGCTGACCAAAGCGCATGTATCCTGCTACACAATGAAATATAGCTGACCAAAGCGCATGTATCCTGCTATACACAATGAAATATAGCTGACCAAAGCGCAGGTATCCTGCTACCCAATGAAATATAGCTGACCAAAGCGCATGTATCCTGCTACCCAATGAAATATAGCTGACCAAAGCGCTTGTATCCTGCAACCCAATGAAATATAGCTGACCAACGCGCTTGTATCCTGCTACCCAATGAAATATAGCTGACCAAAGCGCATGTACCCTGCTACACAATGAAATATAGCTGACCAAAGCGCATGTATCCTGCTACACAATGAAATATAGCTGACTAAAGCGCTTATATCCTGCTACCCAATGAAATATAGCTGACCAAAGCGCTTGTATCCTGCTACACAATGAAATATAGCTGACCAAAGCGCAGGTATCCTGCTACCCAATGAAATATAGCTGACCAAAGCGCATGTATCCTGCTACCCAATGAAATATAGCTGACAAAAACGCTTGTATCCTGCTACCCAATGAAATATAGCTGACCAAAGCGCATGTATCCTGCTACCCAATGAAATATAGCTGACCAAAGCGCTTGTATCCTGCTACCCAATGAAATATAGCTGACTAAAGCGCATGTACCCTGCTACCCAATGAAATATAGATGACCAAAGCGCTTGTATCCTGCTACCCAATGAAATATAACTGACCAAAGCGCTTGTATCCTGCTACCCAATGAAATATAGCTGACCAAAGCGCTTGTATCCTGCTACCCAATGAAATATAACTGACCAAAGCACATGTATACTGCTACCCAATGAAATATAGCTGACCAAAGCGCATGTATCCTGCTACCCAATGAAATATAGCTGACCAAAGCGCTTGTATCCTGCTACCCAATGAAATATAGCTGACCAATGCACATGTATACTGCTACCCAATGAAATATAGCTGAACAAAGCGCATGTATCCTGCTACACAATGAAATATAGCTGACCAAAGCGCATGTATCCTGCTACCCAATGAAATATAGCTGACCAAAGCGCTTGTATCATGCTACCCAATGAAATATAGCTGACCAAAGCGCTTGTATCCTGCTACCCAATGAAATATAGCTGACCAAAGCGCATGTATCCTGCTACACAATGAAATATAGCTGACCAAAGCGCATGTATCCTGCTATACACAATGAAATATAGCTGACCAAAGCGCAGGTATCCTGCTACCCAATGAAATATAGCTGACCAAAGCGCATGTATCCTGCTACCCAATGAAATATAGCTGACCAAAGCGCTTGTATCCTGCAACCCAATGAAATATAGCTGACCAACGCGCTTGTATCCTGCTACCCAATGAAATATAGCTGACCAATGTACATGTATCCTGCTACCGAATGAAATATAGCTGACCAAAGCACGTGTATCCTGCTACCCAATGGAATATAGCTGACCAAAGCGGATGGATCCTGCTACCCAATGGAATATAGCTGACCAAAGCGCATGTATCCTGCTACCCAATGGAATATAGCTGACCAATGTACATGTATCCTGCTACCGAATGAAATATAGCTGACCAAAGCACGTGTATCCTGCTACCCAATGGAATATAGCTGACCAAAGCGGATGTATCCTGCTACCCAATGAAATACAGCTGACCATAGCGCATGTATCCTGCTACCCAATTAAATATAGCTGACCAAAGCGTATGTATCCTGCTACCCAATGAAATATAGCTGACCAAAGCGCATGTACCCTGCTACCCAATGAAATATAGCTGACCAAAGCGCATGTATCCTGCTACCCAATGAAATATAGCTGACCAAAGCGCATGTACCCAGCTACCCAATGAAATATAGCTGACCAAAGCGCTTGTATCCTGCTACCCAATGAAATATAGCTGACCAAAGCGCATGTACCCTGCTACACAATGAAATATAGCTGACAAAAGCGCATGTATCGTGCTACCCAATGAAATATAGCTGACCAAAGCGCTTGTATCCTGCTACCCAATGGAATATAACTGGACAAAGCGCATGTATTGTGCTACCCAATGACATATAGCTGACCAAAGCGCATATATCCTGCTACCCAATGAAATATAGCTGGACAAATCTCATGTATCCTGCTACCCAATGAAATATAGCTGACCAAAGCGCATGTACCCTGCTACCCTATGAAATATAGCTGACCAAAGCGCTTGTATCCTACTACCCAATGAAATTTAGTTGACCAAAGCACATGTATCCTGCTACCCAATGAAATATAGCTGACTAAAGCGCATGTATCCTGCTACCCAATGAAATATAACTGACCAAAGCGCATGTATCCTGCTACCCAATGAAATATAGCTGACCAAAGCGCATGTACCCTGCTACACAATGAAATATAGCTGACAAAAGCGCATGTACCCTGCTACACAATGAAATATAGCTGACCAAAGAGCATGTACCCTGCTACACAATGAAATATAGCTGACCAAAGCGCTTGTATCCTGCTACCCAATGAAATATAGCTGACCAAAGCGCTTGTATCCTGCTACACAATGAAATATAGCTGAACAAAACGCATGTATCCTGCTACACAATGAAATATAGCTGACCAAAGCGCATGTATCCTGCTACCCAATGGAATATAGCTGACAAAAGCGCATGTAGCTTGCTACTGAATGAAATATAGCTGACAAAAGCGCATATATCGTGCTACCCAATGAAATATAGCTGACCAAAGCGCTTGTATCCTGCTACCCAATGGAATATAGCTGGACAAAGCGCATGTATTGTGCTACCCAAAGATATATAGCTGACAAAAGCGGATGTATCCTGCTACCCAATGAAATATAGCTGACCAAAGCGGATGTATCCTGCTACACAATGAAATATAGCTGACCAAAGCGCATATATCCAGCTACCCAATGAAATATAGCTGGACAAATCTCATGTATCCTGCTACCCAATGAAATATAGCTGACCAAAGCACATGTATCCTGCTACGCAATGAAATATAGCTGACCAAAGCGCATGTATCCTGCTACCCAATGAAATATAGCTGATCAAAGCGCATGTACCCTGCTACCCAATGAAATATAGCTGACCAAAGCGCATGTATCCTGCTACCCAATGAAATATAGCTGACCAAAGCGCATGTATCCTGCTACACAATGAAATATAGCTGACCAAAGCGGATGTATCCTGCTACCCAATGAAATATAGCTGACCAAAGCGCATGTACCCTGCTACCCAATGAAATATAGCTGATCAAAGCGCATGTATCCTATTACCCAATGAAATATAGCTGACTAAAGCGCATGTACCCTGCTACCCAATGAAATATAGCTGACCAAAGCGCATGTACCCTGCTACACAATGAAATATAGCTGACCAAAGCGCTTGTATCCTGCTACACAATGAAATATAGCTGACCAAAGCGCATGTACCCTGCTACCCAATGAAATATAGCTGACCAAAGCGTATGTATCCTGCTACCCAATGAAATATAGCTGACCAAAGCGGATGTATCCTGCTACCCAATGAAATATAGCTGACCAAAGCGCTTGTATCCTGCTACCCAATGAAATATAGCTGACCAAAGCGCATGTACCCTGCTACACAATGAAATTTAGCTGACCAAAGCGCATGTATCCTGCTACCCAATGAAATATAACTGACCAAAGCACATGTATACTGCTACCCAATGAAATATATCTGACAAAAGCGCATGTATCCTGCTACCCAATGAAATATAGCTGACCAAAGCGCATGTATCCTGCTACCCAATGAAATATAGCTGACCAAAGCGCATGTATCCTGCTACCCAATGAAATATAGCTGACCAAAGCGCATGTATCCTGCTACCCAATGGAATATAGCTGACCAAAGCGGATGTATCCTGCTACCCAATGAAATATAGCTGACAAAAGCGCATGTAGCTTGCTACCGAATGAAATATAGCTGACAAAAGCGCATGTATCGTGCTACCCAATGAAATATAGCTGACCAAAGCGCATGTATCCTGCTACCCAATGGAATATAGCTGACCAAAGCGGATGTATCCTGCTACCCAATGAAATATAGCTGACCAAAGCGCATGTAGCTTGCTACCGAATGAAATATAGCTGACAAAAGCGCATGTATCGTGCTACCCAATGAAATATAGCTGACCAAAGCGCATGTATCGTGTTACCCAATGAAATATAGCTGACCAAAGCACATGCATCCTGCTACCCAATGTAATATAGCTGACCAAAGCGCTTGTATCCTGCTACCCAATGAAATATAGCTGGACAAAGCGAATGTATCCTGCTACCCAATGAAATATAGCTGACCAAAGCACATGCATCCTGCTACCCAATGGAATATAGCTAAACTGCGCTTAAGGTATAGGTTATCTAATAAAATATAGCTTGACAAAGCAAAAGCTTCATGTTGCATAATATAAATGATTTTCTCTACGACGACAATAATAAATTACACATAAGGATTTGACGGGCCTTATGGAGGTTTCGGGGGCCTTAAGGATATTTCGAGGGTCTTAATGAGGACCAGTAACAGAGCAGACACAGGTTGTGATTGCAATGATGTTACTGACCCCATACCTAACATAGGTGACACAACCGCGTGTGTTTTACGCGTATTTATCGTCGCTACCGGTTGTCCATATGAGCGACGCCTCCTGAAGAGATTAGTCATTTAGATGTGTGGAGGATAGTGCAATGATACAGACAGTAACCCATTCCAGAGTCTGCACTGCTTCTTTTACATGCACGGTGTAAAGCACCGACGCGAGACCTCGGTTTAAAGTCCCATCTGAAAGACTGTTAATTTTATTAGTGTCAGACCTAACCTGCGATCCCTGGATTACCAGTCCAGTGTGTGACACAACTGCAAGAACAGTGAAGGATATTAGTAGTAAACATGACACAAAAGAACATATGGAAACCTAATTAGATTGTCGAGGTGATTTATTTACAGATATGTGCCATGCAACGTATGCTCTATGAGGGACCCGCATTAAAGCAACGACCAAGATAATAAATATAATCCAATCAGCGGCATTGCTGGTTTTTTTTTATTACCTCCCTTTATCAAATAAAGTCCGACTCATCCCCAAAAGTATATTGGTCATTGTGGTTGGAACCTTTGCTTATAATGTTGTTCCATAACAACTGGAAGTCGTGATAGCACAGTTGTAGCGCGTTCGCTTCAGGTGCGAAAGGCCGCAAGTTCACCACCAACTGTAGCCGTTACGAGTGTGGCATTTAAATTCCACATTGCCTCTTCTCTCTATCTTGTGGCGATGGATTCCATCGGGAATGAGGTCTCGAGAGTGATTAATATAAATTGTAAGAACTTGTTTCGCAATCGAGCTAAAGTAAAGTTGTATAAACTAAATATGTATATATATATGTGTTTGGTTAATTTGCCGGACAACTGCAACAAATCAAACCATTCATATACGCATGCGCTCTTGGACTTCCAGTTAAATCAAAGTGTCTATAAATAGATATTAGTGTATTGGGCATGCGCAGTGGATGAATGAACGACTTCGTAAGTAGTATAAAATACGACACTATCACCATATTATAAGTAACAGACGGATCTGTAGTCCAATGGTAACACGCTGGACCTGTAATCCAGGGATCGCAGGTTCGATCCCACGTCTGACCCTAATAAAATTAACAGTCTTTCAGATGGGACGTTAAACCGAGGTCTCGTGTCGGTGCTTTACACCGTGCACGTAAAAGACCCAGAGGAGATTCTGGAATTGGTCTCTGTCTGTATCATGCACTATCCCTCAAAATCTAAAATAACTAATCTCTTCAGGAGGCGTCGCTCATATGGGAAACCGGTAGCGACGATAAATTAATGTAAAACACACATATTATAAGTACATGCTTGCTTAATACTTAATAATATAGTTGCTGGTTGATAGCAGATTTATATCAAGAGTGTCAACAATCACAGATTAGTCAGTTCCGATGGTAATACCTTTTTGCACGGTTTTATACTATTAATTGCTGTCCGATTAGCGCAGTGCTTAGCACGCTCGCTTCTCACCAATTCAACCCGGGTTCGATCCTCGGACCGGGAAGTATGTGAGATGGTACGGTTGTCGCCAGATCGGACAGGTGATTTTCCTCCGGGTACTCCGGTTTCCTACCACACGAATGACCATATATACGCTTTCATCCGCGCCAACAAGAATGATTAATATAAGTTGTTGGAACTTGCTTCGGAATCGTTGTAAAATAAATCACCTGGTGACTGTTTGACAAGAAAAAAGAATTACATAATTATCAAAAAATTAAGTTTATTTAAGTTCAATGTATTATCATGTTTACTGCCGATGTACGGGGATCACTATATTATGCACATTGTGCTGACGTAAACGATAATTCCATGTCCGAAACCATTTATTTTAAGTATGCAATTTTCGTTTTCTTAAAGACGAAACGAGAGCATAAATAGGTCATACTCTAGTAATTGAGCAGAAAAAACATCACTGTACGACATTAAAGCCGTACAAACATATGCCATATGCAACAAAGCTAATTAAACTCTGGTGTATTAAATATAGAATCCATGTTATTAACTGGTGTTCTATATAACTATAACTCCAGTGGCGTAGCTTACTGCAGGCACTGTGGGCAATCTGAAAACATAAAAATGGTGTTCTATACAACTATAACTCCAGTGGCGTAGCTTACTGCAGGCACTGTGGGCAATCTGAAAACATAAAAATGGTGTTCTATATAACTATAACTCCAGTGGCGTAGCTTACTGCAGGCACTGTGGGCAATCTGAAAACATAAAAATGGTGTTCTATATAACTATAACTCCAGTGGCGTAGCTTACTGCAGGCACTGTGGGCAATCTGAAAAGATAAAAATGGTGTTCTATATAACTATAACTCCAGTGGCGTAGCTTACTACAGGCAATGTAGGCACATGTCGACACATTTTCTTCAACATCTGAAAACATGAAAATGGTGTTCTATATAACTATAACTCCAGTGGCGTAGCTTACTGCAGGCACTGTGGGCAATCTGAAAACATAAAAATGGTGTTCTATATAACTATAACTCCAGTGGTGTAGCTTACTGCAGGCACTGTCGGCACGTGATTACACATTTTCATCAAAATCTGAAAACATGAAAATGGTGTTCTATATAACTATAACTCCAGTGGCGTAGCTTACTGCAGGCACTGTCGGCACGTGCCGACACATTTTCATCAAAATCTGAAAACATGAAAATGGTGTTCTATATAACAATACCTCCAGTGGCGTAGCTTACTGCTGGCACTGTCTGCACGTGATTACACATTTTCTTCAACATCTGAAAACATGAAAATGGTGTTCTATATAACTATTACTGCAATGGTGGAAATGCGAAAAACGAAATAAACAATAACTGGTAAGGATGTGGATGGGTATGATGATCAGTGGGTCCATCGAATTTGAAAATAAATCGATATTTCATTACGGTATATAGACATTTAGTTTAGCTTGATTGTGAAATAAGTTTTTACAACATACTATTAATCGCTCTCGAGACCTCATTCCTGGTGGAATCCATCTACACAGAGCTAATTTACAGTGCGTTAGGGCGGGCACACACTCATAAACTCGAAAACACATTCTCACTTTCCCTCTGTATTCACCTGTTAGATCTACTCATAGTTAAATTCTGTTAATGTTATATCTATTGACAATATTTAACAATTAAAAGTTACAGATGGATCTGTAGTCAAGTGGTTAACGCTTTCGACTGATAATCCAGGGATCGCTGGTTCCATTCCCCCGTCTTACCCTAATAAAATTAACAGTTTTTCAGATCGGTGTCGGTGCTGTACAAGAACCATACGGGGCTCTGGAATGGGTCTCTGTCTGTATCGTTTGCACTATCCTCCAAAAATCTACAATGACTAATCTCTTCAGGAGGAGTCGCGCATAGCCGGTAGCGACGATAAATAAACGTAAAACACACACATTTAAATGTTTTTTTTCTGCGTATCGTTGATGTGTGAAATGTGTTTGTTTTACACTGAAATGAGCATACTATCTGAATAGGAAACGAAGAAATTGAACATTTAATTGTTATAATTACAACTAATCTCTTACACATTACAAAACTAATTGTCTTTAGATTCGTAAACATTTCCATGCCGTCACAAAATCATTTCGCTGAACATGTTCCTATAAATGTTCGAACATTAACCATTTCCCTCATGACACCTCTTGACACCATTACCAATAGGACATACATTGACAATGTAGTAGCCAAACCAATGTTCATAATAAAGACCAGAATCTCATGTATTCCCAGTAATATCTATGGAGGTGGGATAGATATGGCAACTACTTATCCACTGCATGATAGTTAAATGGCTGTCGTTTGTATGGAGATATAATAGTATATTAACCTAAATCTCTATGAGGGAAAGGGTTAAATAAGCACATTGGATATACTAGTGTATACAAATCAATTTGAGCTCGATTGCGAAACAGCTTCTTACAACTTATATTAATCACTCTCGAGACCTCATTCCTGATGAAATTCATCGCCACTAGGGAGAGAGAAGAGGCAATGTGAGGTTTAAATGCCTTGCCTAAGGGCGCAATCGTAGCGGCTCCAGCGGGGCTCGAACTCGGGGGTTTTCGCACCTAAAGCGAACGCGCTACCACTGTGCTATCACGACTTCCACAATATGAGCCTTAATAAAGTGGGCATCGTCATTATTAAACTCATGCGTCTTACTCTTTCAGATCCAGGACCAATTGGATATACTAGTACATGTACTTATAGAAATATTTTAGAAATATAATCATTATGCGGTTCATCGGTTATGAACGACTATCACGTGGTCTGGATCAGCCAATCAAAACCAAGGCATTGCAAGATACTAACTTTAAAATTATACCGGAACCATTTCTCGTTACGGACGTTCACACTAACATAAGTGGTTGTGCGGTTGTGGAATGTAGTGAAATCAACTATTATATTAGCCAAAATCATAAAAGAAAAAGAAGATTTGTGTGTATTAGTGTAAGATATGATTTTATTTCATCTCGTGATCACCGACATATGTATGTATACTCGTTGTGAACATCACGCGTGGAACTACACATTTCGATGATCACTCAATGAAATAAAATCCTATCTTACACTACTAAGCACACCTTATCTCTTTCATATGTAATATCATATGTAATATTATAAATTGTCCAGCGATATCAAATGTGTCAAGCGATAAATCTCGAAAACCGACATAATCGCAATAATCTACAGCTGTAGGAACAGCGAACATCCAAACGTCTCATCACGGTGCACGCTCTCCGCGGCCAATGTCTGGTGGACTTAACATGTTTGACATGACCCACGCCATGCATATACGCAATCATTTGCAATCACTTTATGTGATCTTAGAGGTGTTGCGCACAGAACAGCCGATATAACTTGACAAATCCATCGAACTTGAATTAGTTTAAAAATTATTATTTGTTATTTATTGGGTTTTTTTTTTAAAAGTTTATTTAACGTCGCTACCGGTTTCCCATTTGAGCGACGGGCAGTTTACCTAACAACACCTTTTCTGGGCAGGCTCCAGCGGTTAACCAGTACTTGATGCACCAACCTCCGTAAGAAACTGCCAACTGTTTCATATAAATGAGACACGGTCTGAGCGGGGCTCGAACCCGTGACCATCAGTGATGATAGGTTACAGTAGTATACTTGGTTCTTTTTATTCATATATACATATACAAATAGCATAGACAAATAGCATAGACAAATTAGGATATTATGAGCGAACATTATTTTAACAGACGGGTCAATATAGGCTACATACAGCCCATCATATTGGACTTCAAACCGAGGTATCATGTCGATTTACACCGTGCACGTAAAATAACCAGAGGAGACATTGAATTTGGTCTCTGTATCATTGCGCTATCCTCTAATATATTCAGGAGATATCTGAATATGGGCAACCGGTAGCGACGATAAATATATAAAAACATTGACCTTTAAAAACATAGACAGTCTTTCAGAAAGGACTTTAAACTGAGGTATCATATCGATGCTTTACACAGTGCACGTAAAAGAACCAGATGATACATTGGAATTGGTCTCTGTATCATTGCACTATCCTCTAATATATTCAGTAGGCATCGCTCATATGGGCAACCGGTAGCGACGATAAATAAACGTAAACATACTATAATAACGTGACCTATTTTATATAAGATGCCAGTCTACGGTTCAGGATGTGAAAGACAGATATGTTGTCCAGTGGTAACACGCTGGACTGGTAATCCAGGATCGCAGGTTCGATTCCCGTCTGACCCTAATAAAATTAAAAAGTATTTCAGATGGGACTTTAAACCGAGGTCTCGTATCGCTGCCAGAAGAACCAGATGAAACTCTGGAATTGGTCTCTGTATCACTGCGCTATCCTCTAATATATTCAGTAGGCATCGCTCATATGGGCAAACGGTAGCGACGTTAAATAAACGTAAAATCACTGACACTAATAACATAGACAGTCTTTCAGAAGGCACCTTAAACCGAGGTATCGTGTCGATTACACAGTGCACGTAAAATAACAAGATAATACACTTGAATTGGTCTCTGTATCATTGCGCTATCCTCATATAGTCAGTAGCCATCGCTCATATGGACAACCGGTAGCGGCGATACATAAACGTAAACTCACTGACCCTAATAACATAGACAGTCTATCAGAATGAACTCTAAACCGAGGTATCGTGTTAATGCTTTACACCATACACGTAAAAGAACCAGATGAGACATCGGAATGGGTCTCTATATCATTACGCTATCCTCTTATATAATCATATGGGCAACCGCCATCGACGATAAATAAACATAAACAATACACACTTTTATTTATAAAGATGTGTATTATGAGTATAACTGAGAATCTGTGAATTCACCAGTAAGTGTAATTGCAAGAGAACGTGCAAATAGTTCTATAGTTACAAGTTACAATCCAATAAGAAACGAAACTAATTGCAATAACTAACGTATTGCCTCTCAGTCGCGGTGACATTTGTATGGAATACGTGTGCATATAGAATTTCATATTGATATTTCACTTGAAATCCATTTGAATGCCTTAACTATTTGGGGTTAGAGGAAATGATTGAATTGATAGACATACTTACTTTTATGAATGGTCGGACTGGTGGGGGGGAGAGGGCGTTGATTTATGGCTTATAGATTATATAAATTTATGTTAACTCGATTGCGAAACAAGTTCTTACAACTTATATTAAATCGCTCTCGATACCTCATTGCTGATGTAATTCGTCACCATGAGGAAGAGAAGCGGAATGTGTTATTTAGATGCCTTGCCTAAGGGCGCAATCGTAACGGCTACAGCGGAGGATCGAACTCCGGGCCTTTCACACTTGAAGCGAACGCGCTACCACTGCGCTATTGCGACTACCATGTATGGCTTATCGTGATGGAGCAGGAAAAATCAAATCAAAATCAAAAATGCAAGGTGACCGACTCATGCGACATAGATACAAACAATAATAATAATAATAATAATAACAAAAATAATAATAAAGATTTTATTTAGCGAGTAAACTCATTTAACAAAAGTTATTTTACCACGAGGCATTAAACATAATTATATACAAATCAAATGCAATCATAAGATAGTACTATGAGTGAAAATTGCACATTGCAATTATATAGTAATACAAAAGCTGTAAAGTAGAGAAACTATATAATATTTATAATAATTATGTAATGGAATATGATGAACAGACGGATCTGTAGTCCAGTGGTAACACGCTGGACTGGTAATCCCGGGATCGCAGGTTCGATCCCCTGTCTGACCCTAATAAAATTAACAGTATGCCAGGTGGGACTTTAAACCGAGGTCGGTGTTGTAAACTGTTCACGTAAAAGAACCAGAGGAGACTCTAGAATGGGTCTCTGTCTGTATCAATGCACTATCGTCCAAAATCTAAAATTACTCATGAGGCGTGGCTCATACAGGCAACCGGTAGCGACGATAAATAAACGTAAACTGTTTGTTTCCCTTAAGCAGTATTACATACATATAACTAGTTTTTACACATTTATTTAGCTCGATTGCGAAACGAGTTCTTAAAAGTTATATTAATAAAAAAACCGGTAGCGACGATAAATAAAAAAAAACGAATATGATGATAAATATATGGAATTGGCGAGCATAGTAGAAAAGGAGAAATGAGATTATTGATAATAAATCTATATAACAATGTGCAGACATGACTTATAGGGTGGTGTATCTTAAAAATATGTATGAGACCAACAACAGTTCACATAATCAAGTAAATACAGCATGACAATGCACAACAGTGGTAAATAATGAGTACACTATCATATGAAGTAATATAGGTACAGATGTGATTAGTTTGTAGTGTTACTGTTCCACATTGTACTGTACGCTAGCTGAGGGATTTTGAACTGAGTGAGGCAATGAATTCCAAATAGATGATCCTTAAAATGCAAATTACGAAATAATTCGTAATTTCGTCTTGTGTGTATAACTGCTAGTCTGAGGATGATCTGAGGATTCTAGGATGTATATCAGAATTAACAGTGAAGGACGATGTTTTTAACAGACGGATTCTGTAAGTCAAGTGGTTAATACGTTGGACTGGTAATCCAGGGATCGCAGCTTCGATCATCCGTCTGACCATAATAAAATTACCCAGGCTTTCAGATGGGACGTTAAACCGAGGTCTCGTGTCGGTGCTGTACACCGTGCACGTACAAGAACCAGAGGAGACTATGGAATTGTTCTCTTGTCTGTATCACTGTACAACCCTCCACAATCTAAAATAACTAATCTCTTCAGGAGGCGTCGCTCATATGGGGAAAAAAACCGGTAGCGCCGATAAATAAACGTAATCCTCTTGATATATTATTAATAAATTTAATATTAACTTAGTACATTCTTAATATTTACATCAACAATGTGTGGTGTATTATTTATAAAAAACCAATGTGCCTTTAAAGTAAATATGGGCCTTTAAAGTAAGTTAACGTGTCATGCATATGTTATTAAAACATTCTTCTATATTATCACATATCACATATATCACATACACATAGTTGGCTTAGTGTTGCATAATTAATTAGATATATTGATAGAGTGAATTGCTGTCACCATATGTGTTTATATGTACACGTATGCCACATGGGTCTTCTGGGCAGAGAAGCAAACAACTTAGATCCTGATCAGACGCAGCGTTACGCTGCGGCTGGTCTGGATCTAAGTTGTTTGCAAAAGCGATTTAAACAATTTGGCAGTGAAAGAGTTAAGCAGCATATTATTATTGGAGGTGGAAGACATTTCGGCCATGGACATGTTAGAACCCGGGTAGACCCACCGACCTTCCGCAAGCCAGCAGGATATACAAGCGTCCTTACACGAACTAAGTCGACGCCCCCCCTCCCCGCCAGAGGGACTCGAATCTACAGCGTTTCAGGGCACGTGAGTTGAAAACAACAACCGTAACAACTCTGTCACCAGAGGCCTTTGCAATGA
Source organism: Archivesica marissinica (assembly GCA_014843695.1). Classification (NCBI taxonomy): domain Eukaryota; kingdom Metazoa; phylum Mollusca; class Bivalvia; order Venerida; family Vesicomyidae; genus Archivesica; species Archivesica marissinica. The sequence continues at coordinate 49,395,112 of CM026386.1, forward strand.
TCGAATACATGCAAATTATTACAATGAAACATTTGGAAGCTGTTTTATTATTTTAAATATAATAGTTTTTATGTATTCGGTACAACATCTCTACATGCGTAATGCGATATCTTTTGATGTATACCAACCCATTTACCAACAGCGACGTGATTTTCATCGTCAATGTTATGGGAAATTTGTGCGGTAAATGGGCAATAAAAAATTATCCTACTGGGCTATCTGGGCCGCGGGGCTTTTACTGTAATCTTGCCATTCAAAGTTGATCATTTTAAAAGTGATGTTTTCAGTATTTACGGAGCACTGGCTTAATGTAACGATGTTTACTTCGATAAGTATTGACAATCTACGAAGTGATTGTATTATACCATTACCAAAATGGTGTTTTAGATTATGTTTGCATCAGTACAAGAATTAAAAGACGCAAGTTAGTCCCATGTCAGAAAATAGCTGGATGAATTTTATTATTCTCCTTTTGTATTAATAAAAGAAAATGTTTATTCGATCGTGGTGGTACGTTGCATTGTTGGTTTAGGTGTGTGTTTTACGTTTATTTATCGTCGCTACCGGTTGCCCGTATGAGCGACGCCTCCTGAAGAGCTTAGTCATTTTAGATTGTTGGAGGATAGTGCAATGATACAGACAGAGGCCCAGTCCAGAGTCTCCTCTGGTTCTTTTACGTGTACGGTGTACAACACCAACACGAGACCTCGGTTTAAAGTCCCAATTGAAAGACTGATGTAGGACCCTGAAGTGTGAAACTTGTATGGGTATCCGAATATTGTATCGTCACTGTTATATGTATAGGGATTTGAGATAGTTAAAGAATTAACCACATTAATTAAATGGTTTACGTGCTAAAATCTTATTATAAGGTATCTAAATGTTGGAGTCTGGGTGTATATGTGTGTGTTTTACGTTTATTAATCGTCGCTACCGGTTGCCCATATGAGCGACGCCTTCTGAAGAGATTAGTCATTTTAGATTTTTGGAGGATAGTGCAATGATACAGATTCTCGTGTTGTTCTTTTACGTGCACGGTGTAAAGCACCGACACGAGAACTCGGTTTAAAGTCCAATCTGAAAGACTGTTAATTTTGTTAGGGTCAGACTGGGTGTGTTGACATCTGACATGCTTTTTATACTTGTAATATGGGCACCCTGGTTAAATGACGGGCTGTATGTAGCCTATGTATACTGTCACCATAAACACGGTGTACTTTCATAGTGAGCGTTACTTATTCGCTACACATTTTAGAATAGATTATGGATATTATTATCATGCGTGAAGAAAATAAGTTTTCACACGTTGTACTAATTTACCCAATATTTTGCACATTTTGATAACAAATCTGCATATATGTTTTTGGTAAAATGAGAACACATTTACCTATGGGGCAAGTGCACCCGTTCGTTTTGGTGTCAGCATATATATATAGTATATTCATTTAACAGACGGATATGTAGTGCAGTGGTAACACACTGGACTGGTAATCCAAATATCGCAGGTTTGATCCCCCGCCTGACCCTAAAAATGTCTTTAAACCGAGATCTCGTGTCGGTGCTTTACATCGTGCACGTTAAAGAACCAGAGGAAACTCTGGAATGGGTATCTGTCTGTATCATTGCACTATCCTCCAAAATCTATAATGACTAATCTCTTCAGGAGGCGTCGCTAATATGGGCAACCGGTAGCGACGATAAATAAACGTAAAACACACACACAGTTAACATACATTTAGTGTATATATATGCTCTATATTTTGTGGATACGGTATCAAAATGGAGGCAGTACGGGTGAATAGTGCAGCTGATAAGCTATCATGATTTATCACAGACAGGTACAAAACAGTGCATCTAGAGTAGGTTTATTTCAGTCAAACCTGTGTTAATGGTTACCTCAACTAACCTGTAATAAGCAGCCAGTTTTCAAATTGCCAATATCTTGTTTTACTATACATTTAACTCTATTAAGCAGCCACCTGTGCTAAACAGTCACTTTTCTGCGAGTCCCTTATGTTGACTGCTTAAGACAGGTTTGACTTATATACTAGTACATTTCAAAAAAGCATTTTACAATTCTAAGCGGCATTTTACAAATTTTAAGTAGCCACCTGTGCTAAGCAGCAACTATTCTGTGATTCCATTTTGCTGGCTGCTTAAGAGGGGTTCGGCTGCATACACATTTCAAAAAAGCATTTTTACAATTTTACAACAAGTAACATACTCAATGCATATACTACTTTGCGTCACGCAAATACAATACTATTCCAGCTTTAGCATACGTCGATGGCCCTCGATAATATGTGCGCAATTTGCGAAAGTGGCAACGAAAGCAATACCATATTATTAGTTGAAGAATTTAACACTGCCATAGAACCAATCCGAAACAACCGTTGTGGAAATCAATATAATCTCCTTTGTACAGGCTCTGAGTAAATTGAATCTCTTAAGTTAATTTTGCTACGATCATTATCTGATAGGAGCCATTATGGCATAGGAATTTCACAAACTCAATTTTCTTCTTTTCTTTTTTTCAGTTTATTGTCAATTTATGGGCACTTCTGGCACACTTGAGTCA
>CM026386.1:49404387-49416887 GCA_014843695.1 Archivesica marissinica
ATAATAAACATGTATACTGTATATATAGAGATATAATAAACATGTATACTGTATATAGAGAGATATAATAAACATGTATACTGTACATATAGAGATATAATAAACATGCATACTGTATATATGGAGATATAATAAACATGTATACTGTACATATAGAGATATAATAAACATGTATACTGTAGATATAGAGATATAATAAACATGTATACTGTAGATATAGAGATATAATAAACATGTATACTGTATATATAGAGATATAATAAACATGTATACTGTATATATAGAGATATAACAAACATGTATACTGTATATATAGAGATATAATAAACATGCATACTGTATATATAGAGATATAATAGACATATATACTGTATATATAGAGGTATAATAAACATGTACACTGTATATATAGAGGTATAATAAACATGTATACTGTACATATAGAGATATAATAAACATGCATACTGTATATATAGAGATATAATAAACATGTATACTGTATATATGGAGATATAATAAACATGCATACTGTATATATAGAGATATAATAAACATGTATACTGTATATATAGAGATATAATAAACATGTATACTGTATATATAGAGATATAATAAACATGTATACTGTATATATAGAGATATAATAAACATGTATACTGTATATATAGAGATATAATAAACATATATACTGTATATATAGAGATATAACAAACATATATACTGTATATATCGAGATATAACAAACATATATACTGTATATATCGAGATATAACAAACATATATACTGTATATATAGAGATATAATAGACATATATGCTGTATATATCGAGATATAACAAACATATATACTGTATATATCGAGATATAACAAACATATATACTGTATATATCGAGATATAACCAACATATATACTGTATATATAGAGATATAATAGACATATATGCTGTATATATCGAGATATAACAAACATATATACTGTATATATAGAGATATAATAGACATATACTGTTATATAGAGATATAACAAACATATATATGTATATATAGAGATATAATAGACATATATACTGTATATATAGAGATATAATAAAACATATAGCGGGTGATATATTATAAATATATAATATATATATATATAGAGATATAACAAACATATACACTGTATACATAGAGATATAATAAATATATACTGTTATATAGAGATATAATAGACATATATGCGGTGTATATATAGAGATATAACAAACATATATACTGTATATATATAGATATAATAGACATATATACTGTATATATAGAGATATAATAGATATATATGCGGTGTATATATATAGAGATATAATAAACATGAATACTGTATACATAGAGGTATTACAAACATGTATACTGTATATATAGAGATATAATAGACATGTATACTGTAGATATAGAGATATAATAGACATGTATACTGTAGATATAGAGATATAATAAACATATATACTGCATATAGAGAGATATAATAAACATGCATACTGTATATATGGAGATATAATAGACATGTATACTGTAGATATAGAGATATAATAAACATATATACAGCATATAGAGAGATATAATAAACATGCATACTGTATATATAGAGATATAATAGACATGTATACTGTAGATATAGAGATATAACAAACATATATACTGCATATAGAGAGATATAATAAACATGCATACTGTATATATGGAGATATACTAAACATGTATACTGTAGATATAGAGATATAATAAACATGCATACTGTATATAGAGAGATATACTAAACATGTATACTGTAGATATAGAGATATAATAAACATGTATACTGTAGATATAGAGATATAATAAACATGCATACTGTATATATAGAGATATACTAAACATGTATACTGTATATATAGAGATATAATAAACATGTATACTGTATATATGGAGATATAATAAACATGTATACTGTATATATAGAGATATAATAAATATGTATACTGTATATATGGAGATATAATAAACATATATACTGTATATATAGAGATATAATAGACATATATGCTGTATATATAGAGATATAATAAACATGTATACTGTATATATATAGAGATATAATGAACATGATTACTGTATATATATATAGATATATAATAGACATATATGCTGTATATATGGAGATATAATAGATATATATGCGGTATATGTGGATATATAATAGACATATATGTTGTATGTATGGAGATATAGTAGACATATATGCGGTATATGTGGAGATATAATAGACATATATGCTGTATGTATGGAGATATAATAGACATATATGCTGTATATATGGAGATATAATAGACATATATGCGGTATATGTGGAGATATAATAGACATATATGCTGTATGTATGGAGATATAATAGACATATATGCTGTATGTATGGAGATATAATAGACATATATGCTGTATATATGGAGATATAATAGACATATATGCTGTATATATGGAGATATACTAGACATATATGCTGTATATATGGAGATATACTAGACATATATGCTGTATATATGGAGATATACTAGACATATATGCTGTATATATGGAGATATACTAGACATATATGCTGTATATATGGAGATATACTAGACATATATGCTGTATATATGGAGATATAATATACATATATGCTGTATATATATATGGAGATATAATAGACATATATGCTGTATATATGGAGATATAATAGACATATATGCTGTATATATGGAGATATACTAGACATATATGCTGTATATATGGAGATATACTAGACATATATGCTGTATATATATATATGGAGATATACTAGACATATATGCTGTATATATGGAGATATAATAGACATATATGCTGTATATATGGAGATATAATAGACATATATGCTGTATATATAGAGATATAATAGACATATATGCTGTAGATATGGAGATGAATAATAAATTAAAATAGCAATGATCACGGGTTACAGTCAATTCTAAGTTATTTCTTGGGAACAAGACGTTATCATGGTGACACATACAAGCTAACAAATGATATATATATATATATATATATATATCTATATTGTAACTGTCTTAATTATAAGCATTCCTCGCGGACGGATAAAATGTCCCTGTCTGTAATTACTCGAATCCCGCCATTTCTAAATTTACAGTACATTGATAGGAAATAGAATTTCTGTTTAGCAAGCCATACAACATTCTCAAAGTATACTGATTAAAACATACAGCGCCCTCATTGTAAACTGTACATGTTGATATATGTCTAATGAATTATGTAACTGAATTACTCTAAACTAAATCCTTGTTTCATCTTCTAAATTAATAAATAATTAATAATAAACTTTTAAAACAATGTATTCTAAGTTGTGTTTCATTCGGATAGTTGCCATATTTTAAAATAAACGTAATAAAAAATAATTAGATCTTCGAAAATTGTATTCGGTTTGTCTGTTTTACAGGCAGTATAAATAGTAAATAACAAAATAATATTTAATTAAACTTTAATTAATATTAATACAATAATAATGAGTTTAATATAATCAAAACCGTCCAATTATAATTATTAAATATATTGCATAACCGTTTTTATAATGCTTCTATTAATTCTAAATTATATAAATAGAGAGTTATATTAAATTAAACAATCCAGTATTATATTTAATTAAAATAGCACATAGATTTATTTTCAAATAATGCCTAACTTTAATCGTGAGCTTCTGTTATATGTGTAGCTGAGCTTGCGTGTATGTGTATATACCTCTTTCGAATTAAGGGCATATTCTGTTCTATTAATTTTAAAATCACGTTTTTCCAACAACTCACGATCTGTGTAAATCATAAAACATTAAATATATATTTATTTTAAAAAATGGTCACAATTTAATACATTGGTGAGCTATTTTCTTATACAAAATATGAAGCATTCATTTCATGCGTTAATGGTTGGGAAAAAGGGAAGCTACATTTAACTTGTTTATAATATAGTACATGTATATAAAGTTATATTACGCAATGCCAGCAGTAGTTATATTACCACCATAACGATAATAGCTTTTTTTCACGCGTATGTCTGGTACAATGTTAAACATTTCATCGGCTCAGCGTAGCAAGAAAAACACATTTATCACTCGGCATACACTTGTTGTATAGCAGTTCGCCGAATAATGGCCGACCTCACGCGTTATAAAACCTTGGGCGACCTTGTTATTTATACAACATACAAAATAGAGAAGAACATGTATCAAAATTAAATACTAAAAACGATGTTTAGTTTGTAGCACTGTTGCAATAGTCGCGTGACATTAACTAATTGAAACAAAGCGTGATGTTAAAATAGCTGAAACAAACGCGTGAATTAAATAATTTAATCAACCGCGTGACATTAAATAATTGAAACAAACGCGTGACATTAAATTATTGAAACAAAAGCGTCACGTTAACATAACTGAAACAAACGCGTGAATTAAATAATTTAATCAACCGCGTGACCTTAAATAATTGAAACAAACGCGTGATATTACATTATCGAAACAAACGCGTGACATTAATAATTAAAGCAAACACGTGGCGTGACATTACGTAATGGAATAACGCGGTCTCTTGGCATAATATATAAAAGTATTCTTTAATTGTTTGATAATCCCATTTCAACATGTTCATCATCTCATATTTCCATTACCCGTGTATGTTATTTTGAAATGATTATAGTGCACATGTTATTGCAAAATGTCATGTTTGTAATCTGTGTCCCGTAAATAAAGATTCTGTTCTGTTCTATAATATTAGTGTTATATATGTGTGTAAACAAAAGTCTTCATAAAGAACAATAGTCGCAAACAGCTATACACATTCGTATAATGAAACTCATTTTATTTACGGGTATACGTAGCTGCATTGGCCAGTCAGAAACACGGAAATCGGTCGTAAATAAACAACATATCCGTATCGAAAGAGAAATATGGGTTTATATGCATTAATCATCATTAAAGCATCGTGCCTGTTCAACGTATCGTGTAGCATATAATAGATGATGTGTTGGTAAATATGGTTGTGTTTCCAATTTCTAGAATGAAACTATTATTGCGACGGCAGCCATGTTGCATTGAACATTGGCGGCATGTTGTGGTTTTGTTGGAATGGGTACGATAATGAGAGGGTGGATTGCTGATATTTAACATTCATTTCTCATATTTTATTTACATTTTTTAAATATTTTTTTTATCTGACTTTATTAAATTTTTACGAATGAAGAACGTAGAGAATTTAGATATGCCAATTATAGCAATACATGTTTTATTTTTATTATATCAATTGGCATTTTATTTATAAGCCTTTATTATTAAATTTAAGTTTAGACATTAATTCACTGTGTGAATATATTTAAGAAAGTTCACACTTTGTTTATTATATAAAAATATTGTTTTCATGTTTTAGTAAATAATTATAGTTTAATATATACTTTAAAAATGCGAAATATAATAATAGAAATAGTTTAATAATTACTACTATTATAGATAGATAGTTTATTTTCAATTCCATTAGGCTTAAAAGCCCATTATATATTAATTTATATTATATATTTTACTTTAGACTGCGATGATAATATTATATTTGAGATATATTAAGAACAATGACAGTGTTAAAAGCGGGAATAAAAATATAATAATAATAACAACAATAATAATAATGAAAGTAATAACAATAATAAAAGTAATTGCTTAGAGAAATATATTACTAGTGTTGAATACAGTTAATAATAGCACATAACTTGAGATTTTCAAGCAGCTAAACAAAAATACAAAGCTACATAGTATGTTCAGAAGTTGAACAATTCGTTCAAGGCGGTTAAAACGCCTACATAATGGTTCCAGACAGTAAAAACAATAAGATCGAACACTATGATAGTTATACAGTTTATTCTAGTCCAATCCTTGCATCAACGTAATAAAAAAAACATAACATAATTGAGACATATTTAATAGAAGTGCCTTATCATTTGTTCATTGTACACTACAGTTAGGGGAAATATAACATAACAATGCCCTTGTGCCAGAATTCAATACCATTATCGCCCTAGAAAGAATCTTAATTTAATTATTTATCATTAGACGGCTGATAAAAGAAATACACTTTCACAAGAGAAAATAAAATACATCGAGATAAAATTTTCATCAACTGATACGTGAATTTATTCTCTGACTCTTCGCATCCGGAATAATAAATAATAAGAGATATAAAAATAAAATACGATAATTATCCACCACACAAGTGGATATCTGCTGTCCAAATGCTGCAAGCAACTGTAACAAAAACAACATGTAATATCAAATATAAGCGGCGAATACAAATGTACTTCCGAATTCTGGAATTGTAGTACTGCGTTGAAACGGTAATATCGTTTGCTGAAGATATTAAAAGCTATCGTGTATCCAAATGTAGTATCATTATTCAAGTATTTCAAATAATGAGTTCCGTGTTTTGCTTAGTGATGTATGTGTCTCCATTCACGACAATGAATACCAAATTATGTACACATTGAAACGATCGAGTATTCCGATAGTAACATGTCCCCCCCCCCCCAAACGTCGTAGGCGGTAATCCATCCGCCGTGAATAAAACACTTCAATATACAACGACAACACAACCGAGTTTCATTATGTTAAAACATTTTTCTACAATCATATGTATGCAAACTAAATCCTCGCCATCTTAATCCTTCAGAGCAACACAAACTTGCTACATTATATCCGCTATCCCCCCATACCAGCTCTGATGCAGGTGGTTCTATCCAACGACTTTATATCTACTGGCAAGGGAATTTTATGGCCCCACAAATATTTGTGTGGATGACCTCGACAAAGAAGAACATAAAATGTCTCAACCGTCTAATAATTATAGAAATATTACCTTCCTTGCTTTTAACTCTTGTTTTATTGAAACAACGAGCGAAATAAAATACTTTTTTCTCTGACCGTAAAATTACCGCCCTCGGGAAGTCAATTGACCGAAAATCACCGAAATTTAATACAAAACGAGCCTTCAGTTCCTCCGCATAACTGCGTTTCAAATAAACTAGTGATAACCATTGTGCATCAAACAACTCGAATATCGGCAATATATTTCATACACACAAAATACGGTATATGAAGAAGAAAAAAAGAAAAACACACTGGCCATGTTTATTGTCGAACACAGTCATTTCTATTGCACGCTATTAACGCTTGACTGTCTTGAATCAAGCCCGACGTTCTGTACCATTGTTTATGGTTTGAATATGATAATAACTTTGTCAGAAGCAGAATGATTATCGTAGTTAAAAACAAATTATGGAAATAATGCTGTCTCCGAATTTTATTAAACTTTAGAATTGAAACTGACATGAATTGCTTTAATCAAAGCATTTCCATTGATTTTTATTATCTAAAACGGGCTGATATATATATCAAATGGTAGGGTAATATATAAGTGTATACGTTTTTTTTAATCACGTGTGTACAGGTATCTGGCAATAAATGTTTAAAATTAATGCAGATTTATTGTGTGACAATATTACTTGTATTCATTTCACTGACACAATTGCAATTTATATATATATATATAAGAGAGAGAGAGAGAGAGCTAGAGAGAGCTAGAGAGAGAGCTAGAGAGAGAGAGCTAGAAAGAGTGTGAGAGAGAGAGAGAGAGAGAGAGAGAGAGAGAGAGAGAGAGAGCTAACCTAGCTTGGGAAGAACAAACAGAATAAATATAGACTATCTAGTTTGCGGCTTTGATCTGTACATAAATGATACATTTTATTATTATTCTAATATTGGACTGTCTGTGCAATGTATTTATTTATTTATTTATTATTTAATTTATTTATTAATTAATTAATTAATTAATGTATTTATTTATTTATTTATGTGTCTTCGATGTATATAATGAACAAAATGAAAGTTATAAAATGCATCTCAGCGTTCTACTGGCCAAACCATGCTCTAATTATAACATAAATACTATACTATCTATATGATAATGAATATGTAATAGATCTATAATACATGTGTCTTATGGACATGTTCTTAATTACTTTGTACATTGATAACCCACATGATTTGTGAATAGCGCCATATTTTTCAATTTTCAATTTATTAATCTAATGATCAGATCACTTCTGTTCACACTATATAATTATTATTGAATGCATATTATTAGGTGACTTATAGGCCCACGGGGCCGGGTGCGTCTTCTTGTTGTTTAATAGTTGTATATATATTTGTTGAAATGTGCACATGTCATTTTAATAAAAACGTACTAACTTACATTTAGTTTAATAATGATGTATTGCTCGATTCATTTTACACACACACACATATATATATATAATACAAAACATGACATTTTCAAGAAAAACCAATGTGTCTATATATACATGATGCATTGTGTTGTTAAGCTATTTTGTATTTGAATAATAACAATAAATATTATGTCATGTACATTTGAATAATGGGTTCATTTGTTGGTCTAATAATGCATCGTTAAAAATAAGTGAAATTTAAAAATGTGAATTAAAATGCAAATGGATAGATGAAGAAGTTAATTCACAAAATATAAAACACAATATAACATTTGTGATAAATAAAAAATGACTCATCGGTCAAACATAGTATACTAATACAGACAGACATACATATATACTTACCGTCTCCGTTGCCTAGTTGTTAAGGCGTCCGCCTACGGTGCGGGAGGTCGATGGTTCGAACCTCGTCAGGGTCATCATGTGACATGTGATGTGGCCGGTTTGTGAGACGCCAGCTAGTTAAATACTAGTTACCGATTGCCTAATAGCCAACGTGGCCCACACGGATATGATTCAGGAAGTACTGATGCCCATAAGAGGTGTGTCATAAGTCAGTAATGACTGGCCCTTCCAATAATGGGGGGGGGGGGGTGGTGACACTATAATAAACAACACACTTTATTTTATATACAGACATATCCGGTTAAATGCAAATAATACACGATCACTACACAATGCAACTTAATTGTGGGATAGTAATGATTTTACATTTGTATTTATTAACGATGACCAATGCAGTATCACCGGGGACAATGATTAATATATAATTAACAGTCAGCAACAGTGATCCGGTGGTAACACGCTGGACTGGTAATCCAGGGATCGCAGGTTCGATCCCCCGTCTGACTATAATAAAATTAACAGTCTTTCAGTTGGGACTTTAAACCGAGGTCTCGTGTTGGTGCTGTACACCGTGCACGTAAACGAACAAGATGAGATTCTGGAATGGGTATCTGTCTGTATCATTGCACTACCCTCCAAAATCTAAAATGACTAATCTCTTCAGGAGGCGTCGCTCATAATATCTAATATTTAATAATGATAACATGAACTTTCAATTCAAAAATGTTGAATTTATTATTACTTGTATTATAATATTATTTCAAGCTATTCAAATAATAATTGTATAGAATTATGAGTACATAATTTATTATAGCGTCGTGTGCATATAGCAAGCATAACACTGAACATAGAGCAATAGCACCCAGCCCAATGGACATATAGGTCATTTAAATGTAATGGGACAGACGGCGGCGCGTATGCATTCAATCGAACTGTTCATTATTATGTGCAAATGTTAATTGTAAGTTGCAATATTTATGTGTTGCTTGTTGAGATATATTATTCAGGTATTGCATGACTGCATTCTGTTTAGTCCTCGTGTCAGATGTCGACCATTCATTTATTTTTTCACTGTAGTAAAATAGCTAGAGTGATGCATAACAGGGGCGTAGCTAGGTCCAATCTGATGTATACACAGCACATCTATTGGGAGTTCGGGGGCATTTTGTCTTTCCTAGAACTCTTCCTCTACACGCCTGTGTGAACTGGACACTATTGACATACAGCATTACACACTGCCTTGCCCGCACTTGAGGGTATTGAACTTAACACAGATGGTGCTTCATTCATAAACGACTATAGGTTCGACTTAAACATATGTCAAACCTGTCTTAAGCAGCCAATTGAGTGAACAACAGACAGTGGCTGCCTATCACATGTGGTTGCTATAGAGGACACATGTATAATAAAACATATTGTAATCTGAACACTGGCTGCTTAATGCATGTTGGCTGCTTATTGGAGGTGAACACAGACACAGATTTGGCTGCATATAAAACATGTAGAAGTTGGAATAGTTCTCTAAATATGGTATTCATTATTTGTATAGGTAAGTAAGTAAGTTTTTTATTAAAGTGACATATGCAAACATAAACATTCAATACAAAATATTTACACAGCATTAAGATGCCTGCATAACAATATAAATGAAAGGAAGACATTATCAAATTGTCAACACAAGACTAAATGTATATGTATATAGGTTTCATTGTAAACATGTCTATTTATTATTAGTTAGAGAGAAAATTTAAAAAGCGAATGAACAGATAAGCATTATGGAATATTATAATATTATAATTATTATAGTAACTGCTAAACTATAGCAATATAGCAATATAGCAATATTTTAAATGTGAGTATTTACTGTAAATGTATGCATACTATATGTAAAATATGATCATGAATACGTATTTGAACAACTATATATTATATGAATACAAATTATATGAATACAAATTTGAACAACTATATATTTCTTTATGTTTGATATATATGTACATTGTACACGTATTTATATAATTTATGCTATTATCACTGTTTGCCATAAAGTATGCATGTATATGTCCTCATGAGCTTTTGAGACTATTGGAATTCAGAAATAAAATATCATAAAACTATCATATGTGTCTGTGCTTCTCATATGAGCACATCTCATTTCTACACATATCTATAATACATATTACAACAGTGAATAGCCTTTCTATTCAGAAATACAATAAGACGATATTTGTTTATAAACAAACACATTTTTATTTTTATTTCAGACTGAAAGTGGTTTATTATGATAGAAATGATGACACATTTTTCTTTTTCTTTTAAATTCAGTGGTTTTTTTATGATAGAAAATTATGCAATCATGCGCTAAATGGCACTAGTACGTCGTGCTTAGACGACCACAACTGACGTCATGATAGACGTCACAAATCATGTCACTGAGAGCTTGAGTCCAAACACGTTCGCGTTGACAACATTTCATCATATAGCGGCTAGGTACCACACGTGAAAGCAGCGAGAAATAAAATAGTGCACTACTTTCAACAAGTGGAAGAACACATTTTGTTTCACTGATAGATGTCTATATTTCACTGGAAAGCATTACATAAGAAACTCATGATATAATCAATATTAGAGATCATTATATCACATATATCACATACATTGTATATATCACATATATATATATCACATATATATCACATATATATCACATATATATCACATATATATCACATATATATCATATATATATCACATATATATATCACATATATATCACATATATATCACATATATATCACACATATATCACATACATTGTATATATCACACATATATATCACATATATATCACATACATTGTATATATCACATATATATCACATATATATCACATATTTATCACACATATATCACATACATTGTATATATATATCACATAAATATATCACATATATATCACATACATTGTATATATCACATATATATCACATACATTGTATATATCATATATCACATATATATCACATACATTGTATATATCACATATATATCACATACATTGTATATATCATATATATATCACATATATATCACATACATTGTATATAATTATATCACATATATCACATATATATCACATACATTGTATATATATCACATATATATCACATACAGTGTATATATATCACATATATATCACATACATTGTATATAATTATATCACATATATCACATATATATCACATACATTGTATATATATCACATATATATCACATACATTGTATATATATCACATATATATCACATACATTGTATATATATCATATATATATCACATATATATCACATACATTGTATATATATCACATACATATATATCAACCCAATGTGTTGAATACAGCTGAATAACAGACTTGTACAGAGTACATAATCATATACAGACTCATATAATATATTTACATCACGTGACTGGTTAGATACATATTCAAGTGTATTAATTGTATTAGTAACAGAGGCTGAACGTTGTCATATGTCAGCAGAATGACATACAGTATCAATTGCATATACTTTGCTAATTTAAATAGGATTGTTTATCGGGTGTTTTTAATAAGTCTAGATATTTATACACAGAATGCCTTCTGTAATAGTATGGTTTTAAATAGGTTTGTCGAATGTCAATGTAGCATGGACAAACGCATACACAGTGGTATTCATCTTCTATGTCATGCATTGACGTATTATGTAGAACGGTACAGTTTTAGCTTAAAGCGACATTACATTGCAACAATCAAA
>CM026386.1:49424387-49449387 GCA_014843695.1 Archivesica marissinica
CAAAAGTGAACCAATGAGTCCAGGCTGCGCTCCCGGTCTTCCGACGGGGGATGCTGACGTGCCTCCTCCATCGTTTTATCCGTGGATGTCTATTGTAGGTATGTATAACTAATTTTATCTCTCCGGTAAAACAAATCTGAAGGTAATTTACATCTAAATCACGCTTTGCAATTAATACATATTTTATTGTTTCTGACATGAAAACTTACTATGTTACAATTGATCAATATAATATTATTGTCATTGTTTATTGTTCTAATCACGAGCATGCATAATTATGCGTGTCTGGAATTGACATGCTCTTCATATACGAGTAAGCAATACAGACAATTTTATTGTAAAAGTTGGTATGCGATTCGAGTTGTTGGAAGCACACAGTTGGTATGCGATTCGAGTTGTTGGAACCACAAAGTTGGTATGCGATTCGAGTTGTTGGAAGCACAAAGTTGGTATGCGATTCGAGTTGTTGGAACCACAAAGTTGATATGCGAGTCGAGTTGTTGGAACCACAAAGTTGGTATGCGATTCTAGTTGTTGGAACCACATAGTTGGTATGCGAGTCGAGTTGTTGGAACCACACATACAATAATAAAATAATAAATTAATCGCGATTACCTGGATGCTGTTTCACCGTCACAACAATCATGCACACCTAACAAGAAAACATAATCTCCGATTGACACGATTGACATTTTTTTTACAAAATACACTGCATTCTGTATTCAACAATTTGTCGCTTATAATCACGCTATGATCTATTTTATACCCACACTGTTTTCTCAGGCAGGGAATCATTTACACAAAAGGTGTCAGTTTTATGTTTTTTATATGACGTTTACAGAGTAACATTATTGCCCATGGTGTTAAAGCATAGCCTTAGATAATGTCACGGGATCAAGCGAAAAATCACATGCATACGTGTAGTAATATGCGCTAAGACGTAAACATTATCAAATATGTAATATAATACAGCACTATTTTTAAGCTAACATGTGTAACGTGCGTCTTTATTGTATTTCCCAGATTTCGAAATTACAGTTTGTAACGGTACAGATTACATATTCTGGAATATTCTTTAATTTCAAAGAAAGTCGATTCAACTTAATTTGTTTTATGAGCTCGTAAATTCCAAAAGCTCAAACGAAATACCTTTTATATTAATCTTCTCTTTTGATTAGGTGAACTTGGTTTCTATCAGCAATACGAAAAACAAACTGACTACAGACAATGTCTATCTTTAGCATAGTCTATGTTTTGACTGACAGATAATTGTCTGTTAGAGATATATTTTACACATTTTGTTGTTGTCTTTGCATAAATCAGTTATACAATAACAATTAATTAGATTATTCTACAAAGAAAGCGTTCATAAATAAAGAAAGATTCTCACCCGTCCATAAAGTAAACACACCACCAGGGAAAAAATACATGCAAAAATGTTCATGCTCTACCAAAATAATGAAATGTATACTGTTGTAATGAATATAAACTTGTAATATATATATCAATTATCTGATAATCATTACAGAAACTGATGCAACGACACCACAAGTAGTTAAAGAGATTATCCAACGTGTACCAGTCCAACTGATGTAACAATACTATTAGTATTTAAATAGAATATAAAACGCGTACCAGTCATGCATATAGATATTACAAGTTATTTAAATAGAATATAAAACGTGTACCAGTCATGTATATATATATATCACCAGGGTTACTGTTATTTAAATATATTATAAAACGTGTACCAGTAATGTATATATATATTACCAGTTATTTAAATAGAATATAAAACGTGTACCAGTCATGTATATAGATATTACCAGGGGTACTGTTATTTAAATAGAATATAAAACGTGTACCAGTCATGTATATATATATCACCAGGGTTACTGTTATTTAAATAGAATATAAAACGTGTACCAGTAATGTATATATATATTACCAGTTATTTAAATAGAATATAAAACGTGTACCAGTAATGTATATAGATATTACCAGGGGAACTGTTATTTAAATAGAATATAAAACGTGTACCAGTCATGTATATATATATCACCAGGGTTACTGTTATTTAAATAGAATATAAAACGTGTACCAGTAATGTATATATATATCACCAGGGTTACTGTTAATTAAATAGAATATAAAACGTGTACCAGTCATGTATATAGATATTACCAGGGGTACTGTTATTTAAATAGAATATAAAACGTGTACCAGTCATGTATATAGATATTACCAGGGGTACTGTTATTTAAATAGAATATAAAACGTGTACCAGTCATGTATATAGATATTACCAGGGGTACTGTTATTTAAATAGAATATAAAACGTGTACCAGTCATGTATATAGATATTACCAGGGGTACTGTTATTTAAATAGAATATAAAACGTGTACCAGTCATGTATATAGATATTACCAGGGGTACTGTTATTTAAATAGAATATAAAACGTGTACCAGTCATGTATATAGATATTACCAGGGGTACTGTTATTTAAATAGAATATAAAACGTGTACCAGTAATGTATATAGATATTACCAGGGGTACTGTTATTTTAATAGAATATAAAACGTGTACCAGTCATGCATATATATATATTACCAGGGGGAACTGCTATTTAAATAGAATATTGAACAGTGTACCAGTCAAAGGCAGCGCTTAAAAAAACAAGAACACACACACGTACACGTAGACGGATCTGTAGTCCAGTGGTAACACGCTGGACTGGTAATCCAGAGATCGCAGGTTCAACCCCCCGTCTGACCCTAATACAATTAACAGTCTTTCAGATGGGACGTTAAACCGAGGTCTCGTGTCGGTGCTTTACACCGTGCACGTAAAAGAACCAGAGGAGATTCTGGAATGGGTCTCTGTCTGTATCATGCTCTATCCTCCAAAATCTAAAATAACTAATCTGTTCAGGAGGCGTCGCTCATATGGGCAACCGGTAGCGACGATAAATAAACGTAAAAACACACACACACGTACACCTTTACAAGTTAAACATATAACGCTCGTGCTGTGTCTGGACTAAAGAATATTGGTAATATAAAATGACTTTATTAACACCGTCTAACCGAAATAAATGTAATTTTGATTGCGATTTAACACCATAATAACAGTCTCACTGAACATTTAATACCATTTTAAGCAGTTTTACTTTGAAAGTACCATAACAGTTTCCACAGTAATTACTTCCAGTCATAATTTGCAGATTGTGTATGGTTCCTTAGAAAGAAATCAATAATCCAATATTATAGTCTAATAATGCTGTGTTCCTTGGAATTTTGAGTAATGACGACATAATTGATTCTCAGAAAAGTTCAATTTAGCGTATTATTATTTTTCGAAGGCAACATTTATATATAGTAAAAGTAAACTGTTTATTATTGTGCCACCCATATTGAAAGGGTCAGCATTTTATGACTTATGAGGCACATTTTTATGAACATCAGTGCATGGATACTCTACATGTATTTGGTTGTCCGATTAGCGCAGTTGTTAGCGCGCTCGCTTCTCACCAATGCAACCCGGGTTCGATCCTCGGCCGGGAAGTATGTGAGATGGTACGGTGGTCGCCAGATCGGACAGGTGGGTTTTCTCCGGGTACTCCGGTTTCCTCCCACACGAAGGACCATATAATTATACGCGTGCATCCGCGCCAACGAGAGTGATTAATATAAGTTGTTAAAACATGCTTCGCAATCATTGTAAAATAAATAAAGTTTAAAATTAAAAATGTATTTGGTTTAAACATGTTTATTTTCTATCAAGTACATGATTATTTACAACAATTGAAATAAGGACTTGTATTTGTAAAACTTTTTTTTAAAGAGAATAAATAACAAGTTTATTGAAATAATAGATAAATGTATAATTTAATAATTTATAGCGTATTAATAAATATATAACTTTCAACGTATCTTGTACCTAAGTGGAAGTCGTGATAGCGCAGTGGATGCGCGTTCGCTTCAGGTGCGAAAGGTCCGGAGTTCGAGCCCCACTGGAGCCGTTACGATTGTGTCCTTAGGCAAGGCATTTAAATTCCACGTTGCCTCTTCTCTCCCTCGTGGCGATGGATTCCATCAGGAATGAGGTCTCGAGAGCGATTTATATAAGTTGAAAGAACTTGTTTCGCAATCGAGCTAAAATAAATTTGTATAAACTAACGTATCTTGTATAATAAATTGAACATACGTGTAAGAAATATAGAAGAACCCCTCTTACATGTAGAACACATGTATAAGCTGGGAGTTGATAACTGAACCATTTTAAAATTATGTTTCTAAAAATCTAAAAATCGTATCCCAATTGTTTTGAATATAATTTTGTTTTGCATGTTTTACACATTCAAATGTTTATTACTTCATCTCGCGTTATATATTACATATTTAATCTGTATTTCAGTCTAATATATGTACATGTTATCGTTAACACATTATATAATACATAGTATAGCAGTACATACCCATATATGTACCATATTAAAGGCCCTGTGTGTGTTACTACCATTAGTACCCCCAACTAAATTTAAGGTAAAAATGATGACTATGTTTAGAAACAGTAAACACGTCCACAAATCGCTGTGTGTATGTGTGTTTTACGTTTATTTATCGTCGCTACCGGTTACCCATATGAGCGACGCCTCTTGAAGAGATTAGTCATTTTAGATTTTTTGGAGGATAGTTCAATGATACAGACAAGAGACCCATTCCAGAATATCTTCTTGTTTTGTTATGTGCATGGTTTAAAACACCGACACGACGCCTCGGTTTAATGTCCCATCTCGTCCACACATCGCTACATATTGTTGTACTATTGGTTGCTGCCTTGCACTTTCCAAACTTTAAAGCCTTATATAGTTTAAATATATTTATTTTCTATCATGTACATGATTATTTACAACAAATGAAGTAAGGAATTGGAATTGTGGAAGTCGTGATAGCGCTGTGGATGCGCGTTCGCTTCAGGTGCGAAAGGTCCGGAGTTCGAGCCCCGCTGGAGCTGTTACGATTGTGCCCTTAGGCAAGGCATTTAAATTCCACGTTGCCTCTTCTCTCTCCCTCGTGGCGATGGATTCCATCAGGAATGAGGTCTCGAGAGTGATTAATATAAGTTGAAATAACTTGTTTCGCAATCGAGCTAAAATAAATTTGTATAAACTAAACTAAGGAATTGGACAGAAAGCTATATTTATGAAAACTCTAACATAAATAGCATTTGCATAAACGAAATATTGAGTACATACTTCTTCTTCTTCTTCTTCTTCATGTATATCGTAAAGCACTTTGATAGAATAAACGTACATATAATAATAATAATAATAATAATAATAATAATAATAATAATAATAATAAGCAACTTTTCAATTAAACACAACCACAGTTTTATATATACTATTTATAGCTGTGTTTGCACTTTCCAAACGTTAGAGCTCTACTTATGTACGCCAAGCTCTAAAATAATAACATATACATACGCGAAATATAAAATATACATGCATATAATAATACACATTGACAGAATAAAAGTACACATATTAATAATAAAAGTAATAATTTCAATTAAACACAATTTTATTGCAGTGATAATTATCATGTACTAATCCAAGCAGATAATCAATATCAATATTAGATTTTGAATAAAGCTACTATAAAGGTGTTTTCCTATAACATGCGCCCTGGGGGCTAAACACGACGATAAAACAACGTAATGGGACTCTGGATGGTGAAAGGTGATTAAATGCTCCATAAATAGTGAGTTTTTGCAACAATAAATAAAAAAAATCCATATTCTGAATAAATGATCAAGCGATTTCGCGAAACTGTAAAATATTACTGTTTTCAATTAAATATGCCGCATACAAATTGGGGAAAACACTAGTTTTGTTAGTAATTATTAAATAGAATAGAATGTTTATTTCAAACTCCAGTAGGTCAATATGACCCATGAGGTACAACAATATACATACAAACTATTAACAAATACACATATTTTATATTTCTATACTGTTTATAATGTATCACATTTAAAACAAGTGGCCCCGTTGTTAATACATTAGACTGCGAATCCAGGGATCGCAGGTTCGACCCCATGTATTACTTTAATACATATTAAAAGTCTTTCAGAAACCGAGGTATATATATACACCAGGCATGTAAAATAATCAATGATTCTTCTGGAGTTGGGAGCATCTTCTCTGTCTTGCACTATCCTCCCGAACAATAACTTACTAACATATGTATGGAGGCGTCGCCCCGATGAACAATTCAAATTCAATTTTCAATTCAATTCAATTCAATTCAAGTTTATTGGCATTATCAGCAATGCATTGCCTTTGGCCATTTACATAAGTATAAAATATGACAAAGTCATACACAAATACCTACATATATGCATACATACATTTGTACATACATACACATGTTAAGAAACAGTGATATTATCTAGGGTATTTTTTCTTAGAAACATAAATTCCTTTATATACTTAGATATTTTTAACAATTCTATTTTATTCTTAAAAGACAAGATATATTACAAAGGTATTTAGTTCTTAAACTTGTGTATCTCGTACAACATAGCAAAAAGGGATACTCCGATTCAACCGACTTTTGGTTACACAGTTTACATACTCGATGTTCTCTTTCTATAGCATTATATCTACCAAATTCGATGGGGGTGGATATAAATAACCTCATCGCCCCAGCGAGAGTGCATAGTAATTATGATGAACCATACTCACTTATTAAGAGTTGACGTCATGTAAACATGCAACATGTTTTGTAATTATGTTGTCTCATGGACCAAACTGTCTGTGAAATCAAGCTTACCAAATTACGATCTACATGTTTAGATTGATGTGGACTTTAATGATGTGTTTGTTAACAACATCTATTTACATACGAATAGATATGCACAACGATATGCCAATATAGTTTTAGTTTAAACTTTATTTATTTTACAAGGATTGCGAAGCAAGTTTTAGCAACTTATATTAATCCCTCTCGTTGGCGCGGATGCAATCGTATACGTGGTCATTAGTGTCGGAGGAAACCGGAGTAACCGGAGAAAAATAACCTGTCCGATATGGCGACCACCGTACCATCTCACATATTTCCTGGTCCGAGGATCAAACCCGGGTTGCTTTGGTGAGAAGCGAACGCGCTAACCACTGCGCTAATCGGACAGCCATTGTAGTTTTCATCATTTAGCATACAGATAAATATAATGCAAACACAAATTTAAACATTTAATAAATATATAGCTATTCTAAGTATAGAGGAATAACAGACAGGTGTCGCCATTATATATTTAGGGTATTAACACACTTTTAGATGAACTTTACTTTTAAAATCATTTGTATGAGTATAGAAAACATTATTTATGTACTATGTAAGTTTCATAAATGTGTGTTTCATTAATCAGAACTTACATATTCAACAATTAATACAATATACCGTGACAATAATATGCATGGAGCATTTGCTTCAGCCTAAATAGAAGCACCTCTTGACGCCATTACCAATACGACATACATTAACCCATTCCCTCATAGAAGCACCTCTTGACGCCATTACCAATACGACATACATTAACACATTCCCTCATAGAAGCACCTCTTGACGCCATTACCAATACGACATACATTAACCCATTCCCTCATAGAAGCACCTCTTGACGCCATTACCAATACGACATACATTAACCCATTCCCTCATAGAAGCACCTCTTGACGCCATTACCAATACGACATACATTAACCTATTCCCTCATAGAAGCACCTCTTGACGCCATTACCAATACAACATACATTGACAATGTAGTAGCCAAACCAATGTTCATAATAAAGGTCAGAATCTCATGTAGTCCCAGTAATATCTATGGAGGTGGGATAGATATGGTGACTACTTATCCTCTGCATGATAGCTAAATGGCTGTCGTTTGTATGGAGATAAAATAGTATATTAACCTAAATCTCTATGAAGGAAAGGGTTAAAGTTTAAAGTTTAAACTATAATGACGGCTT
The DNA here is from genome assembly GCA_014843695.1 of Archivesica marissinica. Classification (NCBI taxonomy): domain Eukaryota; kingdom Metazoa; phylum Mollusca; class Bivalvia; order Venerida; family Vesicomyidae; genus Archivesica; species Archivesica marissinica. Next base: position 49,432,426 of record CM026386.1, read on the forward strand.
GAATATATTTAAATAGTAGTGTTCTGACCTGCTCGACGTCTATATGATTTTTTAAAACTTTATTTATTTTACAACGAAGCAAGTTCTAACAACTTATATTAATCACTCTCGTTGGCGCGGATGCACGCGTATTTATGTGGTCATTCGTGTGGGAGGAAACCGGAATACCCTGAGAAAACCCACCTGTCCGATCTGGCGACAACCATGCCATCTCACATACTTCCCCCGGTCGGAGGATTGAACCATATAACATATACCAATATGAATTGTATAAGAGAAACTATTTAGAGTATATTAGTTTAACATAGCGCTGCATGCCATTAAAAACCCGAACCCCACATGAACCACGGAAGTGATGTCATTAGACACTCAGTTAGACACGACCCTTAAATCCACATTGCCCATTTTCTCTCCCTCATGGCGATGAATTCCATAGAAAAAGTGTATCGAGGAAAGACTAAACACATGTTGAGCGAACTTGTTTTACAATCGAGCTACAAACTAATGGCATGTATCTGTTTCTTTGTGCTATTTCGTGTTTTAATTTGTTGTAGGCCTCGTGGTAGGTTTTTTTTAGTTAAATCATATTTTATTGCAAATCATTATTATATATGTCATGCATAAACAGATATAATACATAATATGAACATGCAAATGGTTTGGGCCACACGTTTTAACGACATTAGACAAAGGCCCGCATCAGGCAACGGCCCGCACCTCGTGGTAGGTTGACTTGCGTATTCAAATGAGTTATCTCGTTAAATAAAGCTTATATTATTGTTATTATTATTATTCTCATATATTATTATTATTATTCTCATATTTTATTATTATTATTCACATATATTATTATTATTCACATATATTTAGTATTGTTATTATTATTATTATTCTCATATATTAGTATTATTATTCTCATATATTATTATTATTATTCACATATATAATTATTATTATTATTATTCTCATATATTATTCTACTTATACCATTACAATGCAGATGTAATACTTGTGTTTATTGATAAGGAAGTATAACAAACAATGGAAGAATTCGTCACACTGCCATTCTAAACAAGTCGTCTAATCTTGTCTGAACGCATACAGCGAAAACCCGTGTTAGTGGTCACCTCTAATAAGCATCCAACCTGTATTGAGCATCCGTTTCCAGATTCCAAATATGTTGTTTCTATTATGTATTTGACATATATTAAGCAGCCACCTGTGCTTAGCTGCAATTTTCTGTGATTCCCTTGGCTGGCTGCTTAATACAGATATAACTGTAATCCGACGTTGATTAATGCATAGTGCCCGTATGTTAGTTTCTGGTGGAAACCGGTGCCTCAAATGTTTGACCTACATATTCCGACTCAGAAATTAGTTATATGTTTGCAAGTACAGTCAAACCTGTTAGCGACCACCTCTATTAAGCAAATCACTAACCAGATTCACCGTGAGGCAATTGATTCAACATTTAACCTCTATTATACAGCCACCTCTAATAATCAGCCAAGTTTTATCACTCCCTTGGCTGGTTGTTTAAGACAGGTTTGGCTGAAGATGACGAATGGGTGTACATTTAAAAACATAAATAAAATAAATATCGATGTTACCTGAAAATTTACTCACATAAATCTGCTCAGCCTCTTTATTATCCGTGTTATTATTATCCAAAAGTGCAGTAATATCAGCTATACATTTTTGGAAAACTATTCCATTGAAAGAATATACAAATTCTAAGACCATAAGATTAACTGCGATAGCAACTATAAACGAACATTACCCACGTCAATTATTAACAAGCAACCAATCTTGGAACAGCACAGCCCCTAATAACGGACCGCTATATTGCGGCTTAAACACTGTTCCATACTCACATACATATACCACCGTGTAACCAAAGGTTGCGAATTCGAGCCTCGTTGGAACCACGATGATGGTGTCCACATCCAAACATATTTAAATCCACATTGCCTCTGTACTCTCCTTTATGGCGATATATTCCATCACAAATACGATCTTGAGAGCGCTTAAACTAATGTTGTAAAAATTTGTTTCGCAATCAAGAAAAAATAAATTGGTATAAACCAAAATCATATTTTTAATGAACGTGGTGTTTACATTTTATGACAATTTTGGTATGGTTTGTTGGATAGAAACCATAGTGACGTCATAAATGTAACGTCATAAATATAACGTCATAGAATTAGTTAAAATACTTTAGTATCAAAACATTTCTATGCCTTCTACTATGCCATGGAATGTTTATTAAACGCAATGGAATGTTTATTAAACGCAATGGAATGTTTATTAAACGCAATGGAATGTTATTGTATCGTAGTTTTCACTAGCTGTATCAGTGTCAATGATGGTGATATTAGTTTCTATTTAATGTCCTATTATGTCGTAATATTACAAACGCTAAGAGTTTTCATCTTTATTAAAGTTCCATCTATGCACATACATGAAATACAAAACACAAATTTAAACATATAACACATGCATAGCCATTCTGAGTAGAATTACAGGACATATATTGCAGCAAAGCCTATAGCAGTATATATGATTTAAATCTTTATTAAAGTTCCATCTATGCACATACATGACATACACACATACATTTAAACATATAACACATGCATAGCCATTCTGAGTAGAATTACAGGACACATATTGCAGCAAAGCGTATAACATTATATATGATTTAAATCTTTATTAAAGTTCCATCTATGTACATACATACAATACAAACATACATTTATACATATAAGCTATAACACATGTATAGCCATTCTGAGTAGAATTACAGGACACATCTTGCAGCAAAGCGTATACTAGTATATGTGATGTATTAGTATATTTTATACACATATTTATATTTTTCCACGATTGCGAAACAATACATTGTATCATTATGTCCGTTCTCGGGACCTCCACTCTAATGGAATACATTCTTGTATGGAAGTCGTGATAGCGCAGTGGATGCGCGTTCGCTTCATGTGCGACAGGTCCGGAGTTCGAGTCCCGTTGGAGCCGTTACGAGTGTGCTATTAGGCATTCCACATTGCCTCTTCTCTCTCCCTCGTGGCGATGGATTCCACCAGGAATGAGGTCTCGAGAGTGATTAATATAAGTTGAAAGAACTTGTTTCGCAATCGAGCTAAAATAAATTTGTATAAACTAATGGAATACATCGACATGATGACGAGATACGATGCACAGTGGAGTTAAGGGTCTTGTTTAAGCAAGGACATCACCGCAATCGTGCTGGTGGCGCTCGAGGTATCACATTCTAGGTCATCTATGATGAAGGCACGCTGTGCCTGATTAGAATATTAAGAAACTATTTTTAAAATGAATTTCTTTATACATATACAGTCTATATCCGCTATGTCAAAGTCGGTTATATCGAATTATCCGGTTATCTCGAAGTCGGATCAAAGTCCTGTTTCAGACACTATCATTTTACATATAATTGGCTATGTTTATATCGAATTTCGTTAAGTCAAACTTCAGCTATGTCGAAGTATTTTGTTTGGTCCGACGGAATTCGACATAACGGATGTAGAATGTATCTACTAGTTTGCTTTCTGAAAATAAATATTAGTGCTTAAGGTGCCAGGCAACCACAATATCACCTACGTTCGATGGCCACCTTAATTGAATAGTTCACGATACTGTCCTTGCATTGGTTTAAGCATATTTATTCCACTATATACATGCACACAACAATACACGTACACGAAATCAAAGAAATAAGTACAGTCAAACCTGTGTTAGTGGTCACCTTTATTAAGCAGCCAGTTTCCAGATTCCCAATATGTTGTTTTATTATACATTTGACCTCTATTAAGCAGCCACATGTGATAAGCAGTTACTTTCTGTGATTCCCTTGGCTGGCTGCTTAAGATAGGTTTGACTGTATATAAGAAAGGATTAAAGCGGAAGCAGAGCTTATATAGGCTATTTCCTTGCATTTACCGTATTTACTAGCTTACACCCAGAAGAAATACATATGCTAGTCTTTTCGGTGTTGGGTATACCACAATATCAGCTAATTTCGTATACCACTTTAATGGAATAGTCCAAGCTAATGTCCATGATTTGACCACATTTACTAAGATTAACAAACATACAGTCAAACTTGTCTTAAAGCAGCCAGCTAAGGGAATGATAGAGAGTGGCTGCTTAGCATAGGTGGCTGCTTAATAGAGATCAAATGTATAATAAAACAACATATTGGGAATCTTGAAACTGGCTACTTAATAAAGGTGACTACTAACACACACAGGTTTGACTGTACTTATTTATTTGATTTCATGTACGTGTATTGTTTTGTGCACGTATATAGTGGAATCATTATGCTTAATACAGGTTGGCTGCTTAATAGAGGTGACCACTGACACAGGTTAGACTGTATACTTAAGGTGCTAGGCATCCTCAATAACATAATCAAGAAGTGAATATGTCCAGATACTATACATGCATTGGCTAGTATACTTCATTATTGACAACAGTCACAATTGAGTAAACGTATCTGTTTCTGGAACTTGTGATATCATACAATGATCTACGGGGGTTGTGGGTACGTGAATGGAGGGACCGATGGGTTATGTTCATGCCCGGTATTCTATAGTTAAGCTAAGACACCACTTGAATTCATATTTTTGAGAGTCACAGCGTCCCAACCAACACAACTACTTTTTTAGAAAATTACTTAAATCCTAATAGCACAGTGGTAGAGCGTTCGCTTCAGGTGCGAACAGACCGGAGTTCGAGCCCCGCTGGAGCCGTTTCGTTTGTGCCTTTAGGCAAGGCATTTAAATTCCACGTTGCCTCTTCTCTCTCCCTCGTGGCGATGGATTCCATCAGGAATGAGGTCTCGATAGTGATTAATATAAGTTGTAAGAACATGTTTCGCAATCAAGTGAAAATAAATTTGTATAAACTAAAATTATGAATTAATATACATTAAATATGTTTAATTTGGCAATCATGGTTTTAGCTTATTCCAAGAGTTGCCCCGATATAATGTCTTATATACTTCAGGGAGCGTTGCCCCGATATAATGTCTTATATACTTCAGGGAGCGTTGCCCCGATATAATGTCTTATATACTTCAGGGAGCGTTGCCCCGATATAATGTCTTATATACTTCAGGGGGCGTTGCCCCGATATAATGTCTTATATACTTCAGGGAGCGTTGCCCCGATATAATGTCTTATATACTTCAGGGGGCGTTGCCCCGATATAATGTCTTATATACTTCAGGGAGCGTTGCCCCGATATAATGTCTTATATACTTCAGGGGGCGTTGCCCCGATATAATGTCTTATATACTTCAGGGAGCGTTGCCCCGATATAATGTCTTATATACTTCAGGGGGCGTTGCCCCGATATAATGTCTTATATACTTCAGGAGCGTTGCCCCGATATAATGTCTTATATACTTCAGGGAGCGTTGCCCCGATATAATGTCTTATATACTTCAGGGAGCGTTGCCCCGATATAATGTCTTATATACTTCAGGGAGCGTTGCCCCGATATAATGTCTTATATACTTCAGGGAGCGTTGCCCCGATATAATGTCTTATATACTTCAGGGAGCGTTGCCCCGATATAATGTAGTATATACTTCAGGGGGCGTTGCCCCGAGATAATGTCTTATATACTTCAGGGAGCGTTGCCCCGATATAATGTCTTATATACTTCAGGGGGCGTTGCCCCGATATAATGTATTATATACTTCAGGGGGCGTTGCCCCGATATAATGTCTTATATACTTCAGGGAGCGTTGCCCCGATATAATGTCTTATATACTTCAGGGAGCGTTGCCCCGATATAATGTCTTATATACTTCAGGGAGCGTTGCCCCGATATAATGTCTTATATACTTCAGGGAGCGTTGCCCCGATATAATGTCTTAAATACTTCAGGGAGCGTTGCCCCGATATAATGTCTTATATACGTCAGGGAGCGTTGCCCCGATATAATGTCTTATATACTTCAGGGGGCGTTGCCCCGATATAATGTCTTATATACTTCAGGAGTGTTGCCCCGATATAATGTCTTATATACGTCAGGGGGCGTTACCCCGATATAATGTCTTATATACTTCAGGGGGCGTTGCCCCGATATAATGTCTTATATACTTCAGGGAGCGTTGCCCCGATATAATGTCTTATATACTTCAGGGGGCGTTGCCCCGATATAATGTATTATATACTTCAGGGGGCGTTGCCCCGATATAATGTCTTATATACTTCAGGGGGCGTTGCCCCGATATAATGGCTAACGTGCTTCAGGGGGCGTTGCCCCGATATAATGTCTTATATACTTCAGGGGGCGTTGCCCCGATATAATGGCTAATATACTTCAGGGGGCGTTGCCCCGATATAATGTCTTATATACTTCAGGGGGCGTTGCCCCCATATAATGTCTTATATACTTCAGGGAGCGTTGCCCCGATATAATGTCATATATACTTCAGGGAGCGTTGCCCCGATATAATGTCTTATATACTTCAGGGGGCGTTGCCCCGATATAATGTCTTATATACTTCATGGAGCGTTGCCCCGATATAATGTCTTATATACTTCAGGGAGCGTTGCTCCGATATAATGTCTTATATACTTCAGGGAGCGTTGCCCCGATATAATGTCTTATACACTTCAGGGAGCGTTGCCCCGATATAATGTCTTATATACTTCAGGGAGCGTTGCCCCGATATAATGTCTTATATACTTCAGGGGCGTTGCCCCGATATAATGTCTTATATACTTCAGGGGCGTTGCCCCGATATAATGTCTTATATACTTCAGGGGCGTTGCCCCGATATAATGTCTTATATACTTCAGGGGCGTTGCCCCGATATAATGTCTTATATACTTCAGGGAGCGTTGCCCCGATATAATGTCTTATATTCTTCAGGGAGCGTTGCCCCGATATAATGTCTTATATACTTCAGGGAGCGTTGCCCCGATATAATGTAGTATATACTTCAGGGGGCGTTGCCCCGATATAATGTCTTATATACTTCAGGGAGCGTTGCCCCGATATAATGTCTTATATACTTCAGGGGCGTTGCCCCGATATAATGTATTATATACTTCAGGGAGCGTTGCCCCGATATAATGTCTTATATACTTCAGGGAGCGTTGCCCCGATATAATGTCTTATATACTTCAGGGAGCGTTGCCCCGATATAATGTCTTATATACTTCAGGGGCGTTGCCCCGATATAATGTCTTATATACTTCAGGGGGCGTTGCCCCGATATAATGTATTATATACTTCAGGGGGCGTTGCCCCGATATAATGTCTTATATACTTCAGGGAGCGTTGCCCCGATATAATGTCTTATATACTTCAGGGGGCGTTGCCCCGATATAATGTATTATATACTTCAGGGGGCGTTGCCCCGATATAATGTCTTATATACTTCAGGAGCGTTGCCCCGATATAATGTTATATACTTCAGGGGCATTACCCCGATATAATGTCTTATAACTTCAGGGGGCGTTGCCCCGATATAATGTCTTATATACTTCAGGGAGCGTTGCCCCGATATAATGTCTTATATACTTCAGGGAGCGTTGCCCCGATATAATGTCTTATATACTTCAGGGGGCGTTGCCCCGATATAATGTCTTATATACTTCAGGGGGCGTTGCCCCGATATAATGTCTTATATACTTCAGGGGGCGTTGCCCCGATATAATGTCTTATATACTTCAGGAGCGTTGCCCCGATATAATGTCTTATATACTTCAGGGGGCGTTACCCCGATATAATGTCTTATATACTTCAGGGGGCGTTGCCCCGATATAATGTCTTATATACTTCAGGGAGCGTTGCCCCGATATAATGTCTTATATACTTCAGGGAGCGTTGCCCCGATATAATGTCTTATATACGTCAGGGAGCGTTGCCCCGATATAATGTCTTATATACTTCAGGGAGCGTTGCCCCGATATAATGTCTTATATACTTCAGGGGGCGTTGCCCCGATATAATGTCTTATATATTTCAGGGGCGTTGCCCCGATATAATGTCTTATATACTTCAGGGGCGTTACCCCGATATAATGTCTTATATACTTCAGGGGCGTTACCCCAATATAATGTCTTATATACTTCAGGGGCGTTGCCCCGATATAATGTCTTATATACTTCAGGGGCGTTGCCCCGATATAATGTCTTATATACTTCAGGGGCGTTGCCCCGATATAATGTCTTATATACTTCAGGGGCGTTGCCCCGATATAATGTCTTATATACTTCAGGGGCGTTGCCCCGATATAATGTCTTATATACTTCAGGGGCGTTGCCCCGATATAATGTCTTATATACTTCAGGGAGCGTTGCCCCGATATAATGGTTACTATTCTTCAGGGAGCGTTGCCCCGATATAATGGTTACTATACTTCAGGGGGCGTTGCCCCGATATAATGGTTACTATACTTCAGGGGGCGTTGCCCCGATATAATGGTTACTATATTTCAGGGGGCGTTGCCCCGCTATAATGGTTACTATACTTCAGGGGGCGTTGCCCCGATATAATGGTTACTATACTTCAGGGAGCGTTGCCCCGATATAATGGTTACTATACTTCAGGGGGCGTTGCCCCGATATAATGGTTACTATACTTCAGGGGGCGTTGCCCCGATATAATGGTTACTATACTTCAAGGGTGCGTTGCCCCGATATAATGGTTACTATACTTCAGGGGGCGTTGCCCCGATATTATGGTTACTATACTTCAGGGGGCGTTGCCCCGATATAATGGTTACTATACTTCAAGGGTCGTTGCCCCGATATAATTGTTACTATACTTCAGGGGGCGTTGCCCCGATATAATGGTTACTATACTTCAGGGGGCGTTGCCCCGATATAATGGTTACTATTCTTCAGGGGGCGTTGCCCCGATATAATGGTTACTATACTTCAGGGGGCGTTGCCCCGATATAATGGTTACTATACTTCAGGGGGCGTTGCCCCGATATAATGGTTACTATTCTTCAGGGGCGTTGCCCCGATATAATGGTTACTATACTTCAGGGGGCGTTGCCCCGATATAATGGTTACTATACTTCAGGGGGCGTTGCCCCGATATAATGGCAAATATACTTCAGGGGTCGTTGCCCCGATATAATGGCTAATATACTTCAGGGGGCGTTGCCCCGATATAATGGCTAATATACTTCAGGGGGCGTTGCCCCGATATAATGGCTACTATTCTTCAGGGGGCGTTGCCCCGGTATAATGGCTAATATACTTCAGGGGGCGTTGCCCCGATATAATGGCTACTATTCTTCAGGGGGCGTTGCCCCGATATAATGGCTACTATGCTTCAGGGGGCGTTGCCCCGATATAATGGCTAATATACTTCAGGGGGCGTTGCCCCGATATAATGGCTACTATACTTCAGGGGGCGTTGCCCCGATATAATGGCTAATATAATGCAGGGGGCGTTGCCCCGATATAATGGCTAATATACTTCAGGGGGCGTTGCCCCGATATAATGGCTACTATCCTTCAGGGGGCGTTGCCCCGATATAATGGCTAATATACTTCAGGAGCGTTGCACCGATTAACCAGGGAGCAACTATAAATAAATGCGTAGAATAAAAAACAAAAAACAAATATACAACCATTTCAAAGTGGAAGTCGTGATAGCGCAGTGAATGCGCGTTCGCTTCAGGTGCTAAAGGTCCGGAGTTCGAGCCCCGCTGGAGCCGTTGCGATTGTACCCTTAGGCAAGGTATTTAAATTCCACGTTGCCTCTTCTCTCTCCCTCGTGACGATGGCTTCCATCAGGAATAAGGGCTCGAGAATGATTAATATAAGTTGTAAGAACTTGTTTCGCTATCGAGCTAAAATAAATTTGTATAAACTAACCATTTCAAAAGTGTGTATAAGTATGCTGATTGGATATGCTTATCGTATTATTTGGAAACCTGGACATTTTTCATGCATAGTATAAAAAAAAGAAACCAAAAAATGCAACCATTTCAAAGTTATGTATAATGATGTTGATATTATATTCTTATCGCATTATTTGGAAATTTGGAAAATTTTCATTTGATGGGAGACATTCGTTCATTATCAAAAACTGCACTGGAGTTTAAAATAGGGCGTGTGCTTAATTTGAAATATCTAAGATGGTTTTCATCTATAATCATGATACGTGCAGTTGCTACGCGTGGTTGATAAAGTAAATAGCAAATACAGAACAGAACAGAACAGAACATTCGCATATTGTCTAACTCAATAATGAACATCATAATAATGTCTATGTCGATTTCATTTCTCATTTTATTAATTGTGTTATTATATTGTCAATACTTTCTAATTATTTTCCAGTTGCTTATTGCGATCAAATTTATCATTAAGTTCTTACTTTTCTCCGAATTAAAAGTAGATTCCTTGATAGTTCGTGATAACTCGCATGTTGTACTGAAAAACTGAGGACAGCACTATTATAATGAATGTATTATAGAACTGCATAATATATTAACATGCGACATGAGCACTATTATGGATAGTTAAGTAGAAAATAGAAGTTTTTATTGTATGTTGACATACATGCATGCTGTATGTAGTAACATGACACTAATAACATGTTGTTGTTGTTGTTATTGTTGTTGTTGTTGTAATGGTTTGTGTTTAGTGTCTTTGTTACGGAGAAGTCTTCAGCTAAGTCTACCTGTTTATTATTATTATTATTAAATGAGTATCTGTATTCATTTGCTGCTATATTCTCTATACTATTAAGTAAAACGAATCACGCATTTATAATTGCTCTGCTGAATTCAAATTGTCATGTCTGTGTGTGTATATTTATTGTCATTTGATGACTTAGTTTATCCGCATGGTTTACCTCAACATCATCAGTCAAATGAGTTTATTTAAAGAATTATAGTTTAATAATCATTCTAGTAATTTTACGCAAATCAATTCAATCGGGCTGATTGTGAATAACCCAAGGTATCAGCAACACCTTGCAATAAAATTACAAGGCGTGAGAAAGAGCTGTCGATGTGTGTATTAAACATTTGATACACCCTGCGCCATTAAATAAATTCAAATAATACCCCCCTAACTAAGCAATAGATATGTGTGTATAAAGTAAGGTAAAGTGTTTGTTTATTATAGTGTCACCCCTATTTAAAGGGCCAGCCATTTATGACTTATGAGACACTTCGTTTTATGAACATCAGTACTTCCCGAATCCTATGCTTTGTATGCCAGACGTCAGGCTGGTAGGCAATCGGTAACCATTAGTTAACTAGCTGGCGGCTCACCAACCTTAACCACTAGGCCACGAAGACGGTGTATATACATGCATATCTACAGGAAAATAACTATTAAGCTTACATGCAGACCTTTAAAACAAGTTTGGAAAGTACGATTAAATACAATAATAAACAAATGAAAACAATGTTCTATTGACCAATGACAAAGTAGAAATCGAGAAGAAATTAATTAATTAAATTATATGTAAATTCAACATAGACTATTCATTAAGTTCTTATTACTATGTAAATTCCACATATACTATTCATTAAGTTCTTATTACTATGTAAATTCCGCATATACTGTTCATTAAGTTCTTATTACTATGTAAATTCCGCATATACTGTTCATTAAGTTCTTATTACTATGTTATAAATACTTAGGAATAAATCAAATTATTCATATTTTCAGTTGCCAGTTGGACAACATGCCATTAATATAATACATTTGAATTGGAACTTAATAGTATACGTGGCATAAAGCAATACTTTATACTGTCCATTCTCCATCTATGAAAGTACATAACATAATAATAATAGGCATGTGATATAATTAGGTATTTGTTCTTTACATAGTGAAATTTGCATACATTTGACATATTGTGGAACCATATATAATATGTGTATACATAAATGCATGTTCTGTTCACAATATTTAGGAAATTAGTAAAATGTTGTCTTCCACAAATAATCCACTAGCTAAACGAGTTCGGGGAAAATGAATAATTTCTCAGTACCGTCAATTATAATAATTAATTAATATAATAACTTATAATCAGACAAAAACTCATTCATGGTCACTTTATTGTACATATTCTGAAAATTGTTGCCATATTAAATAGATGTAATTCTAGCAACAAATAGAGAAATTGGAACAGCTCGACATTTCATATAAATTAGCGATATAATTTGTATCATACATATAGTAGCTTAAGTGTATAGCATTCAACAGCTCGATCCCCCGTCTGACACTAATAAAATTAACAGTCTTTCAGATGGGACGTTAAACCGAGGTCTCGTGTCGGTGCTTTACACCGTGCATGTAAAAAAAACCAGAGGTGACTCTGGAATGGGTCTCTGTCTGTATCATTGCACTATCCTCCACAATCTAAAATAACTAATCTCTTCAGGAGGCGTCGCTGATATGGGCAACCGGTAGCGACGATAAATAAACGTGAAAACACACAACATCCAACATAATATATTATATAGACCATTCGATTGTATTTAGCACTATTTAATGTACTAATATAAGTGTCTAATATTTATTTAATATTAATTATCATAACTTTCAGAATGGCCGTGCCAAATATGCAATAGTTTGCTTACAAGTTTAAGTTTAAACTTTATTTATATTACAACGATTGCGAAGCAAGTTCTAACAACTTATATTAATCACTCTCGTTGGCGCAGATGAACCCGTAAATGTGGTCATTCGTGTGGGAGGAAACCGGAGTACCCGGAGAAAACGCACCTGTCCGATCAGGCGACCACCGTACCATCTCACATACTTCCCGGTTCGAGGATCGAACCCGGGTTGCATTGGCATGAAGCGAGCGCGATAACCACTGCGCTAATCGGATAACTTACAAGTTTGAAATTTGTTTCAGGATTTTGACTTGCTTTAGAGACCTTTGCTACCACGGTAACTAATTCTCCTTCGTTTATTGCATATACATAGTTGGCTTCGTTTGATCCGGGACATACTTGCTTCCAACATTAGAGTGGTGTATGTGTGTGCTAGTATACGAGCGATTCATACAAGAAGGCAACTACTTGATTTATTAGACAACCCTGTCGGCGGAGGATATTATATGTTTGTATTCAGAGCTAACATCTGGAATACGAAATGTAACACACATGCAGTTTTAACAAGGCACATGCTATGCATTCATTATATATTTCAAAATTCGTAACGTGAGAATGCGGTACACACAAATAGCTAAATAAAAATATGAAGTCTAAGGACGATTAGGAAAAATTAGCATAGGATTTCAACTGCATTATAATAAGACTGTTCTTCAATCTAAAACTCAACCGCAAACTCTCTGATTGGTTGAGCCCGGAGCATATCTGAGGCTCAACCAATCAGGCTTCAATGTTATAAAACTTTTCTCCTATCTCAAACTCAAGTCTCAAGCTCCTGATTGGTTCAGCTGGCAGGTCAAATTCAGAATCAACCAATCGAACCATTTGAGCTTGAGTTTGAGATCTGAGAAAAAGTGTTATAACCTCGGACACATGCCACATGAGCGTGAGTTTGACAAATGTTCTATGACCTCCAACCAAGTTCCTTTCTTATAACATCAAAAGCTCGTCCTAAAATGGCATATCATCATGTATGTGTATTCTTAAACGTGTTCATAGTTTGATCCTGTAGAACACTAAGACTTTTAAGAACACACTGCTCTGTGACAACATCCTATTGACAAGGAGAGTCATGAAAACAGAGAAGTTGCATGTAAACCCCCTCCAAATATCTCTTATTTGATAACATTTCGTGATATTCGTGATAGCCTATTGGTAGAGCGTTCCCTTCAGGTGCGAAACGGTCCGGAGTTCGAGCCCCGCTGGAGCCCTTAGGCAAGGCATTTAATTCCACATTGCCTCTTCTCTCTTCCTCGTGACGATATATTCCATCAGTAATGAGGTCTCGAGAGTGATTAATATAAGTTGTAAGAACTTGTTTCGCAATCGAGCTAAAATAAATATGTATGTTTCCAACCTTGTTTCCAAAAACAAGTACAAAATAGTACAAAGTATTGCATTGCGGTTCATATTCCAATATACTGCGTCGGCGGCATTCAATATATGGATCTGACGGCAATCAAAGGGCATATTACACCGTCGGCATTCTAAGTAATTATAGTCTACCTTCCTATGGTAATCAATATGACCTGTGTTTTTCAATTAGCACGTATCCTGAAACTTCATTTCTGTCTGTATTCAGAATAGAGAGTTGCTGTTATTATATGTAGAATGCGAGTAATTCTGAAATATGCTGTACATTGTATTTGAAATTAAATATAAGACACCCCCTGAAAGAAAGAAAAAAGTGTACTAGAACTAAGAGGTATCTACAATTTAGTATTTAGCTATAACCATATATTCCGGCTGTCCGATTAGCGCAGTGGTTAGCGTGCTCGCTTCACACCAATGCAACCCAGGTTCGATCCTCGGACCGGGACGTATGTGAGATGGTACGGTGGTCACCGTATAGGACAGATGGGTTTCCTCCGGTTTCCTTCCACACGAATGACCACATACTACGCTTTCATCCGCCCAACGAACGTGATTAATATAAGTTGTTAGAACTTGCTTAGTAATCATTGTAAAATAAATAAAGTTTAAACTTTGGTATACACATTTATTTTAATTCGATTGCGGAAATAGTTCTTACAACTTATATTAATCACTCTGGAGAACTAATTCCTGATGGAATCCATCGCCACGATGGGGAGAGATGAGGCAACGTGGAATGTGAATGCCTTGTCTAAGGACACACTCGTAACGGCTTAAGCGGGTCTCGAACTATGCGCCTCAAGCGAACGCACTACCACTGCGCTATCGCGAACTCCACCATACAATTGATATTAGTATAAAAAATACATAAATCCTCCGGAATTGAATATGAAACTCTACATTATTGTTGAATTCCCCATCGGTATGTATCGAAATGACAAGACAAAACCAATTTGAATTAAGCAAACAACCATTCAGGATTTATTAAGACCAGAATTGCGGAGGTTACAAATTAATTAACCGCTCAATTGTTGAACAAAGAACCGGAATGAAGCCATTTTCCATAATGGTCAAGTGTGAAATGGTAATATTATTCGACCAACCACAATTCCTATGCGAAATCAAGACCTACCGAGCAACGGTCGGCCATAAGTCAAGTTGATGGCGACACAAGCAACCATTAGCGGGTACCGATGGCCCATATCAATCACTGGTCAAGTGTATTCGTTAGTAATTGTAAACGGCCCATAAAGGCTAATGGTGAAATATACTTTCATCCTATCGATTTCCCATTAGCCCTTTGTTTTCACGGCACTTTAGCGGACATCCTCTTCCGGAAGGTTTAGCATCTTTTAACGAAAGGAATTGGAACCTTTTTTTATTTCTAGCACACGTCTAAGACTAGATGCAGCTATGTGTGTGCTTCGATATTGATTACAAAATATTGATGACCCAAGAAACAACGAGTTCCAATTTGGCTTCCATGTAACGCTCTGTGAAATTTCTGAAATGGAACCCAGGGTGAATCGTTACGTTATTGAATTGTTTGAAAAGCTTTCTCGCAATCGTGATGGCTCGTAAAAGATAGCCGTTATTTATGGATAAAGAAGTTAATTGGAATTTGTATCAATTTTAGATACAGTTTCTCAGAAAATTTGGTCCATTGTAGTTTCTGGCGATCTCCGCATAAATCAGTCTTGTCGGCTTATTAAAATATGTGCCCTTTGTTCGTCGAAGTTCTATGGATTTCTGGTCAAAGAGTTTCAAAATTCTGTTATCGAGTTTCTTCTCGTCTACACGACCTTACCTTCAATTGCCATTCAAAGTGGAAAAACAGTTCGTTCCCCATTTAAGCCATCAACTATTGATGCAAAACTTATGAGTTATTGTACTATCATATTTCAAAATCTGTAAACTTAATCATTTATTGACGCCTTTTGCCGCAATAAAATGAAAAACAACATTGATAAATTTGTATGTTTTAAGTGACATATCAAGTTTTGGTTACCACAGTAATGTAGTCAAAAATAGGAAAGCAATAAAATCTAAAAGCTAATGAGTTAGCGGCAGTAAATAAAGTAACGCGCTTTTTAACAACAATTGGTAAATATATTGGTTGAATTCAGACTAAAATTGAGTTTCAATACAGACAACGAAACAACACATTGCGACAATAGGGATTTCTAGAATAGGGATGAATAGGGATTTCTAGAATAGGGATGAATAGGGATTTCTAGAATATGGATTTCTAGAATAGGGATGAATAGTGATTTCTAGAATATTAAATATATTGGTTGAATTCAGACTAAAATTGAGTTTCAATACAGACAACGAAAAAACACATTGCGACAATTGGGATTTCTAGAATAGGGATTTCTAGAATAGGGATGAATAGGGATTTCTAGAATATGGATTTCTAGAATAGGGATGAATAGGGATTTCTAGAATAGGGATGAATAGGGATTTCTAGAATATGGATTTCTAGAATAGGGATTTCTAGAATAGGGATGAATAGGGATTTCTAGACTAGGGATGAATAGGGATTTCTAGAATAGGGATGAATAGGGATTTCTAGAATAGGGATGAATAGGGATTTCTAGAATAGGGATGAATAGGGATTCCTAGAATAGGGATGAATAGGGATTTCTAGAATAGGGATGAATAGGGATGTCTAGAATAGGGATGAATAGGGATTTCTAGAATAGGGATGAATAGAGATTTCTAGAATAGGGATGAATAGGGATTTCTAGAATAGGGATGAATAGGGATTTCTAGAATAAGGATGAATAGGAATATCTAGAATAGGGATGAATAGGGATTTCTAGAATAGGGATGAATAGGGATTTCTAGAATAGGGATGAATAGGGATTTCTAGAATAGGGATTTCTAGGTAATACGATTAGAACTGAGAGCAATACATTCCACTA